>MPNV01001486.1:253779-315088 GCA_013376435.1 Cyclocybe cylindracea | reverse complement strand
GACCGACAGGATTTGAATTGAGTGGGATTTCTGACTCCACAACACGTCTCGCGGGAACGGCATGTCCCTACAGTGTCCATTAGCACACTCGATCTGATCCCTGTATCTCGTACAAAGCTTGTTAGAACGACAAATGAAGTTGAGAACCTGCTTTTGGTGTGGTTAGAGCATCTAAATTTTCGATGGCGAGCTTGAATGACTGCGAAAATCCACTCCAACCCGAGGTAGAAGTGATCCGGCTGCGACGGAGATAAAGAATCAACGACGGCTCATGGTGAAAGCGAGGCCCCACTTAAAAATCCATATCGAAGTTTCCAATTAGAGGTTATTTGCACTTCAAATATTCCTAGAATCGTCCAAATCTCATTGGCTGAAGGAGGCCCCAAGCCAATCAGATTCACGGATTTGTGGAGTCCTCAGAACTGCAAATAACCTCTATTGTCTAAGGGAAAACATACGAACGTCCGTCATACTCACCCGTTCTTTAGAGCACATCACCTGGGTACCCGCGAGCCTCCTAGGCATTCATTATTACGTCTAGCATGTCATAGACACGGGGCTTCCTACAGCCGGATCCCCGTTTCAAGGGGCGCGGCTTTGCGAAGACTGTTAGCGTTCAGTCGAAGATGTAGTGAGTAGTCGTAAACGTTAGTGATGAAAATAATGGTTCGACTCAAGAGATGACCGCGTTATCTTATCTTATTACTCAATCTTATTTGATAAGCACCGTCTCCGAACGTCTGCCTGACGCCCGATAGTAATACAGGGCCCCTGTAGTACTGGAAGACGGATAAGTCGGACCTTACTGGGACGACTTAATTACCTTAGAACTGGCTTGATTCACGATCAATACCTGGGTTAAAGACTTAAGCTTCAAGGACTTGAATTATAGGGTCAAAAAGGTTATATTCATATCCTCGTCTGAGGTCTTTATATACTACATGTATCTGAACCAACTAGACTATTCTAAAGTATTCTACGAGTCTCTCTCCTTGTTCTGACCACTTCTCGAAGTCTCGCGACAGTCTTTGAGCTTTTAGATGACTCGTCGCGAGGCCGCGTCATCAAGATCGCGTGATCATTCTTTATGACGTCAGTCAGCCAGTCCGATCTGATCAGACTTGTAGAAGTTCGCGTTCGAGACTTATTGTATTAACAGTGACTAGCTAGTGTTTACTGAAGAAACCCTTGTACCGTAGCATAGCCCCCCCAGTCTCGAATAGCGAATTTTCTTCTATCTAATTTTTCTGGCAAACGTGATTCGAACGTAAAAAAGAACTCATATGTGCAAACAGACGGAAATGAGTATCGTGGAGTAAATCGTGAAGATGAGGGTATGTAGCATAGAAAAATCAAAGAGGAAGAGCCTCGTAAAGATCGATCATAGAAATCAAAAGAGAAAAGATGTAATCCTCGGTCGCATTGAGTCGTTGAACTGGAAGGCGTACCTCTCGGACTTCACGAGCCCTGTATTTCCACAAGTATTCTTCGTCACTTCTAAATGACATCCTCCTGCCTGTCTTCATGAGCGCGCGTAACCTTCCCTCGACCTGTGCGTCGGCTTCTTCGAGAGCGGCATCGGTGATTTTGTTGTAAAGCACGAGAGCTGAGTGATTCTTGGCCTTCGCGGACTCGCACGGGTGGATGATCATTTCCGATCGTGCTCGCGCCACGGTAGATCGCGTCGGGTGTAGGAAGACTTCGTGTTGGGCCTTGGCAACGGACGATAGTTGTGGGTGTAGAATAAGTGCGGTTGCCGACGTTTCGGTCAGGGGAGCGCTGTCGACGAAAGGGATAGGGAGTGGGTTGCCGGTCTCGACAGGAACGGAGGGGAGCGACTGCTTGGCTGGGGCGTAAGTTGACAGGGTTGGATGCAGGATTAGAGCCTTGTCTATTTTGATCTTGTGTGAGCGTCAAACGATCTTCCAGGTAAATCAATAACGTACTCATTTCGATCCGGCCCTGCTCATAATGCTCCAGCAATCCCGGCTCCTGTGGCTGATAAGCTGTGATGCGCATATCCCCGGCTGCTCGTCCGATGAATTCGTTCCAGGGCATCCCAAAATAACTTCCCCAAGACCATTCAGCCTGCAAACCTTGTGCTAACGAACGTTTGATGGCTTCGGCTACCCAGGACAAGTAGAAATTGGCGATATGTTGGATCTGGTAGAATCTCTTGTAAGCAGCCTCGGGGGTCTTGAAGGTCGCCTTCAAAGGATTGTAGTCAGGGCGCGCTAAAGCAAGGCTAATGACTGGCGCTCGAAGATCAATTGAACGAAGAGCGTCGGGGGGAAGAGTAGCTGGGAGTGGTTGAGCGATAGGTGTCTGATCGTCCGGATTGTAGTGGTGGGCTGCACAATGTATGACTTGAGCAGTCTTCTGTATGCCAAGCCAAGCAGTGTCCGCGACAGCGTCCTTAATGGTAACTTCAGTGGTGTCGTTGTCGATATCGTAGACGGTGACCAGGTCTAAGGGATTGAGTTGCCGAGTGAGGGTAGAGGAATCTAGTGCACCGTGGAGAAGTTTGCGTAAAGTCGGATCGGCGATGAGGTTGTTGATGCGTTCCAACCCATTGGTGCAATCAGAAGCGATGGAGTCAGTGAGATTAGTGATAGCAAGAGACATAGTAGCAGTTGGTGGTTGGGAAAGGGGAACAGTGAGTAACGAAAAGCAACGTTGGTGGGTGAGTTTTGGCGAACGGTGTTCGAGGAATAAATTATCCGCTCCCTTAAGTTTATAAGTCATTTCTTCGTCTTTCATACTGTCTTTCGGTCCAGTATGACGTGTCCGACTGAGAGCTCATCGCTTGCTTGCTTTCTTCGTGCCGCGTTGCGCGCTTTCATCTTCCCAATCCTTCAATTTCTCAGGAGCATTGCGTAACCGCGCCTTTGACATCCACTCATCCTCCCCTGGGTCTAGTCCTACAAATCGAACCTTGAATTCCTTCACACGTCGGCCCCCCCGTGTTTTCCGCATCCTCTCCTTTATAATCCTTTCAACCTCAAGCTCAGGTATTTCCTCGAAGTCCTCCCTGGACAATTGCTTCCGTGATCGGTTCGGCCATGCTTCCGGGGACGGAACATATGGTTCTAGGTGGGCTATATTAAGAACCGGGTGCATTCCATAAGACGCCGGCAGCCTTAGCTGATAGGTTACAGGGCTTATCTTTCGATTAATCTCAAAGGGTCCGTCATATCTTATCAGTAGCTTCTTTCCTCGGCCAGTCTCCTTCTTGAGGAGCTCCAGCGTGTGGGGATTGAGAACGACAAGGTCTCCTTCTTCAAATTCCCGTACCAACCGACCTCTGTTGTAGGCTTTCTGTTGATGATATTGTCCAAGCTTCAGGGCGTCTTGGGCGCGTGATCGGTCTGCCAAGAATTCCTCCACCATATCATCAGCCCTTTCATCAGTAGAATCTTTGTCTAAGTTCGCCACTAAGGATCGATCAATGCCTTGAGGACCATGAATGACTGTAGTGCGCGTCATTGGTGTGTATCCCCGGAGAAGATACGCGGGTGCAAATCCTGTGGCGGTATGAGGAGAGGAGTTGTACGTGAGCATGAATCCATCTACATGGTCTACCCAGTCTGTCCTGCTCGGTCCAACATATGCTCGTAAAGCAACCTCGAGAGTCTGATTCAGGACTTCAGTCTGTCCATCAGCCTGAGGATGATAAGCGGTGGTGAGCGCTCTTTTCATTCCCATTAGTTTACACGTTTCATCCCAAAAAGCATTCTTCCATCGGCTGTCTCGGTCTGTGATTACTTGGCGAGGTATTCCATAATGAGCGATGACGTGTTTAAAGAACAATTGAGCTGTTTCCCTGTCTTTAATCTTGGTAGTGCAAGGGATAAAGATTCCGTATTTGGTGAGCTTATCCACGATCACCAGCACATTGTCGAAACCGCTTGACACCGGTAACTCAGGTATGAAGTCCATTGTAACCACCTCAAAAGGTTGAGTAGGGATCGGAATTGATTGTAAAAGACCGAATGGAGCATGTTTCCGGGGCTTTGTTTTCTGACAGATGTCACACGAATTGACAAAGAGTTTAATGTCTCTTGACATACGAGGCCAATAATAGGTAGCCGCAATTCGGTTGTAGGTCTTGTGAAATCCCGCGTGCGCAGCCTCTGTGAGAGAGTCATGTGTTTCCTCCATGATTTCCCGCTGTAGGCCTTCAGGAATGCAAAGTCGATTGTTTCCTAAGGCGTCTTCAAAGTATAGGAGACCATTGTCGCCGTGTTGATACTGAGGAAACTCCGAGCTAAAAGGATCCTTCTCCTTTCTATGCGCCTCCATGACTTTGCAGAAATGAACATCCTCCTTGTAGCCGGTGATCCATCGTCGTAATTCTGAAGAGCTAATTCCTACCATCATTGTGTAACAGTTAGAAGTGTGATAGAATGACACCGTACCGTCCTCATTTACCCTTTCAAGATCCACATCATTCTCTGTTTCCTCAGTCACAGTCTCGATGTAGTTGGTTGCTACCTGCAGGACCTTTTCTTCGAATTTAGGTCCTAGTTCCTCATACATGTCTCGAATCGGATCCTTTTCTTGCGATAAATTGATGACCGCATTCTCGTCAATTGTTGGGCCACTGGAGTATGGGACTCTCCTTCGCAAGCGTGATATCGGGTCAACATTTGAATGTACCTTTCCTGCTCGATGGACAATGCGTAGGTTAGGATATGCTGAGAAAACCGTTCCCCACGTTAATAGGCGTCTATTCACATTCTGGAATGTTCGACTCCAGGTTAACGCGGCATGGTCTGTGATGGCAAATATCCGTTCTCCTTCCAAATAGGGTTGGAATTTGATGAGCGCTTCTTTCAGCGCTAGAGCCTCCCGTTCCGTAGGCGAATAGTTCCGTTCCGCTGACTTTAACACTCTCGACCAATAGCTTATGACTCGCTCAACATAGACTATTGTGTCTTCAAAATTTAGGTGATCCCATTCCCCTGGAGTTGGAACATCGGAATCTTCCTTGGTAAGCGAGGTTACGAGACACGGAATCTTCTCACCTGATTGAAAAGCCTTTTTTAATCGGTCATAAGCCTTAGTCCCCTTTAAATCCCGTATGGAAATAGGCTGAACTTGTTGTAGTATTCCTGCGAGACCATAGTCACATGCATCTGTATAGACTCGATAAGGTAGCCCGGGCTTGGCATAACCACGAATAGGTGCATTTGTGAGAACCTGTTTACTTAGCTCAAATGCCTCCTGATGTACGGAGCTCCACTCCCACTTCTTATCCTTGCGTAAAAGGCTGAAAAAGGGTTGCGCAATCCATGCATAGAAGGGGATATAATTAGCGAAGTACACCATCATTCCCAAAAAGGTCTGAAGTTCACTGACATTCCGGGGTTCCTCCAGTTGAATAATCGCATCTACTTTCTCCTTGTGTGTTGAAAGACCTAACCTAGAAACCTTCTGTCCTAGAAGCAGCAAAGATTGGTAAGCAAAATGGCACTTTGAAGGTGAGAGCGTAATATTAGCAGCAGAAATAGCGCGAAATACCTTGTCCAGATGACCTACATGTTCCTCGAACGTGTGGGAGAATACCACAATGTCGTCAATGTATACCAGAGCAAATATCCAAAGGAACGGGGCAAGCACGTTTTGCATCACACGCTGGAATACGCTCGGGCCATTCCTGTATCCAAATGGCATTCGTTTGAATTGCCACAGCCCCCGATGTGTTCGAAAAGCTAATTTCTCTGAAGCCTCGGCATTCATGGTAAGTTGAGTGAATCCTGCGAGCGCATCCAACGTGCTTAACCACTGAGCTCCCGTGAGTGCTTGAAGGATATCTTCCTGCTTTGGTAGTGGAAATTCATCGGGAATCACCCTCTCATTGAATTTCCGCAAGTCGATAACCATCCGAGCCTTGCCATTTCTGTAGACAATGAAGACGGGTGCAGCCCAAGGGCTCTTAGAAGGCTCTATTACTCCGAGCTCGATCCACACATCCATCTGTTTGTCAATGACCTCCCTTTTTGCTGGTGAAGCAGGAAAAGGTGGCAATGAAATGGGGACCGTTCCTGGTTTCATTTGGATGTCAACCTGTTCAGGATAATTACCTAGGCGGCCATCCAAACCAAAGGCACTCATGTTGCGAAGAATAACTTGCGAGATTACCTTACGCTGTTGCTCCGTGATTTCAGATGAAATATCCACCTCCTCCAGTAGTCGATTCATCGGAACCAAGTCCTCAGGAACTGCAGCTAGTTTAGGTCCTCCTTCCAAAGGTTCTTCGGCCAGTGGGTCATCAGGCTCCTCGGCGTTTCTCTGTGCTTTGGAAGCAATGACGGTCTCGCTACTCACAGTGCGCACTTCAACTAATTTCTGGATGAAACTGGCGTACGCGAAAGCTCGGTGTTCAGTTTCTGATCCTTTTGGAGGTTTCTTATCCAACCAATTTCTAGGATTATGTGCTTTACCGAGAACCTGTCCTTCTGAAACAATAATTGGAGAGTCAGAGAAATTTGCAACTGATAACCTCGGAAACCTAGAATCGATCATAGTATCTGGTATCGCATAAATCTCCTGTGGATTCTTACCTGAAAAGAATCCCCGCTCAATGAAGAGTTCTGAAGAATTCGAAGCGGAGAACACTTTCACCGGAACTATTTTGTTAGTCCTAGGGGGAATAACAGTTCGTTCCCTGACTCGAACTTCTGCTTCCCTTACCCGTCTCCGCTCTCTAGCTTTGAACTTCTGTTTCCTCCGGTGCAATCTTGCATGAAGACTAGAGGTTGATAGTTCCGGTAAGGTCCTGATCTTGAACACTTGGCCATGCTCATCTGTGAAGGGGTTAGTAGTTGAATTCTCAACTGGTATCGTTCTCCCCGAGTCGCCAAATTGGATCCTGGTTCCTTCCTCATCTCGTAAGGTGGACAGCATGTATTGATCAGCAAAATCGTTGCCAAGAATGAATGGCGTCGTCATTCCCTTGACTACGTAGGCTTCAACTGACATCTTTACTGGCCCCTGTTGAGTCTCGAAGTATAAATCCAAATCGACAAACCCAGAGATAGAACTGGTACCTGTTACCTGTATGAGTTTAATCTTCTGACCTGTCTTTATCCTCACCTTCCTTGTTAGTTTATCTAGAGTCGCCGATGATATTAGCGTAATATCGGATCCTGAGTCGATAATGACCTTCATGTCAGTTCCTTTCAAATCATTCAGTTTTCCATAGGCAATAGTGGCTTGAGAACCTAAAAATGCGCACCCTGGCGGTCGAGACATAAGCCTTCGAAGCTCCACTAATTCTCCTTCCTCCACTCTCGAGGCGAAAACCTGAGCTCCAATCTCCTTAGCCAACCTCCTTCTCGTCCGTCTGTTAAGCGCCGGCTTTGTCTTGGCAGCTCGACTCGTTGTAGAATGGAATTCCGACCTTGGTACTTGGTCCTCTGGGATAGTCTCCCTTTCGACTCGGTATGTACGAGTTTCATAGGTTCGATTGTCTTGATCTTCCTCATCAGAATCGAGACCGTAGTATAGATCCTCATACTCCCTCTGGGCTAGTTCTTCCTCAGCTGAGGCTTCCACCCGGTTCGTCCGAGCAGTTCTTCTTGCCTTGAACGCATGTTTACACTCGTCGTCCCAGTGCATATCGCTTCCGCAGTGTCGACAAGGCCTAGCTCCCTTGTCCCGTGGCGTAGCTTTACGCTTAGAGATGTTGGAGTCATCCTTAGGGAATTTTGGCGGTTCTAAACCCGAGAATGATCCTACAAGATTCGCTCTTGAAGGGAAAAACCCCCGTGATTCCTTTGACGCAAATGGTGCCCGCGAATATTCCTGCCTCTCTCTCCTCGAACTCTCATCCATTTTGATGAGCGTATCCTCATGGAACTTCAACGCGGTCTGGAATTCTCGAGCTGTATCATAGATCTGAGTTGTAAGTACCGTATTCCAACTCGGCGGAGCACCTTCCATGACCTCCTGGATTATCTCTGAGTTGCTCAGTTCCCAGACCGTATTCAAAAGTTCTGTCTTTCTGATGTAGTACTCACTGGGCGTCTCCCTTGCATATCCTGCCTCCCTGAATGAAGCTCGCATTGCTTTTGCTTTCTGTTTATCCATCCATTTACGGTTCATATAGTATTCCGTGATCGCATCCTTCAAAGTATCCCAATCCTGCTCGATCTCGTCCCGATAATCTGCTGGCAGTGACCAGTACCATACTTCTGCTGCTCCTTCGAGTCTTCGAGGCACTATGCGTCCTAGTTGTTCGTAAATGGTATCAGACATGAGGGCTATATTGGTCACCTTTATGATCCACCTTGCTAAGGTGTCCGTGTTCCCATCCCACTTCGGTATAGTCTCAAACTTCAGTTTCAAGTCGAATTGAGGTTCTCTGTTGTTCGTCGAAGTGGTTGTTCGTTGTGGAAGTTGTCTCCTGATCTTACGAAGGCCTGGGAATCGAGAGGCACTCGAGTGACGGTCAGGCTCGCTGTCTGGATCGTCGTCGCTTGGCGGTGGATCATCTCGTTGAGGTTGTCGCTTCCTCCTTGGAGGCTCGTCGTCTGAAGGAGAGTCGTCTCGCCGAGAACCTTGGCTGCGATGAGGAGATCCGTTTCTTGATGGAGGGTTGTCTCGCCTAGATCGTCGGCTATGAGAGTCGTCCTGATTCTGGTGTCGTGGTACCATTTCGGAGTACGCAGTCGTATCTCTTGCAGACTGCATTCGTTCACGAACACTCCCAAAAATTTCCCTCATCCGTGGAGTGTTAGGTTTAGTTCTCGCACGTTCCAGTTGATTTCGCTTCAGCTTGGCTAATCCGTTGTTGCCCTGGTTGTAATGATCCGACGAGCGTTTGAATCCATGGCTCGCGCTGTCGCCTTTCTGTCGTGGGACGGTTAGAGATTCTTCTGGTTCTTTCTTCACGCTCCTCGTCATATGAGGTGGTGTATCTCGGAGCCTTAGTGGGGCTTTTCGAAGCTCATTCAGTTCTGCATTACGCGGTTCGTCTGTAACGAAGTTGTAATACTTGTCAAAAATCACTAGAAAATTTTCCACCTCAGTCCGAAAATACACTCCCAAGATTTCATACTCGTTAGAGTAGTGGTACTCACTGAGATCACCTTCCAGACCCCAGGTTGGTAAATAAGGGGGTACTGCTCCTTCAACAGTGATGTGTGAGCGGTAGTCTTGCCATATCTTCCTCAGCTTGACCATGAAGGCGGAGTATTTTGCCTTGTCCAGAGTGTATGCACGGCCCTTGCCTGCCATCCTTGCTAGTGGTTGAATCAGAAGTACATCAAGTTCAACAGCAAGTTTAGGAAAAACGTCACGTAGTAGCCGTCGGGAGAAAACCTCAGTGTTTTCGTCGATGCCTTTCTTGAAATGGGCAGCGCCTATCACTAGAGCGTCCCTTCGTCTATCAACCAGGTATGGTTCCGTTCTAAGCTCATGTAGAGAAGCCATCGTTGGGATGTCGTTGATGACGGATACAGGCTCCCCTGTTAGTAATCTTGATTTCACTGGGCCTCGGAAGTCGCGAAGATCTGGGAGCTTGACATCTTCCTGTTCCTCTCCCCCTTCCGCAGGACGAGCGTCTTCCTGCCGCCCAGGTTCTGGTTGTTCGGCCGCCGGGGCGGTAACTGTTGGTGACATAGTTAGTTTACAAGGTAAGGGTATAAACTCACAAGTTTTACTGCCCTCGTTCTACCGTCAATCCTCTTGAGACCGTGTGTGTCCACCAGTGTTAGCGTTCAGTCGAAGATGTAGTGAGTAGTCGTAAACGTTAGTGATGAAAATAATGGTTCGACTCAAGAGATGACCGCGTTATCTTATCTTATTACTCAATCTTATTTGATAAGCACCGTCTCCGAACGTCTGCCTGACGCCCGATAGTAATACAGGGCCCCTGTAGTACTGGAAGACGGATAAGTCGGACCTTACTGGGACGACTTAATTACCTTAGAACTGGCTTGATTCACGATCAATACCTGGGTTAAAGACTTAAGCTTCAAGGACTTGAATTATAGGGTCAAAAAGGTTATATTCATATCCTCGTCTGAGGTCTTTATATACTACATGTATCTGAACCAACTAGACTATTCTAAAGTATTCTACGAGTCTCTCTCCTTGTTCTGACCACTTCTCGAAGTCTCGCGACAGTCTTTGAGCTTTTAGATGACTCGTCGCGAGGCCGCGTCATCAAGATCGCGTGATCATTCTTTATGACGTCAGTCAGCCAGTCCGATCTGATCAGACTTGTAGAAGTTCGCGTTCGAGACTTATTGTATTAACAGTGACTAGCTAGTGTTTACTGAAGAAACCCTTGTACCGTAGCAAAGACTCAGCGTTTATGACAAGTCTAATTATATGCTTTCCCCACTCCACAGTACACACCATATCACAAAAGTATTCACGATCTCGTGGGGTCTACAAATGCACGTTCATCCTCACCACTGGTGCGAACACTTTACGGTAACTAGACCAAAGGGAAATCCGAGTCAAAGTGACATATTAAAAAGAAGCAACTACTTCGTATCTTCACGAAGGAACGCACTTGGTTCGCCGTAGAATGCTCATTGGATCTCTATGAAGAGAGACTCAACCCTCAACCTGAGATAGCAGGCGCTTCTAGTACTCGAGCTTGATTCAGTTTGAACGTGATGCTAGACGAGCCGGTATCTTAACAGACCAACCATCTCGCCTTGACATTCTCTGGGTTCACAGACTCCCAAACGGCGTCGGAAATGAAGTACCATTGACCAATGTGCTTGTGAGTCGCAACTTACTTTCCTCTTTGTATCAGCAAGCTGCGACAGAAGGACACCGTATGGATGACATCATGTCTTGTGCACTGGACACAGTCCCGCTGCCATGAGGATCGTTACGACGAGTAGGAGTCCCCTGTTTGAAATAAGCCACGTAAGTATTATCGCCTCGAGTGTTGATCATTGGGGTTAATTGCTTCACGGGCTGTGTCAATTTCATATACACCAAGTCGCAGAGCATCAAACGTAAAGAACTCAACTCAAGCCAACTGAACTGTAAGCTACTAATTTAATGTCAGTCACACTCAAGCATTTTGACTTCAAGGATGTTCTGTTAATTTATCACTAAAATACGAAGGCTGGCAGAGAGCAGTATGCCCACAGTAGCTCCAAATGTTGTAGTGCTACGCGCCCACCGCTCTGCGGAGTTCGCCTAGTGCTTTCGACCCTGTCGTTCAAGGAGATACCGGGGTCCAGAGCTTGAACCCTTGCCTTCCTAGGGGGATTAAGGCGGCAACAACATCCTCGCAGTGGCCCACAGTATCGAGCAGTCTTTTCAGACTGGACTCCGCGTTTATTGGAAACTGGGGAGGGTGCTTCCCTCCGCTCCGAGGGAGAATTCAAGCCAAAATAGGAAGAGAGAGAGGCGCAATATGCCTGTTTAGGAAGCCGGCATTCCAAAACTGATGTGATGCGTGCCAGGGACTAACGGCCCCAGCTTCACAACCACCGAATCATCGATCAGAAAATGCGTATCCCATGAGGAATGCGACGTCGGCAGAGTCGATGGGAGGATTATTCCGCTTCATCTCAATTCTCGCCTTCAAGTGTCATGGTCGCGGTGTACCTAGGCTGGACCGTGGCAAGGCTCGCTCTAACCGCACTCAAAACAACTCTCGTGTGTCTCTCTCGTCGAGACTAGAAGTCGACTATCAGTAAGCGCTGCAGCCTTCTAGCTCGTCCAAGTAAATTCAGAATGACATTCACTCGAAACAACCTCATTAAGCTTGAGACAGCCAATCCGCCTTCGAGATCAAATTTAACCCGAGCCGCCGGCGGTTTCAAGGAATCATCTCCTCGATATCAATGAACATTTCTGATCATATTCCAGGATTCGCCGCTCTCATATGACATCAGAAAGCTGTTTGAGGGTCGTGCAGAACTGCAACAGCCTCCTCTCGTAAGGGTGTGTTGTAAGGCGCTCCTTCGTTCCGTGCTCGTTATTCCCCTTCAGGTGAGTGTCAAAAACAACCCGCGTTACATACGCAGTGGACAGCAGACGCCGATGTGGGTGTAACGGTCTAGAACCGCTATGTACGGCAGAAATGCCGTCTCGATGATAAGACCCCAAGGCCGACATAGGTCCAATGAGGCTGCGTTATGTGCCCGGTGGGAATACGAGCTCGAGGCAATGCTTGAGCTTTCGTGAGGGTAAATTTTTGTAGAGCCCGTCGAGTAATTCAGACCTGTAGGGTAAAAGGGAAGTTCAATCCTGATTGTATTCAAACAAGCTGTGCAGCGATTCTGGTGAGAAACCCTACGATGAACAAGAGAACACTCAGGAAACGTCTTAGCACTAGCACACCCAGATTTCTCAGTGGCGTCGAATCGGGTTCGAATGAACCCAGACCCTCTCACAGTCGGACGCAGCTGGGCGTCAGCTAAATCTCTCAGGACTCGGGATGCCTCAGTTCGGGCGCGAGCGAGAGTAACAAGGAGGAGGCTGGAAGAAGTGGAGGTTTGAACGGGTCAGGCTAGGAGATGGGGCGGGTTGGATGTGAGTGGGTGGTCGTTGAAACGTTTGTGGAGTAGTGGTAGGCCTCAGTGAGGCGGTGAGCGGGATGGACGAGGACAGCACTCGGTTCGTTCAAGCCTGCGTCCCTTGCAGCTTAGCTAAGTAGGCGCCAATCTGATCCCATCTTATCTTATCTAAAGCCAACAAATCAGCAATATTTCTCGTCCAAATCTCGTCGCTCACCCCCTTGACATTAAATTTAAATTCAAAGTCGACCTACTGGTGTAAGTAGGCCCTGCAGTGGACAAGTACGCGCATAGAACCGAAGAGAACTGCAGGCGCAATTGAAACTCTCTATTAGTATTTATGTCATCCTTCCATGCGCACTTCCTTCCTTCCATAAGTCCGTAAAGGATGGACATCTGGATGGTAGAGTATAGAGAAGGGAATGCAAAAAAGGTTATTCCTTTCCGTCTTACGAAACTTTCCAAGAATCCTGCTATGCGGCGACGTTCATTCTCGTCCACTTTGTGAGCCCGTGCGACCGTTCCTCCGGACGTCGAAATGCCAAATTCACTCTAGCAATGCATCACCCATGTGGACTCGGGTATAGGCCGATGGAACCTTAAGCACATCCACGATTAACGATTCATGATGGCCTGCCCATCGATCCGAGTCCCGAGTACGAGAGGAAGTAACGTTACAGGATCATCGGCAGACTGACTGACTGGACATTCGCATTCAAACGATTCCTCGCGAGGACAGCATCGAGAGGACCTACCCCTCTCGATCACCCTTGAAGCTTAAAAGAAAAGGAAAAGATGTCGAAATGGAAATTATCACCTGTGTCCGTAATCCGGTACTGTGCCTGGACTCTGGATAAAGCGCGCGAGCGGCGTGTCGAACGAGGTGCTCACTCGCACACCTCGAACTCCAGGTCCAGGACATCCCACACTGATCGGGTTACGCGCGCTGCTTGAGTATTCCTAATCCCCTTTCGGGACATCGAACCGCGAATTGGGAGACATCTTACTTGCCTAGTCTCTCATTGTTTGAATCATTTGGTACCTAAAGGCCTGAAGTCAGAAATGAAGTCCGAGCGTAGTTGTCCTGTTGGTTATTATCTTCTCTTCAGCTGCCCTCGAGCCGAGATCTACCGGACCTCCACTACATCCTCTCATTGCTTCCTACACAAGTAATTCCCCCGACTACCCAATATGAGCGTATTCAAGCTCGTATTCCGAACATAAGGTCCGTGGTGAGAACTCTATGTTCCGACAGGAAGTTAATCGACATCCTGTTTCACGAGTACTTAAAGTGTCAGACACGTTCTACCAGGAGGCTGGTTTTCTCACCTGAATACCTGACGGGGCGTGCCGGGAACGCAGCACCGCCAACCAGTCAGGGTCATAACGTATCTCCGAATGTCATCAGAGCCAACCTCAATCGGAGTGGTGTATCCATCGAGCGGGAAGGGCAAGGCCCTGTTTGAGAAATATTTATATGCGCATTAAACCGGGGCGATGCGCCAGATTAATTGAACTCGGTGCCCTGTGCACTGTAGAGAACAGCCGGTCCAACATGGTATGCATCGCATCTCTTCCATGGACGCACACCTGGCTGCCTTAATCGAATCGCATGACTGAACCTGGAGGAGGACCGCACATGTTCGGCCACGGTGGTGGTCCCTACACCAACCAAGAAAACGTAGTTGTCTGGTGTGGGGGTGGGAAATTTTGCTGCCATCAGGGCTGGGAAGGGAAACACGCGCGCACCGATTCTCGAATTCATATCGGAATGGAGCCCGAGGGCGCTAATTGCAGCATGCCCAAACAGGCCAGTCTGTGTGCACCAGCGTTCAAAGGATGTGTGCGTGGCCAGGCTGCACCTTTGCGCCGAGCTCCTTTCGCGTGTCCTGTACACTACACCGCAAGCGACACGACAAGCAGGCAATCTTGTGTGAAGCCCAGCCACCCTTCTGGCTCAGGCTGGCACGTCTTGCTCTGGAGGGTGTGAAGAGGACCCAAACCAGTTAGGGACAATGGAACGACAGATGCGAGAGTGGCCGGGTACGCGACGCACACAGTACCGAACAGCTGCATGTCTTCAGCAGTTGGCCGGGTGACAGGCACCCCGTGGCGCCACACCGTGTTTGACAATAAACGTGCTTTCTGCAGTTCTCGCATATTTCTTCGTCTTTGAGCTGCATGGTGGAAGTTGTGGGCTAGGGCAAGTACTATAGCCGTGACGGGTGCCCATTGATGGGACTTGGGCTTGAAGGCGCCTCGTGAATAATTGACTTGTGTCCCCCCGCCGTTACGAGCGCCCGACGGGACAAAAATAGATAGGGCTGATCGTTTCGATAAGATACTTCGGGGTCTGAGTCCTGACAACTGGGAACTTGGAGAAAGAAAAAATCAGGCCTCGTCCATATCACCGTCGCGTAGAAGACGCCGGCCCAAACGCGGGCATGAGCACCGTCACGGTCGACACGCTCGTATTGTCCACACCCCGCGAGGAAGGCGCCGAGGGGCTGTAGCGCGGCTTCGCCTCCACTGGCGACACGGACGGAGACGAGGAAGACTGGGGGGTGTGAGAGGGCAGGGGTGAAGGCCTCCGAAAGCCCACGGCGCAGGGGAAGGCGAGAGTGATGGAGTAGGATGCAGAATAGGCTGACGGTGTGCAGTGAACGGGGTAAGGAGGAGTTGGAGTCGGAGGGCCGGTGAGGAGTTGGAGGAATGAATGTGTAGGTGCGTAAGGGTGGGAGAGAGTAGTCTACATAGAAGATCTCGCCCCGGACTGATCTTGGCGTTGCTGTTCACGCGCACGCCAAACATGGTCATCGCTCGCAGCGACCTTGCTCTTGCCCACCAAACTCGCAGCCTCAGAAGTCATTTCGTTGCCCACCAGTCGAAAACCTTTCCTCGGAAGCACGGCACGTCGCTTCTAGCGTCTATTCCAGTCAGATGCGAGCTGCGGGGAGGCGCCACATCTCTATGATTCTTGGCAACCACCAACACTGCGCGGCGCAGCCTCTCCGAGTTAGCGCTCGCTCGTACACTCGGGCTTGGAAGCTGTGCTGCCGAGAACGAAACACGCGTCTAACGTGCAGACCTTTACTTTGAAGTTTGCGGGCTATTCATAGGACGTGCCTTTTCCTTCGCGACAAGCTTGTTCTCTCGAGCTTCGATGGCCACTCCGCAGGCCTCTCGAATCGCGACGCATCGTGACGTCCGCCGAGCATACGCAGGTAGGCGAAGAAAGTTATTATTGGGACAGAGCGTCGGGCGCGCTATATAAACGAGGTGTTGCAGTCGTCCTTTCCTCCATCAACAACTCATTTCATTCATTCTCTACTCGAACCCAACCAGCTCTTTCCAACCAGCTTTCTATTCACCAACTCCATTTCGAAATATCCCCTCTTTCACCATGTTCGACAAATTAACTTCGTTCCTAACTCTCGCCTGCTTTTTATCCACCGTCCTCGCCACTCCTGTCCCCCAAACCACCACCTCCAACGACAACCTCCAGCCATTCACGGGCAACTGTAAGCTCTACCCCCACATCCCCTGTTTCTCCTTCGCTGACACCCGATCTAGTGGGAGGCTCGGGTCCACCTACCGTCGTCCGAGCCAACGACGGGTATACGGTCCAAGGTCAAGGCACTTTCGCCGACCTGGCATCGGCGCTGGCCGCCTCGTGCGATGCATTGAAGGCACAGTGCACCAGCGCGGCAAACTCGGCGGCTGGACGCGCTTCCGGTCTGACGCTGGCACAGTGCGACCAGCAGGACGCCCAGTGCCGCGCTGCGATCGCTGGAGTCTCTGACCCTCAAGCGAAGGCGTGAGTCTTAGTCTCAAGAGTTACGGTTCGGAGCTCATCCGATTGCAGGAGGAAAGTCCGCCGTGCGGAGAACGTCCAGCCGTTCACGGGTGCTCGGGAGTCCTCCATATCCAATCCAAGTCTCCCTCCTTTCCCCGTTCCTGACCTGGAAATATGTAGTTGGCGGCCAACCTCCCGCCGTTACCGCCTCAGGCCAGACCTTCCAAGTCGCAGGCGGAGCCTCCTTCACCGACCTCGCACAAGCACTGGCCGCTTCGTGCACCATCCAGAAACAAAACTGCCTGAACGCGAATGTACCCGTCGAGCAATGTAACCAGCAGGCGAACGAGTGCCTCGCTGCTGCTTCTGCTGCTGCTGCTGCGTCCAGGCGTCCGCGTTCTGAGGAAGGGCTGGAAAAGCGACAGGTCCCGCCACCTCCGCCGCCTGTTACCCCGCCACCGCCTCCGGCTCCTCGCCCTCGATCAGAGACGTTGGAAGCACGTCAGCTCCCGCCTCCCCCCCAGCGGTGAGCATCCTTATCCGAGCCTCATTCCTATTTCGCTCATCCCATCTGCCTAATAGTATTCCTCCTCCCCCTCCCCCTGCTCCTCGCCCACGCTCAGAGGCGTTGGAGTTGGAAGCACGTCAGCTCCCGCCCCCTCCTCCTCAGAAGTGAGTCCATCGTCGTACAAGTTGTTCTCATCCCCTGATATACTCTATATCCTTGAAGCCCACCTCCGCCCCCTGCACGTGCTCCCAACCGCCCGCGACTCGCTGATGTTTTCCAGAAGCGTCAGGATAATTTGAAGCCTGCTCTGCGGCTGGCGGGCGGCGCTCACGCTCCTCCTCCTCCTCCGAGGGCCTAAGGCATAAGGCATAAGTCGTGCGTCGGTCTTTTGATGATGATGATGACTTCTGCGAGTCCCTGTGGTGATGAAATGTAACTCATGAACGGACGCCCCTTCTCCATAGTCATGCGTTGACCTCTGGCTCCTCTACGTGACCTTTGCATGATGGTCTAGAGTATATTGCTGTCGATCTTTTTATTATTTTGCCTCCAGTAGACCGCACAGAGAAAGAAAAGATGTGTACAAATGCAATGCCGATGTAATTCTACTCCGATTATTTGTTATCTCTTCACGTCAACCATCCTCGGATCCACTTCTCGCATCCACCCCATAACACCCTACTAACACGTATCCTTTTACCAAACCCCCCCTTTCGTATCGAAAAACTTGGATTCTGACCACTGGTGGCCGAGCGTCCACAGGATTAACATTGAAGGATTGGAAAGAGGTCTCACTTAGTACTGATTTCGCGACATAAGCATAGGTAGAGAGAGGCACCTAATTCCCATTTTAGAAATCAGGATGCCAAAACTGGGTTATGTAGATCACGAAACGCCATGACACGACACGACAGTCACGCTTCAGCCACGTCTCCACTGACACCCCAAAATACTCTATCAGCATCAGGAAATTATTATGTGGATCCGGAGCGAGGATCCTAGTCCAGACGGCAGTTTCAGGCAGCCTGCATTGATGGTAGGTATGATGTGTCATGTTGAACAAAGCAGGAATCGTGCATTGATCATGGCTGTTTCAATACCTTACTGTTGATGCAGTATGGCACATAATTTTATCCCTTCTGGGTACTATCTGTCTAACGCTCGACGATAACTTGTTGCTACATTAGGTACTAGCCTCTGCTCTTCACTCAAATGAATCAACACTATTGATGACCTGAAACGCACGAGAAAGAGGCACTCCCTTACAGGGAGGATGGACGTAGCCATAAGACCGAGGAGGTACGGTCGCGAATTTAGGTCGCCGGGCTACCACATACTCATATGAACACGAGGTTGAGCCTGCGCTTGTGTCTGGGTGAGCCTTCTAGCTTCCAGTATTGAATTAGTCAGCCGGCATGTAGAGGGCAAAGGGGATGAGGGGAAGGTTAATTCCTTGTTCTAGTTGTTGGACGAGCATTAAACGCCGTCTTTCTAGGGTGCAAATCGAACCTTCATAAGCTAATCAAGTTCAAGCTCGAGGGATTTGCCACCCACCATCGTGCCGTTATAAGCGCTCAGCGTTTGACTCGGAACAGCGAGGAATTAAAGGCCAGGAGGCAGATTGGTCAAATAGACTTTGCCAGTTCGTTCCAGGACAGGTATGCGGGTTGCCAGTGTGCAGGTGTGAGCCCACAGGATGCAGCATCCGTGACAGTTTGTTTGCACCATGGCCTGCCTGGAGCCCACGGCTCCCGATCTGCAAGTTCACTTGAATCGAGTCCGAACACCACACCCAGAAAATAGGTGTCCGCGGTGCACTTTCTGTGGCGTTTGGTGAGACGTTGTGACCTTCAGTGTGGCTATACCGTTTGTGCATCGACTTGAAACTGAACAGTTTCAGGAGCGTGTTATTGAGCAATGGATTGAATGGTTAATCTTGGCAAGGGTCGTGAGCGCCGAAGTCTGTTTTCAGGCGCTCAGCTTCAAACGCGATGAAGGGACAAGGACCAGTGGCTTCAAGCACAAAAAATTAATTAAAGTCGTGAAGAACTTCAGCATGCATATATATTACATGCCCCATGAACTTGTATTTAAGGCTCTTTCGCCCTTTTCCATACCTTAGTTGTCTTGTCACACACTGAGGTACAGTATTTCTTTCCTTCTTTGCGATGCCTTACTTACTCGCCCTACCTAGTGTTTTATGCATTGTTTTGGTACTATCATCAATAAAGTTGTCGTATCACACACTGAGCGCATTATGCATTGTCTAGATTACAACAGATTTGAGGGAAGGAGTGGATGCAAGGGGAGAACCGGAACCGATGCTGAACTGTTGCGAGAACTAGCTCCAGAGCTGGTTCTCGTATTTTTTTCAGCTCGCGTGCTCACATGGTTCTGATTATGAAATTCTTCCAGGACTACTGAAGGCAGAATCAGCGCAGAACCGGCGACTCTGACCCCATTGGTTTGAACTATCTCATGATCACGTGGGAAGGAGTCGGACATCTTGAATTTTCTCATTTCCCCTGTGCCCTTCATTCATATCGGAATGCCAGAGGTCAGTTCTCCATTGTTCGGTCAAATACAACACTCATACAAATATCCCTCAGACTGACGTGTTCGCCAAGCTACGCACATTGTTAGACGCGGCCAATGCTCTCGAGAAACTCGACTTGTCAGGCGTGAGCTGCGGACGTGTGGATGCCCAGCGATGCGCGCCTTGCAACGAGATGACAGCACTCGACAAGAAAATCGAAGGTGCAGCTTCAACTCTTCGAGATCTCGTGCGACACAGATTGGAGCTGAAGACAAAGAGAAATCACTATCATGATCCCCTCGTGAAAAGCCTCCCCGTCGAAGTCCTCTCGAGAATCTTCATATTCTGTCATCCGTACTATCCGATCGTCGACGATCTATCATCTGGAGGCCATTTCCCCATCCTGCTGATGAATGACGGCAGACCGTCTCGCTTTTGTATGGCACCGATGATTCTGGCTTCGGTATGTCGACCATGGCGCGAGATCGTTGAAGCAACGCCTCGGCTGTGGACGGAACTTCCCATCAACCTCACTCGATACGCTATTAACCCATACCTCACCTTCATCGATAGATGGCTATCGCGGTCTGGAGGACTTGGACTCACATTGGCGATTTGTGGTGACGCTTGGGCTGTCGCCAGCGCAGCCGACCAGCAATTCCTGGCTCCCGCACGTTTAATCAGGCTGATCAACACCTACTCGTCACGGTGGGAGATGTTGGACATATACGTCTCGAATTGCTTCCTGCGACAGTTCCGTTTTTCTGCAAGGAAAGAACCAAGGCTCAAAAGTTTACGCATCCACCCACGCCCTGGTCCTCTCTCGGACAACGATGACCTCACCTTTAACACGGGTGCCGATGCCAACAGCATTCTACACCCGAAAAATGTTTTTCTTTCTAGAATCTCCCCTAATTCGGTCGGTATCGCGTGGAACCACGTAGTCCGAGCGGATATCGGTGGTATCACGGCATTCGACTATCTCTCACTTCTCGCCACTTCCCCAAAACTCATTTCTCTCCGCATCTGTGCTCTAAAGGATAACGAAGGTCAAGGCACCCAAAGCTTTGGACCTCACCCTGTTACCCATTCCGCGCTCGAAATCTTAAATTTGACCACCATTGCCCAGAACATTGACGCACTCCTCAACCACATAACCCTCCCATCACTGCAAAAGCTCGTGGCAAATTCACTAACGACAGGTCTGACATCTATGATTGCCCGCTCCGCCCCACCTCTTACAGATTTGACAATTGGGAACGCCGAATCGTCAGGCGAAGTGATCTCCCTCCTGAAGATGATGCCTAATTTGAACGACTTGCGTCTGCTAGACA
Organism: Cyclocybe cylindracea; assembly: GCA_013376435.1. Taxonomy (NCBI): domain Eukaryota; kingdom Fungi; phylum Basidiomycota; class Agaricomycetes; order Agaricales; family Hemipholiotaceae; genus Cyclocybe; species Cyclocybe cylindracea. The sequence goes on along the minus strand of MPNV01001486.1, from coordinate 294,414 downwards.
CGCAGATAGGCACGTGGTTCTTTCAGTACCTTGCTTCTACCTCTACATTCTCGACATCTCCGTCGGAGGACGAGGATGAGCGGTTCCTTCCCAATCTCTCTTCCCTGAAAATTCGGGGCCAGCTGACGCTCCTGTGGTCGTATGTCGAGGATCTATTTGGCCTCATACCAAAACTCAATGGGCAGGATGTCGATGGCCAGATGCAAATTCGTCGGCCTCTGACGAAGTTGTCCATCGAGATAAAGCCTGTAGTGCCCATGGTGGTGGGCTATTACAAAACGGAAGTCGTTGACGAGGAGACTCTCCGACAGCTGCGCACTGCTGGGATTTCGCTCGAAATTTACGATTATCAAGGGAATTTCCTGACGGGAACAAATGGTGGAGAGTCGGGCAAGGAGGGACAACGTTGAGAACACGTCCTCTTCGTTAGAGTGAAAGGCTTCTTTCCCAGAACTCAAGTGAAGCATGTAAGTTCAATGTTCCGGATCTCTGTTTTATACAGTTCCAAGCTGGCGTCGTTTAGAAATCCTTACCAGATTTAAAAAGGTTGCAGAATCTGGAAGCGCTCAAATTTAGGACGATGTTGCAAAAGAATGGATAGGAATGCACAGGGCTCGAGAAGAAAGGCACGATTTTACAGGAGGATGAGTGGGGCAAAATTGCTGACAGACTGCTGACGGGGTTATTATCCTGCCGTTGTTATATTTTGCGAGGCTTGCCGCAGAGAGGTTCGAAGGCACGGCTGGATGCTGAGCGAGTTTCCCGTGTGTGCAACCAAGCTCAGGATTCAGAACAATTACAAGTGCATGTCGACTATACGCAAGGATAGAGAGGATTTGCGAACGAACGAGACAGCCGGAGGCCCTTCCGAATGAGAATACACTTCCCTCATATGAGATAAAGGAAGAGGTGAGGTGAGGTTTAACCCAGTACGGTCCATTTCCAATGAACACTGGGGTTCCGAGAATACGCCGACGAGGGATATCCCTTTGTCGCCACCCTCTTCTCGGACCCGGATGCCGCTCCTCGACGAGCTTTCCCCCTTCTAGGACGTCTATCGGCGTTGGCGAGTGTTTCGCGCGTCTCTCTGCAACGGCACAATCAAGATGTCGTCCGCGAGGCGCGCAAGCTTCGTCTGCAAGTAGTACTTTTTGTCTTCCGGCGAATGAGGCGTTTGTCGTCGTGACCTCGCATTTGAACCCCTCAAGCTTAGGGGCTAGCTCAGCGAGTGCCTTTCCTCTTCGTCGGGCTTGCATCCACGCAGGGTGTGTTCGCGGTCTCTTGGTTGGGTCTCGAGGCTTGATGTCGTGGCCGAGTGCAAGGGCTACGGTTACGCTACGGCCTTAAATTCCAGCGCCGGGGACGACGATCGGATGACGAGACGGGTGCGTGTGGTCCAACCGAGGCTCGCGCCCCAAGAGTAGGTTCGACAGGCGGAGAGGCCACGCGAGTGTGCAGGTTTAAATTTTCATGGAGTGGAGTCAGGCCGCTCGCAGCGTGCAAGAGAAGTGGACTGGGAGGTATGTCGGGCAACGATGCTACTCTATAGTGGGGAGGTGATTGGACGTCTGGGATGTCGATCTCGAGGGCTAGAGGGGCACCGAGCTCTTGCGATGCCATAGCGTGAGGGTGAGGATCAGAGGAGAGCTCGAGGGAACAGAATTTTCTTAGTAGATGTAGTGACGCTGAGTCACCGTCGACTCAGGACGCCTTCAAGCGTTAAACGTTAATCCTGTGGACGCTCGGCCACCAGTGGTCGCAGAATCAAAGTTTTCGATACAAGAGGGGGTTTTGGTAAAAGGATACGTGTTAGAAGGGTGTTATGGGGTGGATGCGAGAATTGGAGGATGGATGACGTGAAGAGATAACAAATAATTGGAGTAGAATTACATCGGCATTTCATTTGTACACATCTCTTCTTTCTCTGTGCGGTCTACCGGAGGCAAATACAGTAATAAAAAGATCGACAGTAATATAGACCATCACGCAAAGGTCACGTAGAGGAGCCAGAGGTCAGCGCATGACTATGAAGGGGGGCGTCCGTTCATGAGTTACATTTCATCACCACAGGGACTCGCAGAAGCGATCTTCATCATCAACACAAGAACAGTGCACGACTTAAGCGTTAGGCCCTCGGAGTAGGAGGAGGAGCGTCACCGGCCGGGCGCGGAGCAGGCTTCACCTGACGCCCCTGGAAAACCTCGGCGTGTCGCGGGCGATTGGGGGCACGGGCAGGGGGAGGTGGGCTTCAGGATGTATATCAGGGTATGATGACAATTTCCGCGACGATAGACTCACATCTGAGGAGGAGGAGGAGGCGGTACCTGACGGGCGTCCAACTCCAACGCCTCTGAGCGTGGGCGAGGAGCGGGCGGAGGGGGAGGAGGGACGATAACGCCTGCGCATGTTCGAGTTGACGCTGAACTCGCGGGCGCAGTTTGGGTGGGGACAACGGAAGGCTATATGCATGCATGCATCATCAGCACACAGGACGAGGGACGGGAGGCCGAAGGGGAAGGGGAACGGGAGGAGGAGGGGAGGGGAACGGGAGGTGCAAGAGAAGTGGAAGAGACGAAGAAAGAGGATTCACGCGTAGCACCCGCATGCGTCTTAAAATGTATTCCTCAGATAACTCTGCCTATTAAATCGCTTAAAGTACGTCGGGCAGACGTGTTTCTTCCTTGATGCAGGCTCTGCACTGTCTGAATCCATGACAGAAATAGGAGCGCCCAGCGGGATAGCCGCAGTGCGGGGGGTGTACGTTGGGTGTGGGTGTGGGTGTTCCGGGACGAGGTAGGGTGGTGCACCGTGGTGTTGGTGGCATAGGCATCGGGAGAGCAGAAGAACGCAAAGGCAAGGGCGGGCCCTCCAACGCGCCGTCTTCGCCTTCGCCTTTGCCGTCTGTTGTGGTCGTACCTCGAGCGTTTGAGCGCAGACGCCTTAGGGACTTAGGGAATGCTGCAAAGCTAAAAAAAATAGCCGTTCACCTAAAAATAAACTTCTGGACACTATTGTGCCTGAGGAGACACAATTTTGAGAAACGGCCGTTGTCGATGTTATCAAGAGGAAGCAGGAAGGGGCTCAGCGTGGTATGAGCAAGTTTCGGAATATCAAAGTAAATTTTGGCAGGAAGAAGGGAGAAAGGGATCTCATCGTACCGAGACCCGGCGCTAGTGATGGAGTTCAACAACCATCCGTCGGATTTCAGATCTCCGTCTTCTCATTACGACGGTCTGGCGTTTTCATCAGGGCGGGGACAGGCAGGGAAGATCTCCTGAAGGACCTCGAACGAGAGGCGGCGGATGGCGGAAAGAATGGCATTTCGGATAGTCAGTGCGCTACATGTTCCCCCTACCTTTTCTCCGTGTATAAAACAAGCAGAGACCGAGGGATATGACCCTCGGCGATGCCTACCCAGAGGTTCAGCGAACACGATAGCGCATGTATGGAGTCCTGAGTAAAAGTGGAGTAGTGCCTCAGTGAGAGGAAGACGAGGACGACGGTGGTGGTGACGAACAGAGAGAGGTACCGCGGCGATTTCCGTGGGTAGATCGGGCCGTTGTTTCCCGCTGGCTTTCAAATTCGGACGCTTCTTGGGTTCGTACATCTACCACCTGATCACTTCAGAATATACTTTTCCCAACAACCTACGCAATAAATGCAATTCTGCCGCTCTGCGAACTAGAGAGGCCTGCAGCTTCGATTTTCTTGTCGAGCGCTGTTATCTCGTTGCAAGGCGAGCATGGCTGGGCATCCACACATCCGCAGCTCACGCCTGACAAGTCGAGTTTCTCGAGAGCGTTGGCCGCGTCTAACAATGTGCGCAGCTTGGCGAATATGTCAGTCTGAGGCATATTTGTATGAGTGCTGTATTTGACCGAACAATGGAGGACTAACCTCTGGCATTCCGATATGAATGAAGGGCAAAGAGGAAATCACATCCACGGCCACCCCACACATGGAAGGACATCAAAGCAAAGAGAGATGAAGAAAATGACGACTCCTCCATCCAGGATGATCCACCACCACCACCAACCCCCCTCCACTATTTACACCACTTCACCCGGGTATGCAAACGTTGACAGACTATCCTCGCGTACACACCATGCTCTTGGACCGATATTATCGNGTCCATCCTCTCGCCCTCGCCCTCGCCGGCCGCACGTAGGGGGTCAGACACTGATCCTGGACCCTCTTCATTCACATCAGCGTGCATGACAACGTCCTCGGCACGCCGCACACCCTCGCCACCCTCGTCCCGCACCATCCTCTACCTCTGAAGGCGGCGACACCACTGGGGCTGGTGCAGGCGTGCGTGACTCCCGATCCTGCGACGAGCGCACCTCGACCTGCATCTCCTCCTGGGGCCGAATCTCCGCTTGCACAGGAACGCCCCGTCCATTCCTGCTCGGAGTCGCAGAAGACGGCGTCGAGGTGCGCATTGAGGAGGCGACGCTTGCGCCAACGCCGTTCGTGCTTGCACCACGCGTTGTAGGCGTCCGGCTCCCGTTCCTGCTCGTCCACGTCGTCTCGAAGCCCTCTTCCGAGTCAACATACATTCCTCGCGGCTCCTCGTCTCGACCCCTCGCACTCGCTCGACTGCGCCATCTAATCCGGCTGGCCACGCCAGGAGACACGACGTCAAGAACGACGGGCCCACCAAGACTCAGATCCATCTCCTCAGGTGCGAGGGGCACACCAGCAGTCGTCCCAGATCCACGTGCGAGCTAGTAGGAACGAACCCTCCATAACCATTGCTGTTCGATACGTCGCTCCGTCTTCTCGAGTGCGAGGACCTTGCTCCGATGCTAGGAATAACAGTACCGTTCGAGCTTGTGCTAGCAGCGGAAGTGGGCGGTAAGGGTAGCATTGAACCGTTATTTGCGGTGTGAGTTGGAGTTAAACCACCCGCGGCATGAGGAGACATTGGTGGAGCAGCCATTGACGATTGCAAAGGCGGTAAAGGGGGTGGCATCGGTGGGTGATTTGAAGCAGTTGGGGCTCTGTCTCGTTCTCTTTCCCCAGAGTGCTTATCAATTCGTTCGCCACGCTCTTGCTCTCTGCCTCTGCCTCTATCTCTATCCCATTCCTTGTCCCTGTCTCGATCTCTTTCCCCAGAAGTAGAAGTGGAAGCTGACATCCCAGGAGGATAATATCCGGGCACTAGTCCATAGAATGGTGATGGCGAATGGGTGTATACCGCTGGTGGGTAGGGACCGTAGGAAGCATACGGTGTAGGCAGCTGCGGCAGCTGCTGGTGGTGAGCTGGCGGCGAAGCCTCTGTATACGCGGGGAACTGCTGCATATATGAGGTCCGTGACTGACTCCGCCGACTAGGCGAAGGTTCTACATGAGGTTGCACTGGCAGATACGCTGAATTCAACCCCGAATGCGCATAGGGGTCCGAAGACGATGCATACGACGTGCTCGTAGCCATTATAGGAGGCAGGGCCGTGAGGTGGGACGCGGGTGCTTGGCCGAGATAGTGCACGTCGGTCCATCCTGAAGACGGCGGTAGCGGAACAGAGTCAAATGGGGGCGAGTCGGATTCTGGGAAGTAGCGATAGTAGAGACCTGCATCCGCGAGGTAGACGGCGTCTAGGAGAAGACTGAAATGAATATGAATGAATTGAGCGATCTAATTCACCTTCTGGTGCTCCCCCACCCCCTCAGACCGAACGCAGGCCTCAACACCGTCAACACCCGGGTGTCCGCCGCGCTTAGAGAATAAGGAGTAGAGGGGCTCCACAGAGGCTTCGTGCCCTTCAGTTGGTATCACCTCCGAAGATGACGAGGACGAGGAAATAGACGACTGAGTCGAAACAGACGACGGGACCTCGAACGCGGAATACTCTGGATCGTGAACGTGGTTAGAGGTTCATAATATGATTCCGCTCGATGGTCGAAACGCTGAGACTAATCCTTCTACTAGTGAAAAGCGTTTGTAAGTGGTTAGTGCTGAGCTGATGAGATGGAAAGTCAGGAGAGGAAGAATCCGGTCCGTGCCGCGGCTGTTCGCCATCAGTCGTGCCGTCTTTGTCTAACAAACTCCACTGTTCAATTCGTTCACTCGCAGCTTTCAACTAATGTCGCAAAGCCATCGCCTGAATACACCCCACTGGAGCAAGCCTATGACTCTTGCTTTAACTCCTGATTCGAGGGCTACTTGGAGCCCACAATCGTGACCTCGACGTCAGCAGAAACAAGGGCAGCGTATTCAGACAAAAAGGAGACGAATTTCAGGCGAAGTGCGGGAAGGTATGGGAGGAGTAAAGGCATCTGTTCAGGTGCGTTAATTGACTCTTGTTCTCTCTAGATGTTTTACTGAAGGAAACCTTGCAGAAGGCCATGAAGGACAAAGGACTTGACAAACTTTTGCAACAAACGAGAGAGGAAACCCCGCTCGTTGAGCCTATACCTCCACGCCCTGTAAATCCCACGACGAAATAATGGACTTCACCTGCGCCAAACTACTTGTAGCGTGTGTGCTTTAGTTCCTCATTGTTCGGCAATGGTGACAAAAGTCGGCCCGTCAGGGTATTTGTAAATCAGTCTTAATCTCCCCTCGACTACACTCTAGCTCTTCCAGCTAGTGTTGCATCTAAATTCCACTCTCATTATGACAACAAGCGCCGACACCAGTCTTTCGACAGCTAGGCCTCGGTTCTTCCTCTCCTACGCGACGTCGAAGTGGGGGGAACCCTCCTTGCCTTCGCCCTCCACCGAGTTTGACAAACTAGCATATTCTACGCCCTCTTCATGCCAACCCCTCCATTGTTGCACACGTCGATTCTCCTATGGGTGCGTATTGACGATAGATGTTTTGCTGCTCTCAGCTCATGGTTCGCGTGTCTCAATCTTGCCACCCCCCAAAGTTTGCTCTCAACTTGGTTTGTCGCTTATTCTCCTGCCGTCGACGTGTCTAGATCAACTCCGTTTGCCAGTATATGCTGCCATGAAATGGGCCCCTCGAAGCTCCAGGTACGATCCGTAGCAATACTCACTTCATGGAACATCAAGAAATTTCAAACAATCTATGTACCAGGCGTCTCCCTGTCTCTACACGACGAAACATCGCCCCTCAGCCTTCGGAGTCTGTGTGTCGACTTTGGGTATTTCCGCACCGCCATCCTCCAGAATGAGCGGCTTGTCACTCGCGGGTTCACTCTCGCGGATTACCAAGATAGGTTCGAGCAAGGCAAACATTTTGTGCAAAGTAAGCTAAGGCTTCGTTCCGTGTTTCTTCACATTGCCTGGAACGTGCGTTCAACTATTTGTGCAGGTTACAGCGGGAACCAGCCAGGCGACCCGGACAAAGGGGCCAAGGTCGTCGTCGACATAGTCAAGGGCGAGGGCGTGGCTGCTGGGAAAGCGCTCCCGTGCTCACTCATTCTTGGGACGGACTTTTATAATGCGGCAAAGAAGGGAGTGGAATAAGAAAGGTAAAAGTTGAAGGATTGGAAAGAGGTCTCACTTAGTACTGATTTCGCGACATAGGCATAGGTAGAGAGACAGGCACCAAATTCCCATTTTAGAAATTAGGATGCCAAAACTGGGATATGTAGATCACGAGACGCCATGACACGACAGTCAGGCTTCAGCCACGTCTCCACTGACACCCCAAAATACTCTATCACTACCAGAAAACTATTATGTGGATCCGAAGTGAGGATCCTAGTCCAGACGGCAGTTTCATGCAGCCTGCATTGATGGCAGGTGTGACGTCTCGCGTTGAACAAAGCAGGAATCGTGCATCGATCATGGCTGTTTCAATACCTTACTTTTGATGCAGTTTGGCACATAATTTTATCCCTTCTGGGTACTATCTGTCTAGCGCTCGACGACAACTTGCACTTGAGGATATATTCGTGTTGCTTACGGTTGACGACTGGGCTCAGGTCTATTTCAGACGATGATGGGCGAGTTCTGCTCAGGTTTTGCCCGTTAGGTGTGTATCCCTCCCACTTTTTAGTCAATATCCAAGTTTTGCAGAAGCTCTCAATGACATATCTGTATAAAATTTGCCATGAACAAGCCAGGAAGAGGCAAAACAGACCTGAGCTCAGTCGACAGAGAGGACTGTTTTACATAACAGAAGGAGAGGTACCAGGGGTACGTGGCACCGCGTCCTATATTTAGCTGCTTGAGCGTGACACTCATTCCTGTGTAATGAATTTTAAAAGAAGTTTGGGACGATCTGGGGTGATACTCATTGCTGCGTACGCTTTCAGCAGTCTTGCTCAGGCCGTATGAATTCATCTTCGAAACCTCAATTTCCAGATGGCTATCATTCAAATCGGCATGGGTATAGTAAGTTCATTAAATTTCTGGACATATTCGTCAGGCTGATCCACCTAGATGAAGTGAGAGAAACCGGAAAGCGAGTATACAATGTGTCATGTAGAAGATGGTGACCACCTGGATGACCACGCTGAGAAAACGTTAAAGTTACAGCTGAAATTTAATGTCTAAGTCCTCACAAATGCTGGTCCAATACATCCCAGTCCTCTGAGACAATTGCTTCGGTGGAACATGTCGTCAACTTCCCCTATATCATTTTCTAAAATTTCAGGTTCTTTGGAGGGTTGCAGGACAACGCGAACAAGGCCTTTGTCGATCATGGTTTTCAACACCCAATTTGACAGAGTAAAATTCATATCACCCAAGACGTAAGGCAGAAAAAGGGCCTTTATTGAATTCTTACAAAGAAAAAACAAAGGGATGTATGTATTATCCTATATTTTCCAGGAACGTTATGAGGGCTAAATGAGGGCGAATATTAGCCGCTGTGACAAGCGCCATCACGAACTCACGCCTGCCATCTGGCAAGGACCCCAGAGAAGGTCCATCATGCTTCGCCCTGCTGAAACATAGACCTGAGCCCAGCCGTCAACCGTAGTTGCTACATTAGTACGTACTAGCCTCTGCTCTTCACTCAAATGAATCAACACTATTGATGACCTGAAACTCGCCTGAGCTTATGAAAGAACCTATTTGACATCTGCTTCAGAGTCAAACCAGACGAGCCACTGGCAACCGGTACATCAAGTCAAGCGTCACTTAATTCACGCATGATACTCCCCCCAGGGAGTTTACGTGGCACTAGCACTTCTCGACGTAAGATGAACCTTCTGAGGCCTTCGTGCTTCGTGATTGGCCTCATTCACAGTGCATAAGGAGACTGAGGGGTTACTTACGAGAAAGAGGAAGTGCTCTTCCCTTGCAAGAATCGTCAAATGGGGACCCGATGTGTAGGCCTTCCTCGTTCCCTTTGCTATACCCTGAAGGCTGTCGAGTCCTCTTCTGGAAGGATAGAGAGAACACACGAGAAAGAGGCACTCCCTTACAGGGAGGATGGAAGTAGCCATAAGACCGAGGAGGTACGGTCGCAAATTTAGGTCGCCGGGCTACCACATACTCATATGAACACGAGGTTGAGCCTGCGCTTGCATCTAGGTGAGCCTTCTAGTTTCTGGTATTGAATTAGGCTTTGTTGCGTCAGCTGGCATGTCGAGGGCGGAGGGGATGAGGGAAGGTACCGTTGGCGATAGCGAGCAGGTCTGTCTTAGCAAAGCAAGAAGCTGTCTCCAGGTTGATGGGGTCCTCTCCTTGTGACAAGAGTTGAAGTCACACGGGATTATTTCTATTCCTCTTTACATAAGCTCGTCCACGGGCCTGACGAAATCTGAAAGGAAATGGGAGAGAGCAGTCATGGTAGCTAGAAAATGATAGCAAAAGTAAGGGTGGGTGCAAAAAAGAACAGAGCTTGATGCGAGGCACAACGAGCTACGTGAGATGAGGGAGAGTGAGCACGAAGAGAAAGGAAATATGGTGATACATCAGCAATTCCTGATTACATTATGGGTACTGTACCAAGGTACATAGCACCCCGTAATTGGGAAGTGTCTCGATAGACAAGAAGATGCATTACAGCGCTATGGCGTGTTACGTAGCACCATGTAACGTGCCATAACATGCTATAACGCTGAAATTGAGGTCATTTTGACCCTCAAAATCAGGATTTGCTGATGTATGAAAGTATAAGGGCAATAAAAGGCAAAGAGGGGCGTATGAACAATGAATCTTATCTAATAAAAATGTGTCGACACATCGCTCACTCTCCGAGTCATAGGCTCTAAGCAATGATATTTATCCCCTCTGCAGTGTGAGCTGCTTGGCCTAGTCCGAGTGTTTAACCAGCGCCCATGGATTGCCTCACCTGCATCAAATACGCTCTGAAGATTATAATCCATAAAACTCTCTGAGGACGCTTTAAGTTTTAAGTGGGAGTTACTTAGGCGCCCGCTTTCAGGAAATCCTACGAGGGCTATGATAGTGTGATTACTGGGAAGCCACAGGCAGACATGGATGGTATCTGGGCCATCGCATTTAAATGGACTCCCAGCTAATGTTCTAAGACTCTCGAGCATCTCACATAATTCCTTTCTCTTTGCTGTTGCTTGGTAGGAGGAGGAGGGTCTATTGTTCATTTTATCACACATGCCCTTGATGCTCGTTTCTTTCACTCCCTACTATTTTTCGGGCAGTGCACAACCAAGAAAAGGGTAACGTGTAAAGGATTATGGCCTGAGCCGATTCCACCCCATTTTGGCGCCTGTGCCTCTAGCGCTGCCATCTAGCCACAAGGTGTGTGCTTTAGCTTACTTTTTGTTCACTCTCCATAATGCATCATCTTCCATTCTGTGCTATTCTTTATTGCACATTTTTGATTAATCTATATCTGGGATAACCAATCCTGATTTCCTCCCAAGTAAGCACTCTACGTACAATGTAGCTGCTCTGTGTATAAGTTTCGGACTTGTGTCATTTCCCTTGACCATTTGCTTCCCATTAATATTATTCCCAAGCGACTGAGGTAAATTATCTACCTACTTGGCATCACTCGTGTACTTATTTATGTGCCTCGTCATTGGGCTCTTTGTGTTAGGGTTCCTACAGAGCTCAGCAGCATCCACACGCTCTCAATTTGGCCAACAGTCATGCATCCATTGGAAGCAGTGCCAGGATCCCCTGGCACCACTCTGAGAACCGCGACCTCCTTCCAAATACAGACCTGCTTGCTATCGCCAATGGTAGGAAGGCCAATTCCTTGTTCTAGTTGCCGGACGAGCATTAAATGCCGTCTTTCTAGGGTGCAAATCGAACCTTTGAAAGCTAATCAAGTTCAAGCTCGAGGGATTTGCCACCATCATGATTGTGCCGTTATAAGCGCTGAGCACTGAGCATTTGAATGCCGAGGAATTAAAGGTCAGGAGGCAGATGGGTCAATTAGACTTTGCCAGTTTGTTCGATGACAGGTATGCGGGTCACCAGCGTGCAGTGTGAGCCCACAGAATGCAGCATCTGTGCTGGTTCCTAACCACCAGTGCCCACCTGGAGTTCACGGCTCCAGATCTGCAAGTTCACTCAAACCAAATCCGGACACCACACCCAGAAAATAGGTGTCCGCAGTGCACTTTCGGTGGCGTTTGGTGAGACATTGTGCCCTTCAGTGTGGCTATACTGGGAACCAACTCAGCTGATTATTAAATTCTTCCAGGACTGAAGTCAAAACTGAAGGCAGAACCAGTGCAGAACCAGTGACTCTGGCCGTTGGTAGCCGTTGGTTTGAAGTATCTCATGATCACATGGGAAGGAGAATTGAATTTTCTCGTTACGAGTCCTAGTGACTCGTTTCTATACCCAGGATCTGGTCACAAAAATTCGCTTGTGGGATCGTAGCGATCTACCCATGCCCACTGATTGGCTTGCCTGGTCACGTCATGGTCCTGGATCAGATAAGATTGGTTTCCGACTGGGATGAACCTGGCTGAATGCATCATTCCTATTCTAGTCTACTGAGGTTACAATTTAAACCGCCCTCGCAAGTGTAACCCTCGCCTTCTCAACGTCAGCCCCCTCTCGCCGACCTCCGTTTGATCTCCAGCTGCGTATTTGGTGAGTCCTTTCTCGTCCTTATCTCGCGGGTTCACCAAGTATATGCGCTCTTGTACTAACTTTATGTGTCTTTATATAGGCCCATGAAACCCATGAACACGAACTAGAGATGCTCAACGCCAAAATCAAGAAGATGCAGGCTGAGAACGAGTACGTTCCACCCCATCTCATCATGCATCACCTTTGAACAGACTTTGCTGGCGTGTCCTTTCTTTTCTTCTCAATTGGACTCTCAGCCGTTCTTGTGGTCTTTCCACATATAACCTTTGCTCTTTGGGTCTTCTTGCTCTCAAGCCCCTTCCACTGTTCTGTCCATAGTTGTATTTATTTGTGTGGCCTTACCATCTTAAAACTGATCAAGGAGTCAGCGGCCGTTTACAATGGCAAATTTCCCATACTTCCGTGGATGATGTAAGGATAACTGTGAGTGGGAGGGGTCCCATAAGTGCGCTCGAGGGGAATATCCTTATCTAATCTAGTAATCACAAACATGATCTGGCTTCTCGGTGTTCAAATGTTCATAGGTGCATTCGCATTCACCTGTCAGGCACACTTACTTGAGTTGCTGCACAAGTACACTATACAAATCGGCGGTTCAACCACGCTCTCATCGACCAGACTTGCTGGGAAACCAAATTCGACCAATTGACAGCAAGATTTAATAAAGGCCTTTGTCCTGGACAGGCAGTGGAGTACCAGGTGCTGATAAACGGGGTGTTTTCGTGCCAATAGGCTTGATGGCTGCATATGTACTATGTCGTCGACTGACACCTACTGATCATTTTTTTTATGCTGGAGGTATACTTCTGCCCAAACTGGAGGAAAGTAAATGGCCTTCACGGTGACAGCCTGAGCAAATATGTAGTATTAAAATCCAGTAAACGATATGTATCTAGAGCGTCTATCCGAACCACTATTAAGTGGGATGTAAGATGGTATCTTTGTTCCGTTACTCTATTCATACCTGATCTCTGTCTGTTGGGGGGGATATCATAGCGGGAGAATTTAAAAGGCCGAGAGTGTCGGAATCGTTCTCAGAATCTCAGTGGTGGAAACGATCGAGGATTAGTGACGGCTGCTCGAAGTTTCTTATTAGCGTTTCTCCAATTTTATTAGTGTTCGACAGGCACCACCACCCGATCCGAACGTGGTTTCCCATCGCCCCTGACCCAGCGCTGCAGTGCATCATACCGCTTCGATAGGACACTTGAAATAAGTTCTTGTCGTCGAGAACGATCAAGCGCTGACGCTCATAGGTAACAGTTATGGATTTTCTTGCCGAAAACCGAAGAATACCTTTCTGGTTTCGGACGGCTCGAACTCGTCAAGTGATGCACATCTGAGTCTACACTAAGGTACTCCACTTAGTGGCTTTCTACTAGTTTCGAGTCCTGAAACCATCACTCACACTTGAGTTCATGGTCTTCCTAACGCCTTTCCGAATGATGATCACTCCTTTTTGCGTCCTTCAAAGCTTCCACCGTTTATACCCGCTGAGTTTCTCATCACCAGCCTCTAACCGAGATGGCAACTGCAGTCCTGTACCAAAACCCTACGCCCACAAACCCTAAAGCTGCATTTAAACCCGAATCTAAGAACGCGTTGATACATACGAAAAGACTGCAGAATCCGCTTATTCGCGCTCTCTTGTCCCCTAGTGCGATCATGATGCGACCTCAAGACGGGTCGACCGACGACGCCCGAAATAGCTTACCCTGTGGGTGGTTCAGCCCAAAAATTGCACGACAATCTTTCAGAACAACGATAAGAGCAAGGTTAATCCTGCATTGGGTTGACGCTACTAATCTGCTACCATTGGATGCGGGAGGTGACGCATGATTGCGGTACAGTGGGCTGCAGGAGCGGGATAGTCCGCGCTCGTCTTTGAAACATTCGCTTCCTCATGCTCAGGCTGGATTTTATTTACAGCGCTCCGTGAGATATTAACTGATCACTAAATATGTACCTGGGAGTAATAGGCCGCGCAGGAAGTAGAATCTGCTAGACCAATTCATTTTCCCACGTGTCCGAAACCTTCAACGTTCTCTTTCAAACGTTAAGCAGCTCGGTTTCATCGACATTCTAATTGGATTTAGTGATGCATCCTGATAGAGCAGGCAAACAAAGGTGAAGCTTTGATCTTATTACGATTGCTTTTCGACTCTGGGATACGAAAACGGAGATTATAAGACTGGCCGCTTGCTTTATTTAAGTGCCGTCCTGGTTGAGTCTCGTGAGCCTATATGAACAGGAAAAGGTGAGTAAATGTGACGTTATCCCCTCGCCTCTCTTTAATAATTTGATTTTGGGGACTGGTTTGTCAGTTGTCCAGAGATTGCGGGAGGATGGAATCCATGAGAGAGGACGCCGTAACTCGCCCTCCGCAGGGGCTTGTCCAGGGCAACCTGCTCGGGTAGTGCTCAAACTTTTACATTCCCACAATAACGATACGGTCGCGTAAGGGTTCATGGGGTACAGTATCATTGACTTCGGAGTTTGCTAAAAGTACACGATATGAGAATTTCTTCACATTCTGATCAATTTGCCTTGGGCGCAACTTGATAGCAGGTCCTGAGCAAAGCCGCACATAGTCCATGGTTGGATCCTAGACGACGGCTTTAGTTGTGCACAATATGAACGTGTTGACCCATATGCTTACCACGAGCCACAGGTTGGGAACAATGCAGCACGGTCCACGTACTGGATTCAAAAACAAAAAAAAATGAGACTGCGCTAATCCGAAGTCAAGGTGGAAAGAAACTGACCACATTCGATACTCCTTTAACCTTGTAGTTCTCGTCGACAGGGCACTCGTTATCGTTGCCCAACGGAATCAAGGACGCCTCGTGCACGATCCCGGGCATCCGAATCGTATCTTGGCCAGGTCGTTCGCCCTTCCATACACCAGGGGGTAACTCCTGACTATCCTCGGGTTGCGGTTGATGCCACCACTCGACAGCGTGGCCGTCGCCAGCCATAGCCTCGATCGCCTGGAAGGTTGCTTCGTCCATCTCGTCCCACAGTTGGTTGTCGGCCTGGTTGAGCAGGACCTGCAGAACGCAGCTGGCAGTCGGATCGCTACCCCTGCTGTTGTCGTCCCTTCGGAACCAGGAGTCGGGGTTGTTCTCGCTGAGCTCGCCGAGAGTGGCGCATACTTATGAACGCAAGATCAGATTGACCAGATTATGGAACGCAGAATGGAATCGCACCAAAAATGACGTAGTCCTCTGATCCTTTGAGTTGCTCTTGACTTGCAGCCGCAGCGTAGTCCTGTCATCATTTCGGAATTAGACTGGTTGAGGCGCACTTGGAAAGAGATCAGCTTAATTCAACTCACCGGACAGAACCGAGCTGCATCTTCGGCATCCTGTCTTGGATCCGGAGACGCGATACCAGTGACCTGGATATGATACTGCAACCCGTTGGACGCGATCCCAGCAATATATTCCGCAGAAATTTCAAGGCTGTCTGGATCGAGCGCCGTAAACGCGGATCTGTGGACACGACCAACGACATGAGAAAGGAAATGGCCAGTCACCGTCTTCCCAATTCCCGCGACGTAAGGCACATTGGTTTCCGAGAAGCTGTTCAGAAGAAGAGTCGCATTTGGGAACGTTCCTGCACAGAGGATGATCTTCGTGTCAGGCCGAACGGGCAGATCGGAGGGGCGATTCGACCGGACGAATCTGACAGTGACGTCCTCATCGATGTTGGGTGGAGGAGGGGGGAAACCAAGATCGGTAATCAGGTATTGAACGGCCGTGTTCGTCGCCAAAAGAAGGGCGGACCCTGTGTCGTTCTTCTGGTGCTCTTGTTGCTGTTCATAGAGGGTGAGAAGAGCGCCGGGCGTCGAGAACTTCGTGAAGCGGATCGTGGTGGATTGTGCGACCGCTCCGACTGACATAGGAGCGGGGAAAGCGTCGGTGGCGGAAGGGACTTTCTGGCCTGGGATGGCGGCCTGAAGACGCGCATCCAGCTGGGCTTGAAGACTGGCGTATGGAGGGCCGATTTCACTGGCAGATGTCACGCGCAGAAGCGACTTCGCGCGTTCAAAGAATTCGGAATCGGGTTGGCCGGCGGTCTCGATCATGGAGTTAGGCCACTGGCGCATAAGTTCAGGTGTCGGCGTCGGTGACCACGCGGACCAGAATATCGAACGCCCACCAAAGAACGGGGTGGAGCCATGGACAAACTTCACAGCGCTGTCATACGTATTACGTGAAAGAGAAAAGGGGAACGTCTCGCTTGGACCACCGAGGGTATACTTGAATGGTAGAGGAAGGTTTTGGAAATGGTCTGGAAGCCAGAAATCTGGGAAAAGGCACAGTATATGAGCCATGAATCGAGAAAATGGACCCTCAGCCGTACCTCCTCTTTCAAGGCAAATAATCTTCTTGGCAGGATCCTGCTTCAAGGTTTGGTCGATGAAGGCAAGCGCTGTGAACTGGTACAAAGAATCATTGTGGCAGGTTATCATGCCACAGCGCAACTGAAACTTACACCAGACCCGATGACGATATAATCAACATCTCCAGTATTGCAAATGTCCTCCCAGGTCTCGTCAGAGATCAGGAAGTCACTCGCAATAACCTCGCTAGCAGTAGGTGACTACCAGACGACGGACAAAGGTAAGCCTTAGCTGTTACTCGAGACGCTATGAACATGCCTGTATGCCAGGTTCAGGGTAGCCGTAGTTGTTGACTGGCTGGGTCTTGACTGGGACGAAGCGTGGCTGATAAGAAAGCGGTCGCTCTGAGCGGACATATTTATTGCGCCTGTTAGGAACGGGCGGACGGGGGAGAACATGAGGAGGAGCCTGATTGTTCATGGTAGTGGAAGTTGTCTGAAGGGGTTTCTGAGCTCGAAGTTTGAAGGATTAATAAAAACGACTGGCCTTTTATAATGTCCTCGCCACCAGAAATCCGCCCGATGTCCCACATCATGGGGGTCAAATCGCGTTAAGGAAGTTGAGGATATTCTGGTAGAAGATTCAGAGTAACATAAACTCAATAAATTCCCACCCAATAGCATGGCATGAGGGTGTCCATAGCCCACCCTTCGACTCCAAGGAAAAGTTAAACTTGACAGACGATAGTCATGTATGTCGCCTGCATTTACAACAACAACTGGGCGCTGTCATCATGGGACTCGAGGTGTGACCACGTCTATTATTGTTGGTGGCTTGCAATGCGACATCATCGCAGAACTGGGGCGGTGAGAACCATGGGGAGTGCTCGTAGTTCGAGTTCGTCCTTCCAAGCTCGCTGTAAAGCCAAACTGACAGAACTGGAAAACACCAATAGGTCACTGGGAAATATAACCTTATCCCCAATATATGTAGGTGAGGATTAGACGGGTAGAAGGGGAGTGGTGGCGCTGGAATGCGAAGAAACCGTTGAGCATCGTGAATGGACTAGGACAAGAGCGAGCCAACGAGCTTCGAGAGTCCGCAATTAGACGTCTAAATCGAGTTCTTTCTCATTTTCACAGTTGTAACAGAACACGTCTGCTTTCCGGTGTCTTAATCACCGCAAAGGATGACTGGGAGAACACGGGAAAGAGGTATTTCCGTGAATCGTGAGCACTTCGAGAAGGCAAGGAAACATACTGTCTTTGTTACTATAGCAGCCTGCTCAGTGTCCTTCTTGTCCTTAAAGCAAAAAACTCTCTTGCTGGGTTGCAGGGATGAACTCAACGGGATGTTCAGGAGCAAGTTCGAGTTGCAGTCGCGTAACAAAATGACTGGCAATGCACGTGATACGAAGAGGCCCCTTACTTAAAGACGGGTCTTTTGACCCTTCAATTTAGGTTTGGACTTCGGAGCGTGACAAGACATTGCTTAAATTTGCCTTACGCGCACCTGGCTACAATTATCTGCGTAGGTTATCCGCTTTGTCTTAAGTTAGTCAAGCTAACACGATGGAAATTTTTCAGACGGTGGAAGGTAGTAAGTCATGTCCCAATCATTTTCCTTCGACAACTAAACGTACCCGTGTCCTAGTGGTGTGGCTTCCTATTCACATCGCTCTCGCAAAATGTAAGACCTCATCTACCTATCATTCCTCAGGCCTTCGCGGTGACAGCCTGGGCAAAGAATATCTAGTACAGAGATCATCTACACTCGAGGTGTGTTCCATCATCTCGTCTGTTTTCCTCATTGGGGGTCAGAGGTACATGCCGGGGTTACGAGATGCACATATAGCTCCATCTATTCGTTTTGCGGAGCGGTATTTGCAAGATGTACTTGATAAGTTGATTATACCGTAGAGCCCCATTGTTCGTAGGCTGTCATTGGAGGGATCCCGAGCGAGCGGAAGAATAAAAAATGCCGACAGTATCGGGAATTGCTCGCGCTGGGGGTAGGACGGCGTCCTCGATGTTTACTTTAGGTAGAGCAACGATCGGCGCTGACCGCTTAGAGATCGCGTTGAGGAGGCTTTATTCACCGAATTTCGAGAAGTAAGAACGGGAGCTCCCCATATACCTCATCGATTTGAAAGAAGAGCGTTGATGAAGGTCCATTTCAGTGGAACGTGGGAAATTGTGTTTGTCCCGCAGATTCGCTACTCTGTGG
The DNA here is from genome assembly GCA_013376435.1 of Cyclocybe cylindracea. NCBI lineage: Eukaryota > Fungi > Basidiomycota > Agaricomycetes > Agaricales > Hemipholiotaceae > Cyclocybe > Cyclocybe cylindracea. The sequence goes on along the minus strand of MPNV01001486.1, from coordinate 275,882 downwards.
GCGGTCACTGTTATCTTCTTAACTCTCATCTTCAGATATGTGAAATATAGCCTGGAAAACTAGACCATTAAAATCTGCCTGCCTGAGAACCCTGGTTATTAGAAGGTCGAGAGACAAACCATCTCACTCCAGCTTCCTGTAGGCCGGTCGCAACATAGTCTACCCGTCATTGCCTCCTGCCTCCACAGTAGTAGGAGCAAGATATCCAACTAAACCCAGACCAACCTTCTTGGTTCTTGCTTCTTTCGCGGCTTTGAAAGATTGTCGCGCAATTTTTGGATGGAACGCCCCCAGGGTAAGCTATTTCGGGCGTCTCGGTCACCTCATGTTGGGCTGCATCATGATCGTACTGGAGGACGAGAACGGTGAGTACTAGTAGCAGGTTTCTGCGATTCTTCTTGAGCTTGGTAGGTTCTTGGTGGGACGCTGCTTTAGGGTTTGTGGCGTAGGTTAACAGAGACTGTAGTTGCGTCTCGGGTTGGAGAGGTGATGAGAAACGCAGAGGTATGAACGGTGGACGACTGAAGGATTCGAGGAAGGGTGATGATCATTTGGAAGTCGTTAGGGGGACTCGAGAACTTGAGTTGAGAGTGATGGTTTGAGATTTGAGACTCGTAGCAAGAGTTGCCGAGTTGTGAGCTCCTCGGGGTCATTTCTATTTCGACTGCACTCAAGAGGAAAGATACGCCCGAGCAAACTGAGCGAACGCAGGAGAATATTTTGAGGCGATTATGATCTTTTTTGACTCGCTGTGATCTGAGAATCAGGCAACTATTTTGTTTACCGTCCTTGTCGAGTCTCGTGAGCCCGTATGAACAGGAAAAAGGAAAGAGCGTGATGTCTACCCCTCCCCTCGACTTAATTTGATTATATGGGAGTGCCTTTGTCAGTTGTGAGAAGATTGCGGGAGGATGGGAATTCGTCTGCTGATCGGATAGGGCCATTTCTCGTTCAAAGCCAAAAGTGGCTCCTTCGAGAGAATTGAACTGCATTCCACAGTTCTACTCTGTTATGTACGCAAAGTAACCTCTAACCAGAGCTGAAACTATTGTCCGAGTCGTTCCGGGACGTCTCGCAGCTCGGGCGCTTCCAAGCGGCGCGCATCGGCACCGCTTCGTCGCACCCGCAGATCCCAATCCAAAACGGGACGCAAAGAGGCATCATACCGCATCATACATATTAAGGGTCGTGTGAGCTCGGGTTTGGAGGCGATGAACAGGGGCTGGGCTGATCCCTGGCTGATCCTCTTAAATCTTCCTTTCCCCTGGAAAAAACGCCTAATCCAATCAATTTATTGATCCAACCCTGCATGGGGATCGACGCTCGCCGAACATCAAATGATCTATACATCACTCCTCCCCTCGCCGTGCGCCTGGAACATCGAATCGAGCGTGAAATGCGAACCGCTCGAGCATGGTCCGGAGTTCGTAAGCAGCGCCTAGCGAACGCGTACGAGTTCACCCCGCAAGGTGTAGTACAGTACATTCACCCTCCGGGGTTAGTGTGTCTGCGAAGAACGGTGACGGCCGGCTCCGGTGAATGGAAACTTGCATTCAGAAACTCGGTGTCTCGCGGGTCCGTACGGAGATCGTCCTGCTTCTGCCTGACCTACTTAACCTGGGTGAAGATCCAAGGACGTGGCGCCACGCCATCCCGGTTCAGGTGTCTGCGGTCGCCCTCTACCCTCACGAGGACGAAAATCGCGTGGAAATGGGGATAAGGATCGACACTGCTGCTCCTTACTGACAGAACTCAAATTATACCACCATCCGATGATCAGCAGCTGTGGCTTGGATGTCTGCTTTTGTCTTGACGTATTTTCTGACGTTTGATGAACAGGCTCGGCCTTCCTGGCGTCAGGGACTGCACACGCGCTCTGGACTAATTTATTCAAGGTCGTTTTGTCCTCGAGTTGAACCCGATTGAGGTTTCCGTGTAAAACAGATGGCCGATGCCAATACAGGACAATACACAGGCGATTTCTACCCCGCAAGAGGGCTTGCATTTGTCAGGTTAGGGCAAGAGATGTACATGTGGAAAGATGTTAATTTCCAGAATAGTGGTAGTGCGTATACGAGGGAGAAGCGCAACAGCAGGTCTGGAAAATATAATTATTTCTCATCTCTCATCCTTGGCTGAGGGCAGCACGCTTTATAAACGTGAGTGATCGTGAATGGCATCGTGAAGGGAGATATGAAAGGCGTGATAGCAGAGCTCTGCTTCCATATGACAGACGGGTTCCATATGTCCTCACTCCACGTCATTCTGGCATGGATGATCTACGGCGTGGATCGACGCCGGAAGTTGCTTCTGTTACTACTGTCAGTGGACGTAGAGCACATGTTAGGTCGTTTGAGGTCATGAACGACAGAGCTCATGACACTAGTAGACCTTTATCAATTAAAACGACCCCCAGAACTGTTATTCGATTCCTGGTGTCAGAGCTATCTAGGGCACTTGTCGGTAGCTTGTGTAGTAGCGTACTTGGAGCAGACGGGAGACAGCTTAGACGCACGTTGCTTATGCTGTCCGTCAACGATAAGTTCTGTCTGATAAATTCAATCTCTACATGGTCGAACATCAATATTCTATGTTAAAATATCCCCACCGCGGCCATTGAAAGAAATAGAACGATTATGTGGCGCAACCGAGGAATCCCCGAGGGTACGTACAGATGTCCTTGATCGACACGGCCTCCTGCGATGTACAGAGATCATAGGATCGTTGTACTCTCCATAGATGACGGAAATGCTCCTCGTCATACAATTGGAAGGTTTTGGTGGAACAATTTCTAGAAGATCAAGGACAAGCTTCGTCAGCGCTTGTTGCATGGTCTTATGGTGACCGTCTCCATCCTCATCGAGGCACTGAACAACTGGATCAAGGGATCTGGGCGCCTGATTAAGCTTCGTTGACCGTCGTGAGCGCCTTAGTCGCCCTGATGCGTCAGCAGCGCGGAGGAAGATATCGCGATAAGATAAGATAAATCTAATCTTAGCGCCCACGCCTTGATCAGTTCGACTCCAATGGGCAAACCTCTGAAAGTGGATCGCGTCACGGTTGACTACCTTCACGAAGACATCGCCTCACATTCATCGTAGACCGTTCTCGGCCGCTCATCCACTCCAGATAGAGCCATAATCGCCTATCTCTCCTAAAACCCCACCCTTCTCCTTCCAGCACTCGGTGCCGTACACGACACACGATAAAGTCGGACCCCACTGCTCTGGTGATCTCCATGTCACTGGTACGCATCGCTCACACCCCACAAAGGATCGCCGTCCTGGGAATTTCCAGACAATCCAGCGCAGATCCCCAAGCGCCGTTTGCTCCATGAAGCTAACTTGATAAGGCATCTTACATACATGACGTTGACGGGACGTCCACAGGACAGGACAGGACAGGACAAGGCAAGGCAAGGCAAGTACGTGGACATGCGCCCCATAACCGCCGCTTCCTTCATGGGGTCTCGGGAGCGTCAGTGATGCCAACTTGCAAAGAGGGTATTTGAAGTGCGCCCCGCCCCATGCGTGGCAAGCCGTCCTGATCTGTTATTATAACCTATGGTGTAACCGTGAAGGCCGTAAACGGGGTCATGTACAAGCTGCGCTCGAACGGGACGCTGATAGAGCATCAACGCCCGGGATGCGGGACAGGGTATCCGACTACGGTTCGAGTTGTGGGCATTTTTTACTTTGTATGGTGCAACAATCTTAGGACGTCTCGGCTTTTCAAACGGATCGACTTGTGAGTATGGCGACCCCTGGCCCTGAAATATGACACGAAGAGCAAGAACGAAGGCCGAGAAGACCGAGATTGAAAGCAACCAAACGAGAGACGAGATTTCTTCAACCTTACAAGGCTTGGGCTAAGAGCCCGACAAGAGTCTCTCAAATAATGTCCTAAGGATGTGTTACTCATTCCTCCAAGCCGACCCTAGTATTCGCTGGAATAGCTCGTTTAATGAGAGTTCCCGAAGTTGGCGAATCAAATCCACGATCAGCTGAGAACGTTTTGAAGTCACCGTTACGCTCACATCCGTTAGTTACTTACCCACTTCATCTCCTCCCCGTTTCGCCATCCTCGAACAAGGCAATACTGCTCTCTGGCACTGTTCGAGTGAATTGAGCGGCGGCGTCTGACCGGGACCGCCCAAGTACTGACGCAGGAAGTGAGGAAGGAGGACCGAGATGCCCGACCGTATTATAAAGCGTTGAGTACTGAGTGCCCAACCGACGCGCGCGGCGAGGCCAGAGAGGTGAATCGAAATACCGAGAACCACTTCAAGGGAATTGCACAGAACGCAAGACTAGTATATGTAGCCGCTCGAAGCGGGGTAAGCCCGAGGTTCGTATTACACAAGGTATGTAAATGTATGCGCTATCAGAGTACGCGAAAGACCATAATGCTACAAGATGGGACCAAGAAACTGCTATAAACACAAGAACGAGAACATCTCAAGAAAGGGCCCCGCAGTAAGAAAGAAATAAAGGAGACAAGAAAGGAAGCATTGCTGTACGACTCTTCCCCGTTCCCCACACCCAATCGCCACTACCTAACCACCCCACCACCACCTAACCCCACCATCCACCTACCCAAACGCAGGCCTCAACACCGTCGACACCCGCGTGTCCGCCACACTCCGCGAGTATGGCGTCGAGGGGCTGTACCGCGGCTTGGCATCCAACGGACCTGGGGAAGTAGGCGAGCGGGATGCAGACGAGCGGGAAGACTGCGATGCAGATGCTGACGAGCGGGAAGACTGAGGTTCGGACGAGCGGGAAGACTGCGATGCAGACGAGCGGGAAGACAGCGATCCATATCCAGAGCCAGGCCCGCTGCCGCTGCCGAACGCTGACAGCGCGGGCGAGGAGGAAGACGCGGACAAGGACGGGGAGAGGGAGGGGCTGACGCGTGCGGTGGGCTGCGAGCTAGGGCGCAAGGCATGAGTATGAGGATGCGGATGAGGATGAGGATGAGGGTGAGGGCGGGGGTAGTATTCGTATTCGTTCCGCTCTCTGGGAGTGGGACGTAGAGAGCGCTGAGCACCTCTGTGGCGGCCATCGCCTTCGCCGACATCGACGTCGACGTCCATCGCGGACCCTTGCATCTCCTCACGCTCCGAATCCTCCGCCAGCTCGTCAACTTCGACTTCTTCCTCCGTTTCCCTCTCCCTTTCCTCGCCAGCCCGCCGGCTCACCCGATCCCTCCCCAGACGGTACGCAACGTACTCCCTCTGGAACTGGTTCGGGTTATGCGCGTGCCACGCTGACGGGTGAGGTTCTAGGTCTGTACGCCGGCTCTGCCTCTCATCGGCCGCTGCTGGCGTATGTGACGAAACAGGAACGGAAGATAGGGAAGAAGCAGGAGGGGGTCCTGGCACGGGAGAATGGCTACCATGGCCTGGAGGTGGCGACCCTCCGTGTAGGCCGCCGCGCAGGGCGGGTGGGATCGCGGGGTGGTTGGTGATGTTACTTGAACCGGGGCGTGTGTTCGGGTTCGGGTTAGATACGGAGGAAGGCGTTGGGTTCGAGGACGAGGTGCCAGCCGTATGATTTCGGTAATGACGCCGCATGTTCGAGTTGACGTTGAATTCGCGGCCGCAGTTCGGCCAGGGGCAGCGGAAGGCTAGGGTATGATGAAGGTAAGGTTAGCGCTGGTCTGTATCGAACGAAGCGACGAAAGGTATGGAAAGGAAAAGAAAGTAGGGAGCGGAATGATGAAAGGTTGAGTACGGTTTACTTAACGGGGACGAAGAGGGAAACAAGAAACGGGAAACGAAGGACAGAACACTCACGCGTCGCCCCAGTATGCGTATTGACGTGGATCCTGAGACTACTCGGACGGTTGAACCTCTTGAAGCACGTCGGGCAGACGTGTTTCTTCCCCGACGGCACACCCTCTCCCTCGCTCATGGGCGGCGGCATCGGCATAATCGACATCCCAGGGTGCCCTTGCGTCGCTCCGAAATGGTGAGGCGCCGCGGGATACCCTTGCGCGTGCATTGGCATTGGGGGTATATGCGCGTTCGCAGGCATGGGAGAGCCCCCGATCGACCCCTCCGAGGCATCCTCTTCTCCGTCGCTGGTGTCCATGGGGTGATGGTGTTGTTGTTGGTGTGGAGGAGGAGGAGGCGGGTGGTGTTGGTAGGAATAGCGCCGCTGGCGTTCATCATGCGGGTATGAATACGGGTGTGGATGGGACGGCCTACGCTCCGAAGGAGCGCCCGGAGTAGTTGTTCCTGCGTGGGCGTGTGGGTGTGAGTGAACTTGCGTCGAATAAGACTGCGCGCCGGCGAATGCGCTGCTCCTAGAGCTGGTGCTGCTCTCCGGTGCGATCGGCTCGTGCCTATAAGCTCTCGAGGTGGATCCGTGCGTAGAATGAGCTACGCCGTGGGCGTGTGGGCGCACATGTGGGTCAGCGTAGCCTTGCTGTGGGCGAGGGTACGCAGTGTGCTGGTGCTGTGGCGGCGCTATGACTGAGGACGCCGCTGGAATGGATGTTGAAGTTGAAGTTGAGGCTGCGGAGCAGGAGCATCCCGGCACTGTGCACGTCGACGAGGAGTGTGTACGATCCCTTGGGATTAAGGTTGCTGACTGGATACGGATTATAGAGTGGTTCATCGGGAAGGACGGTGAGGACTCACAGAACGCCGCTGCTCTTGCCTATGGTATCCATCGAGCTCCTCCTTGCGCATTAGGTGTGCTGTGTTATTCATATTCATAAGTTGCCGTAGTCAGCGAGCAAGAAGGAAGACGCACCCGGGAACATTTCGTGAATGCTCGGGAGGGAGACAGCCGCCATGATAGCAAAGGTAACAAGTAGAGGAAGGACGAAGTTGAAAAGGTGAAGTGAACGGAGAGAATGGATGCGCGTCCGGCGGTCTTATATAGAGGAAAGCAGGTTTGTGGGCAGACGAGCGGCTCGGATTGCAATCTGTCGATTGAGTCGCCGGCTTGGTTCTAGCCTCGAGTCAATCGAAAAGCAAGCTTCACCTCGGACTCGGTGGTAGTGAGTGGGGAAGGCAGAAACGCGAAAAGGGAGCGCAGTCGCAGTATTTAGAGGGAATCAGGCCGGCGGCGAGGCACGCCCCAGCTGGTTTATGTACGCACCCCAAACCGATCCCGCTCAACCCGAGTCCGCTTTTGGACACTCCATGATTGGCGCGGACCCAAAGGGAGCTGCGATCGGGCAGACGAATCGGGTGGGCACAGATCGCGATTCGCGGCTTGGCTCGCTTGGCTGGTCTGGGCGGCATTTGTGCCGACGTCATCGTCGACGCATCGGCTCTCCAAAGCCCATGATGAACGGGAATCGTTCGGGGTGCAAGTGCAACTACACTTTGTCGGCTTCCATCCATACTATAATACTTATTACTAGTCCAGCAGAGCGTTGCGAAACCCTTCCCAGTCCTTGGTTATTCTTGCTTATCGCGGCAGTGACCGTACCTTCGCAATTTCTGGAAGCCACCGAGCGCACCCGCGGTGGAAGCATGTTCCAACCCCCACCATCGGCATGGGCCGGTAGATCCTGCGCCTGAAGGTGCAAGTGAACGACTCCACGTAGGTTTGAAAAAATAGTTGGCTTCACGCATTCATGGATCGACGACGATCCTCTCTCTCCTCGACGCAGCCACCCGGGCGGCAAACATATTCCAACGGACGCAACCACGGCCCCTGCTAACGAGCCCCTATCGGTATCTCGACGATTCCAACAACGGCAGCTGTACTTACTCGAAGACTCATTCGAAGCAACCCCGCGCATGGATAATTGACTTGGACGATCGCCGCATATTCAATCATATATGCCACACTTTCCTCATCTCGACAGTCCTTGCCACGATAAGGTAACCCTAGTCGAAGGCGTACAAGCGGATCGACGTCGACGACCCGATGGTTCTCGCATCCAGGGGTCATCCTGCCGTTCAAAGTCAGCGACACTACGACGATGCTTCCTTCTGTGTATCTTCGGGCTCCGGGTGTCAGCGTTCTACTGGCATATCCGACGAACAGGATGCCATGGCCTCTTCCTTATCCCCTGTCTCCATCATAGCATCTTCTGCTGGAGATAAAATACCTTTACGCACCGCAAAATCCGCCAGCACATCACCTACCTCGGCCACGGTTTTACATATCACCTCCTCCTCCGTGTGCCACCACGACGTCTGCGCCTGAAATCTGACGGTCAACCCCCCTCACCTCTTTGCCCGTACGGCCTCGGAACAGCAGACCGGGTTCCCAAGTTACGTCCTCGTGAACCAGCCGGAAGCACACCCAATTATCCCGGCACATCCAGCCATGATATACCTCACTTTTCTGATCTCGACAGCCCTTCCTACGATCATATAAGTATTACTCATAGCCAAAGGCGTGCAAGCGGATCGACGTCGACGACAACACGACAATCCTCGCACGAGGGGCTATTCGTTAAGTAATGCCATGACGAGCCGTATCTTCTACGCCTGCTCCGGATATTTTCGGGCCTGCGACGTAAGCACTGTGCTCCTCGCTCCTGAGCATAGAAGAGCCTTATTTCTTCTTTCAATCCTTTCACCAACTCCCCCTTTGAAACGGTCACTTCGCGATCCGACTTGCCACACACAAACCCTTCACCGATTCTTCACCCCTTTCTTGACCTTACGGCCCTCCGTGGTCAGTCTCGTTTCGACTCTCCAACCAATGCCGTTGGCTAACGCCGACGTATTATGCAGCGGTGGCAAACCCAGATTCCAAAAGGAGATGATCTTCATAGCGGTCGCCAGGCATGAAATCCTTCTCTTCTCTTCTCGAGGATACTGGTTCTGCTCTCCTATGTCTTGCGAAGTTCGCACGACTTCTAGCTGCCCAGCTAAGGAAATGGTTGCTGTATCGCATCGCGGCCCTGAGTGCGCAGTGCACACCTCTGACGTGGTATATCAGGTCCCGGCTCGAACTTTAACAAGTGTTATGACTGCCCTCAGCACGAAACTTGAAGCTTGAAGCCCAATCCACACGTTAACGTTCTACCACACCTCGCCTTCTAAGTTCCCTCCGAACTACCGTGTCCGGCGCAGATGACCGGCCTCCAGATCTGACGACAAAGAGACGGCATCCAGCGCGTCCATGTCCTCAATCAACCAAGGATTCAGCAACCTATCTACACCCAGAATCCTTGGTCCATCTCAGCTCGCCTTAGACTACGCATTTGAGCTTGAACCATGGAGTCGGAGGGCCCTACTTACTGGTGAAAGCACATTCGGGATTAGTCACGGCCCGGGCACGGGCGAGAAGGTAATGGCTGCTTGTCTCACTCTGGACTCAGGACGAGCGCTACTGCAAAACACAACCCTGACACCACTGAGCACGGCCTTGGCCATCAGAAATTGCCTAAGCGCTGTTGTTTCAACTTCAAGTTCTTCGAATATTTCACTTTAGCTGGAGAATTCGCTGAATCGATATTCGGTGGGCCGCCGTGAGGTGGACGTTCGTTGTAAGGCTCATCTGTGCTCATCTGTGCCCTCGTATCGCCGTGCTCTACGCTGAGGGCTTTGGTGATCTCATCCGTCAGAGATCCGTATGGGCGATCCTGGCCTGGGATATTCGGGCTTTCGTTCATTGCAGTCTGTTGGGCTGGTGTTCCCAGTCCCAGTGCCTGGCCCTTCGTTAGAGCCGTCGGATGCAAAGCACAGGGGATTGCCTCAAGTCTCAACACCTTCCTCCGTCACGGTCGCACAGAAGGTATGATATCCAATGAAGCAAGAACTCAACTGCTACATGTTTCTAACTATACAGGAAGCAATGACAGGGCCCATGCCACTGTCTTTTCGCACGATGGAAGACGAAAAGAGGCATCCAGGCGATCCTGAACGGCTATCTCGGGCACGGACTCGTTCAAGGCATTGTACCTTCACTCGCCGCGGTTCGGAAACAACAGCTTCATCCTCTCGGCTTCGACGATTAATTTCTCGATGAAGGGGCTCTCTTTACTGAGGCATCCTGCCCAGTCGAACCCCGCTCTTTTTCCTCCTCGTCATTCATCAAGCTTCAAGTCTCGAAGAACCTTCTGCGCCCCGCCCGTTCGACTGCCCTCGCGATAAACCCTGGCGGTGAATACCCTTGCCCGGATTAACCGTGCAATTCAATAACATAGCCCAGCAACTCTCAACTCGTCGACGCTCACTTGGTGTAGCCACGCGGGGTGACCAACGTCTCACTAAACGCCACTTAAACGCCATGATGGACGCCTAAACGTCTCAGTGGAATGGTAAACGCCTCAGGGGAATGGTTCGACTCCCGAACGCGACCGCTAGGCGCTATCCCGGGTGTGGTGTCTGGACTCGGTTCGACTGCCAGTGAACTGAAGATTGGGAGACATTAACCTCTAGCCGCCACAGTTGAGCCGCCAGCACGGCGCTGCATCCTCTCGGCTCACAGCTGCACGGTTGGCGACCTACATCCCTGGCCTGGCACGAAACGAACCCGCGAAGTTTAACTGACCCACCCTCGCCTTCCCCCCGGCCGGCCTTTACAGCGCTTTCCGACTATAATGAGACTCCGACATTTTTTTCCCGCGCGTGAGACACGTCATTTCCTTTTTCGGAACTGGCTTGAGGTGGTACGAGGAAGGGTGCGCGTCGCCCCCCATGGCTCTCTCACTCTTGTATCTCGAGTTAATACTCTTAGGTGTGGTAAATTTTATGTAGAGCCCCAATAAATATGCCTTTAGCCTCTACAGCCATGGCTGGGACATACTACCAAACCGTAAACTTGCATTATCAATGCACTTTGCCAGATATCTTTGATCAAGGATCTACTGCTGAGGCAAGATATACAAGGAGTATTGTTATTATATGGCTACAATATCCCTCGAAAGCCGCTCAAATCTTCGGCCACATTGTGTTGACTACTGTTCAAGGACTCCACCTCGATGAGCTTGTCCCCCAGCTGTCTGTTGAGCACAGTATTGAAAACCAAATTCAGTACTTTATTGTACATGGAAGGATGTTATTCTTGGAACAATGATAAAACCCGCTCTGGAGAGATGACTTGAAGATGACTCTGTTTGAGGCAATTGATGTCCTATAACTCTTGTCAAAGGCAGTCGTTTGGATAGTTCCAGGTAGGATAGAGTGCTCGCTGGCGTATATGTCGTCGCTGGGATATCCCATGGACACATGCGCGGTATGCGAGTAAGTAGAAGACGAAGAACGAGAACACGGCGGTGCAGTACGCCTATTCCAAAAATGGAAAGGACGTATGTCACGCGCGGGAAAAAAATGTCGGAGTCTCATTATAGTCGGAAAGCGCTGTAATTCCTCGGCGTTCAAACCGCCAGCGCCTCTAACGACACGACACGATGCGACGGTGGCAAATCCCTCGAGCTTGCGCTTCATTAACTTTCGAAGGTTCGATTTGCACCTGAAAGACGGCGTTCGGCGTCCGGCGACTAGAACGAGGATTCATTAGAGTAGGCTTCCCTTCGTTTCCCTTCGCCCATCCAGAGCCGACTTGGTGGTCTGAACTGAATACAAGTAGGCTCAAGCACAAGCTTAAGCTCGAGGATAGGCTAGCCGGCAACTTAACCTCGAAGAACGTACGGTACGCACCTCGGCGTTATGATTACGTCCCTCCTCCTTGCGAGGAAACGCCCTTCCCCTCGTGGTCTTTCCAGGCTTCTCGCAGCGCCTGCCCGGCGTCAAAGCGAAACACGACTCTGCCCATGTCCATATTCGTGTAGCAACGAGGAGACACCACCACCACGCGTCGTGTCCTCCAACGGTAATCCTACCGGGAAAGGGAAGGCAGCTTCCTCTTCTTCCTGAATTAGCGGTACCCCCACCTTATCGGTATACGCGAGGCGAATCATGAAGTATAAGTAATGGGAGTCGGAAAGTTCGTTTGACGTGAAGAAGGGGTGGTGCCACGTAAGTCCGTGGCGAGGATCATGGGTGGATTCATTTGCCTCTTGAGCTGGCGCTCGATGGTCGCCGGTGGCTCGTCCGGTTTGGCGGCGATTCTGGCCTTCTCATAAGCTCGAGGGCGGTTCGGGTTGAGAGCGGCTTGGTAGCCCTCTTAGGCTCTCAAGAAGCCTTTCTCGTCCTCGCACGATGTCCTGAACTCGCCAGCTGGATTCTATCAAAATTCTCCACAGTGATAATGAGCCAAGAGAGCTTCGCGTTCGTCGCCTAATACATTTGAGTGCAGTGTCAGTCAGGTATGACGTGGGATCGTGGACTTAATAGCCCTTGGGCTAAACTTCGATTACAATCATTTTTATAGTGTACACTTATGTAAATAGGAAAATTGGCACCCTGAGCCTATACTAACCCAATACACGACGTTCGACGTCTATGGATCACTAAGTGAGCGATCATTCTCAAATTCCTATTATAATGGGATCCTCGCTCGTGAGAGACGATTCTCACTGCTCGTGTAGCCCCCATTCCCTAATCGATCAGTTTGGGCATGTATTGACTTGGAATGTTGGCTTCTATAATTGGGATTTGGCGCCTCCGTCTCCTTTTCGGGTCGCATTCTGATTTAGAAGGAGAGGAAATACTGTTCCCTGTCAGAAGTCTTCGATCAAAATTTCAAGAACCTGGTGTCGAAAGAGGGAGTGTCAAAAGAGGGAGGAGATTGTTGTGAGACTAGTCTTGGGTACATTACAACCTTCCCTCTGACGCATGTCGGTCAGTTCGCTGATGTCTCACCATAGGCAGCGTATCAGTGCTAATCCCGGAGCTTGCGAGCGTCAAAGAGCTAGCGGCTCAATACTGGTCTGTAATGCGTAATCAAATTGCTGATTATATTAATATAGTGTATTCAACTGAGCCGCAATGTAGGTGAATGCCTTCTTATTACGTCCTTCACGGCTCAGGGATGCCTACTGGCATACTTTATTCGCTGATAGGTAATTCATGGATTACGCCTGAAGGCCTCCGGGACCAATTTAAGACGACCATTCATTTCAGACACCGTTGGGGGCCGGTGCAATGCCTCCGATTTGCACACACTTGGGTCTTCACACTTCCCAAGACCTGGTGAGGGTATGGAGTGTGAAGGAACAATTGCGCCCAAAACGCTGGCTCGAGGGCCCAACTTCGCAGGTGAACTGGGTGTGAGGGATCTAGTATCTGGAGTCCGAGGGCTTTTTGTTTCTCTGAGCCATCAAATGACATGTCAGTTCTAAGGCGACAATGGGCAGCAGCCCCCCTTTCCCCGATCTGTCAGGGGGATTTTCGTGTCATAACAGTTGCCGTAACGAACCGTGGATCGAGAACCTCGGGCATCGGTCACGCATGCGAGGTGTCTTGCGCCACTTCTTGTCTCATGGATGGTGTAGTGGTTATAATTGTTGCAGGACCGAGTAACTGACAAGCCCTGCCGTCGCCTTATGGGTCATTCTGCATGGAGTTGGAACGTAAAGCCGATGCACGATGGCTGGTGTGGGCTGATTCTTTATCATGATGTAAGTATCGAAGGCGTTGTGCCTGCTTTCCTCAACTCCTTGGCGCCACGTCCTTGTCGATCCCTTCGACTTGCAGGTCGGAGCCGATGGGGCATTTCAAAGTGCAATAAGTATTACTTGGTCTCCCAAGGCTTAGCACTCATCGATAATTCACACCGAAACCATACTTAATCCTTAGCTGGTAACTTTGAATCCCTTGGAATCATATCACGTTCGATACGCCTCCCGATCCCAGCCGTTCTCGTACCATCGGTGCAATTTGATATGCCTAAAATAGAAATGAGGCGTGCCGGTTATCACTTTACTTACCGGCTACCACTGATCGTCCAGAGGACTTGCAGCGAGGGAGCCAAATCGCGACGCATAGATCTATATCAACCCATGAGAAATGTTTCTTGGCAACAATTCTGTCACCTGCTGTCCTGTACGAACCGTCTGCGCTGAATTTGATTCTTGTCGTCTTGTCAGACACTGGTAGTGTCATGAGAGTCCCTTCTACGCATACCATGCCCAAGCGTGTGAGAAGACTGATATGTTTAAAGCCTGCAAGTCTGGAGCGAGATGTATATTTATCACATTCTCAAAAACTCTAGCTGACATGATACTCATCACACTGTTGACTTCATACAGGTCAGCCGGAGTGCGCATATACGCCCCCAGCAACGGGATATCAGTACAACGTAAATCCCAGCTTCTATGGGTATGACGGGGTTTTGGAGTAAAAATAGGATGGACTCACACAATCAAGCCACCGTCTTTTGTGCCTACATGGAGCTCGACGTGGCTAACCTCATACCGCAGTTTGAAGAAATGGCAACCAGTCGGGAGAATTGAATGAAGGGGTCTACGGGAGGGTGGATGCAATTCCAAAAGATCGGTATGTAAACCTTGAGCCAAAGGTGTGCCATATCAAGCACCTGCGTTCTTCACCCTAGTTGGTTGTGGACAATGCAAGCGGACCCAAGCGGACCCACAAAGAAGTCTCGGGGAGATTTATATAGCTTCCCCAATATGTCTCCAAAATCATGAGTGAATGCCGTGGTCGCAGGCAAGAATATGGGGGATGAGATCAAATAATTGCCTGTTGGTGCACGGAAGGGACCTTAGAACGTACGATGTTCGTATCCTCCCACGAGGAAGTCAGATTAATCTTGGCGGATGACACAAGCGTCGATCTTCTCGGACGTTCGGTGGAACTTTGAACAAAATGGGTTGTGGACGCGGAATGGGTAAAATCTGTGAGATGTGGAAAATGTGTCTTAGCGGACGGAGAGTGGTGTTCCACGTTCTAATGTCATCATATCGACGGTTATAGCACAACTGGGACACGCATAATTTCTACTCGAAGGTGTCCTGGTGACCTTTCTGGATGAAGAGCTCATGACGGTGCTCCCTGTGCCCATGATATTTAATGCCCAGGAATCGGGTTAGGTGGCAGGCGAAACTGAAAAAGTCAAGCGAGAAGTTACAACACATATCACTCGCAATTGGGATTTTAAAATGGGAACGCACTTGCTTTTATATTTCTGGGCCTGGACGAAGGACTCTTTCCGGGAAAACACCTATCTAGCGCCCCGATCTGCCAACTTTGATACGATCGTCGGGTTTTCGGCGTCAAATTACTGTAGAGCCCGTCCCGCTGGTATCTATCCCGTACGTGGCAGGTTCTACACAATCCAAGATCTGCGGTATCTACTTCCTGCCTATTCAATGGCTATTATGTTTCACGCGAGATACTTGTGGCAGTCGCGACGGCTTGACATGTCTAGACCATTTTTGACATGAGACCGGTCCTTCTTATTGCAGAGAGACAGAAAACATTGTAATTCTCCCCAGAGAGAGCCAGGAACAATAAATATCAGAATTCGCAATCCCGATGCGACAAGGCCCACTTTAATCGCCGACACTCGGATGGCCAGGTCGACCGCGACTTATGTACGAGGCCTGAAGGCGGGAAAGGCATGCAGCCCTTCGCTAACCTTCTGGCGTAAAGCAATCAAAAATTCTGCGGATAAGAAAAGAAATGAGGATATATGCACTCTTAAAATCTGCTGAACAGGGGGAAACGGAGGCTCCAAAGATGCGATGAACCCACCATCTGAGGCCCGATAACAGCGCCGACGCTCATCGAGCTAGTGTTCTTCCCGTGCTCTGATCGTCCTCAACGGCGCGCCCGAAACCCTGTACAATACACTGCTGAAAGCTCACGCCCGGAATGATAAATGGGACCGCACAATATCTTGCCCTTCAGAATATCTGGCTGCGTTAGGGTACGAGCGCTCAGATCCTGGAACAAGGTCCTGGCGCGCACCCGAGGGAGAGTTCGCCAGACCAGCGGCGAGGACGCCCGAAAGCGCCCATTACGGAAGCCCGGGAGGTTGACAGTGAAAAAGAGTGATGGCAAGTCCAAGACACGAAGTTGAGAAAAACTTTGACCTCGCGTTTCGTGGAGCATAGTGGGCTCGTACACGATCCCGTAAAACTGATTTCCCAGAAGATTCGAAACACCCTTCCTTCAAGGTCATGGGAGTAAACCCCGAGTCCGAGAAACACGAACGACGCCACATTATCTCCTTACAGGTTTATGAGTAAGATGAGAGGGAAACCATCAAAATACTTGAATACCGGCGGTTCTCTAACGCTGTTTTCTCTATTTGCTTCGTGATCTTCCCTCTAGCCATGTTTAAGCGGCCGCCGGAGGCAGCCAGAGTCCTGCACCGTAGAGAAGGGCTGGTGTGAGAGTTTGTACTCTAACAGCGCGTGCTCTCGGTGACAGATGAGGGCTTCGAAAGTAGTTGATCTTGGGAGAACCTGGATTGATCAGAAAGAACTTCGCGGGAGGGAGTGGAGCACACATCGTGTCAAATTTCAATGTTCCCAACACCGTTTCAACGGGCGGTACTTAGAAGCGTCGAGGCTCTGACGGTGGGTGCCATTGCTTAACAAATAGTATAGGAAAAGCAGCAGAAAATACACCCACTCTAGGTCGTTGAAAGTTGAAACGCTGGAGTGGGAGAAGTGCCGGGCCGTACTGCCGGTTTCTCACCCCTAAGTTGAGCACTTCTGCGGGCGCCGCGTCCTTCAAACTGTTCAGAATGTCGGAGTCCCGGACAAGAGAAAGCAGAACAACAACAACGACATTATAATTTGACATGCACTATTACTTCCTTATAACATCTGCTCCAGGTCTGGTGCGTGTATGAGAAAGCAAGAGAATCGACGTCACCACAACCGACAACGAGAGCGTAGTGCAGAGCGAGGCACAGAGCAGTACGAAATAGAGGTGTGCCAAACCCGCGCTCTCCTGTGAAGGAGTTGAGGTCCTTCTGTCCAACACCGAAGTTAAGCATCAGGACCTGGATGAACGCAAGGAGGTTGAAGGCTTACATATCTCGCGCGGTCCGCGGTTGCCAGCGTTGGCAGGAGGCGCCTGGTTGTTGTTGTTGTTATTGTTATTGGGAGGAGGAGGCTGGTTGTTATTGTTGTTATTGTTGTTGTTGTTGTTGTTGGGCGGAGGAGGCGGGTTGTTGTTGTTGTTGTTGTTATTGGGAGGTGGAGGCTGGTTGTTGTTCCTGCCATTGCCATTATTCCTATCGCATATTCAAGAATGAGACGCGTGTAGAAAGATCAGAGAAAACGAGACGTACCCTTGAGGAGGAGCGTTGCCGCCACGACCGCCACCGGGTCCCTGACGCTTCTCGACCGCCTCGTCATCGCGAGGGCGATTGCCACCTGGAGGAGGAGGAGGGCGGCTGCGCAGGATTTGAGACGAGTCAAAAGCATGGGGACAAATTACTTACTTCTGAGGACGAGGAGGAGGGCGATTCTGACGGGCTTCCAAGCCTTCGTCCGAGCGCGGACGATTCCCAGCGGGAGCAGGGGGAGGGGGATCCCTATATCACACCAGGCATGGGCCGGATACAAATAAAAGAGATAGGAAAACTCACCTCTGAGGTGGTGGAGGCGGGCTATCAGGACGAGGAGGGACCTGCCGACTTTCCAACTCCTCTTCGCGTGGACGACGCGGAGGGGGCGGAGGTGGGGTGTCCGGACGCGGAGGAGGAGGCACCTGTCGCGCCTCTAACGCCTCCTCCGAACGCGGAGCCCTAGCCGAAGAAGCAGCGGCACGGCACTGGGCTGCCTGATCGTTGCACTGAGCGGCCGGGACATTCGCGTTGAGGCAGTTCTGTTGCTGAACTTCGCACGAAGCGGCGAGGGCCGAGGCGAAGTCAGCGAAAGTGCCTCTGCCTTCGACTGTGAAGCCGTTGTTGCCGCGGACGACGGTAGGCGGCGCCTGGCCGCCCACTAAAACCAGATGTCAGCGAAGAATAGCGAAAGCGGGAAGGCACTTACGGCTGCCAGTGAATGGCTGGAGGTTCCTGTTGGAGCCGCGGGTCTGAGGGACGGGCGCCGCAAGGCCCGTAGATAAAATGCAAGCGAGAGTCAAGAACGAAGTAAATTTGCAGAACATATTGAAGGGCGATTGGCAAAGGCGAATGGGCGAGGAGAATCGAAGGTAAAGCCAAGCAAAGGATGCTGTAGTGAAGAGAAAATCAGGAAAGCACGACTTCAAAATATAGTGAACGCACTGTTTGAAGAATGGGAAGAAAACCTATCCTGAGGTTGAAAAGAGAAGAAATGAAGCAAATTGTTGGAGAAAGCCAGAACTAAAAGTTTCATTTATATAGCTCTTGCAAGACCTCTGTACGAACACCGACTTGCTTCAGTAGCTCGCGTTCCTTCGGCGCAAGTCACGACGACTCGCGGTATACCGGGATTGGTACCATTCCGCAGCGGCCAATGAAATTCGAGAGAACGCTCATGTCGTTAAGGTAAGGGGACGGCCTTCAGAGAAGTAGCGTCCAATGAGTACAGAGCCATGCGATGATCTCCAAGCCGAACACAGGCGATTGTGGACAGGCGCTAAAGAAATGCTGCGCAGCGCAGTATTTGCTATTTCGAGGTTGCCAGTGGGGACCAAGAGTGCTGAGTGGCGGCTGGTAGCCGCAGCTTGCATATGACCCCAATATGACCCCCACGGGTCTATCTTGGGTCCATCGTCGCTCAAACCGACTTGTCGCACGTCCGAGGAAGAGGACTCTGTCGAACAGACGGCTGGCTGAACGTCTTCTGAGGCTTCGAGACGGTTACGCCGTGGTGGGTCAGTAGGAGGCGGTTGTCAACCTTCCTCCGCGTCAACGTTCGTAACGATGATCAAAGTGTTTGGCACCAGCGTAAGTGCCCAACAACGTTAAGTAATCTACCGGGCCGAGATCCGACCACATGGGCGCTAATTGATCTTTATCTTATCTACGTTCTTCTTCCCCACGGTGCAGGAGGTCAAACACCGCTTCGTTTGCGTGTTCCAGCACCATCGTTATTTGAACATAGGATATTTGCATGCAAAAAGTAGATACCAGCGCTCTCGTTCGATAGCGATCGATATCTACACGCCGATCTGCCGTTTCCGCCCGTTGGCTACTCCGATCAGTGAGCGACTTGGCCAGCGCACGCATGCTAGACATGTACCCAGGAGTGCCAGCCTGTTGATCAAGCTCAAGTGTCATACGTACGTCAGCAGAGAAGGAGACGTACAGCCACCCCTACTGGTCATAGGATGGTGCAGGACATTAGGTTCTGTCAGTCCCTACAGGTGTGTCGATCCTTACCTCCATTTCCCCAGATTTTCGACCGCGTGATGGGATATATAGAGCGGCCGCAGACCTCTTTACTTGGCCTCTTCTTGTATCCCTCTGAACCATGACAGTGATAGAACACCGCGGCCCACTACAACGAGACGTGGAATTTGAAGAGAAGCTCTCTAATTCCGTCCTCCAAGTCGAGTGTCTTAAAATATCCTCTCGTCGCATAACTCGATAGGTGTTCCCATGGCACCCGCACATATTATGGAAGATTTACCGCTCTGAGCGCCCGTGACACTTCCTGGCGCTGGGACGAAATCGAGGATCGGGGCGTATGGAGTGATGTGGACCAACCAACGGATTCATATACGCCAACTAATCCCCTCCAGGACGTTACCCATATAGCAAATTTGCTTGAGTTCGGCTATTGCAGCATTTCCAAGGCTTGGGGTTACTTAAGGCCTGTCGTTCTCCAAACGCGACCCTTAATATGTACGCCCATTGCACTTAGAAGGATCAGCGCCTCCGCGAGACGCGCTTCGATACTGCCTCGTCTCCCTGCTCACCGAACGAGGGAGACCCCACGCTAAGATGGCCACTCAACATTGCGTAGTTGGTCCTATTGGCTTCTTCATCCCTCGAAGTGGGAAGTGGCTTTCCGTGAAGCTCATCACATCTCAATCCAAAATCCACAATTACGGGAAGACTTAAAACCACCTTATCTTCCTCTGAGCGCCCAGGAAAGTTCTGATACTGATCGACCTTTCAGGTATTCAACGTCAACGTTAACTTCCCGTTACTTACGTGGTCTATAGTTTCGATCTCGGCGCCACAATACGTACCTATACATGAGAGAAAGGCTCTGTTGCTGCTATGCACAACGACGATCAGCGCTCAGCGGAAATCTTACGCATGTTTGAACGGTGTAGCGCTCGAGAATAAGAATTCACAGGGAGATTTGGCGGGCGTATGAGTATGTACTGGGGAGCGGCGATCATCCTATGTCGCATGCCAGCGTGTCCCACTGTACATCCAATCTCTTGGACATACTTATTGCAGTCATGAGACGTTAGATGGAAGAAAACGCACCTCTAGAAGGCGTATGCATGCGGAACTTCTTCCTACCGCCTCGTTTTACTTGAACCCGGGCTTCACGTCGAGGCAATATAAAATGGGTCGCCCGAGGGCCATGACAGTTTACCACATCTCGGCGGAACTTCGGCGTTTCAATCCTAACAACACAAAGAGGCAAGTCTAAAATCAATTGAATATCGAACCTGATTAACCTCCTTCCTGCTCGACTTCTTGCCAATTTTAAATGTCTTCATGCCAAGGTTCGGGAACAAGGCGGCCAGGGTGGGCTCTTTCGGGCGTCTCGGCCAATTCGTGTTCGAGAGAATCGTTGGTTTGCTGCAGTGTGAGTGCGGTAGTAACCAACCTCGGTGAGTAATGTATGGTGTTTCGACTCTCGAGCCTGGGTGGTATGTTAGTTTGAGGATTGTGGCGTAGCCTACCACGTGGTGTGTATCCGGGCTTGAAGCTTGAAGCTTGAAGCTTGAAGCTTGAAGTAAGTGATTGGTCATGACAAGCAAGTCGTTAGGAATGATTCAAACTGTGTGTGATGTCGAAACGACCTGAGAAGAAGTCCCAACAATGATTCCCAACTCAGAGTCCTCCCGTGAGGTGAGCCCGACGCGCAGCTCGCTTGGAGTTCAAGGTCGGCGTCCCCACCTTCCGACCTGTCTCTCTAATCATTAATGCCCTCCGGGGCGCAAAAATCCGAAGGTTAGATTAGGTGCGCAACAAGAGACGGGCGGTTGGGCAGTGATGCATTGACGCCTCGCTGATTATTTGGAATGCTAAGCTTGATGCGAGCTTGTGGGCTCGAATATGAAGATTCCAATTCTTGTGTTAGGGGGTAGGCTATCTAACCTGTAAGGAATATTCTGAAGGCTAGTCTGGTCTGTGTCAGTTCCAATCGAATGTAATGAGCAATATTGCATATACGGGAGAGTGCGAGGAGAACTATCTAAGCGGCCGAATCTTATCTTATCTCTGAAGCTCCCACGATCGCCTCGCATGTTCATCTCCTCCCGGGCACAGTGCAAATATGGATAATTCCCAAAATACGGATGGGAAGACTCAAGCATCCTCCATTCGGTGGTATTCCGTACACCCGTTGCCCCAGGTTAACACCCCCGATGACATTTCCCGACCCATTCGGGCTTTCCTTCCCCTCTTAAGTTCATATATATCGCACCATTATCATAAGTCCATGCACTCGTAAGATGCCTCGTTGCCTCGCCGCATGAACACAGTTTCTCCCACCGAGCAGGTAAGTTACGTCCCTAAGGCTATCTTCATTCCTAGGAGGCTTTAAAACATTTAAATTAGTAATAGAGTTTCTTGGGGTGGAACTTGAATTAGTCTTCGAGGAAGACCTCCCTACTGACACCCCCCGCATCTTTCGTACCCCGCGTCTTCTCCCGCATTACTTATAGAAAAAAGACATACAAGGTATCTTACATGCATGTATGTGATCGCTGTTAGAACTTAGAAGTCATACAGAGCGTGTCGTAGCCGTGAAGGCCGTTGTAAATAGTCGTGTCGACGTTTGGGTTCATTTGAATTTCGGCCTCGGGGAGGGGACGAGGCGAGGGCTCGTGATCCTGCTACTCAATTTAAATCTGGGGAAAGCGTATAACATACAGCCAAGGGCTCGGAAGCGTGCCTCAAATACGTCCTCGACGAAGCCAACGTCAAAACACTCTTTAAAGTACACCATTGAGTGGGTGGGTACGGTTAAGCAGGCTAATGCCTCCCTACATAGCGACGTTAGGGTTCTCCGGCGTTCACTTTGAACGGTGCCACGACGTGGACGCGGTAAGCAAGGTTCGAAGTTGCAGCAATCACTTGATATAATAATTGTAACTTACAGCTATTTGACCCCAACATATTGCGTTGAACATGCCGAGAAAACCTCCGACCACTCACAGAAACCACCCATTTCACTCA
>MPNV01001486.1:216619-247753 GCA_013376435.1 Cyclocybe cylindracea | reverse complement strand
ATATGTGCCCACCGTAAAAGGGGCAAGAAGCTTACACCTATGGTATATTTTCGGAAGGACAAAAAATTTGGTTTTCTGTGGTTACATAAAGGACAATAAAGCGTAACAATTAGCGCGACCAAATGTTTCCCATAAAGTGCTTCGGGCTTCCCAAATTTAGTATCCCCGAAGCACTTTATGGGAAACATTTGGTCGCGCTAATTGTTACGCTTTATTGTCCTTTATGTAACCACAGAAAACCAAATTTTTTGTCCTTCCGAAAATATACCATAGGTGTAAGCTTCTTGCCCCTTTTACGGTGGGCACATATGAGCCGTGAATTCATCAATTATGTCAACGTAAAAGCTCTGACAAAAACTTCCATTTTCGTTCATTTTCTGAGCACAAAAAGGTACTTTTTATCATCTATTTATGGACATTCAAATATTTGGTTATAATGTTTGTGCAGCCGACAACGCCTTTATAGTCGCTCATAAAGCCGGTTCCCACAGTAGTGCAGAATGAACTTCGCGGGAGGGAGTGGAGCACACCTCGCGTCAAATTTCAATGTTCTCAACGCCGTTATGAGGAGTGGCAGAAGCGTCGGGATTATGAGTCTGACGGTTGATGTTACTGCTTCCAAAATAGTCCCGGAAAACCAACCAGAGAATATACTCACTCCAAGTCGTTCTCGGAGGGTGAAATGCTGGAGTCGCCGGTTCAAACTCTCGGGCGGCCATGGTTGGGCAGTGATAGTTATAGTTGCGGAAAACGGCGGGATACACGTAGGAGGCATTTGGGCAACATTAGAAGAAAGGAAGTCAGAGGAACATGAAGAAAATGTCTGAACAGGCGTGAAGTAAGTCGACGAGTATGCGTGGGAGATATACCGGGCCGTGCTGCCGATTTCTCACCCCTAGGTCCAGCAGCACTGCGTTTGCGTAGCATCATGTCAGAGTTCCGTTCACGAGGAAGCAGAACGACAACGACATTATAATTTGACATTCATTATTACTTCCTTATAACATCTGCTCCAGGTCTGATGCGTGTATGAGAAAGCAAGAGAATCGACATCACCACAACCGACAACGAGAGCGTAGCGCACGCAGAGCGAGGCGCAGAGTAGTACGAAGCAGAGGTGTGTCAGACCCGCCTTCTCCTGTAAAGAAGTTGAAGTCCTTCTGTCCAGCACCGAAGTTAAGCATCAGGACCTGGATGAACGCAAGGAGGTTGAGGACTTACATATCTCGCGCGGTCCGCGGTTGCCAGCGTTGGCGGGAGGCGGCTGGTTGTTGTTATTATTATTATTGTTATTGGGAGGAGGCGGCTGGTTGTTATTGTTGTTGTTATTGTTAGGCGGAGGTGGGTTGTTGTTGTTGTTGTTGTTGTTATTGGGAGGGGGAGGCTGGTTGTTGTTGTTCCTGCCATTGCCGTTATTCCTATCGCATATCCAGGAATGAGACGCGTGTAGAAAGATTAGAGAAAACGAGACGTACCCTTGAGGAGGTGCGTTACCACCACGACCTCCACCGGGTCCCTGACGCTTCTCGACAACCTTGTTATCGCGGGGACGATTGCCACCCGGAGGAGGAGGAGGGCGGCTGTGCAGGATTTGAGACGAGTCAATAGCATGGGGACAAATTACGTACTTCTGAGGACGAGGAGGAGGGCGATTCTGACGGGCCTCCAAGCCTTCTCCCGAGCGCGGACGATTCCCAGCGGGAACAGGGGGAGGGGGAGGGGTATCCCTATCACCCAAAGGCATGAGCCCGATACAAATAAAACAGATGGGGAAACTTACCTCTGAGGTGGCGGAGGCGGGCTATCAGGACGAGGAGGGACCTGCCGACTCTCCAATTCCTCTTCGCGTGGACGACGCGGAGGGGGCGGAGGTGGGGTATCCGGACGCGGAGGAGGGGGCACCTGTCGCGCCTCTAACGCCGCCTCCGAACGCGGAGCTCTAGCCGAAGAAGCAGCGGCACGGCACTGGCCGCCTGATCGTTGCACTGAGCGGCAGGGACGTTCGCGTTGAGGCAGTTTTGTTGCTGAACTTCGCATGAAGCGGTGAGGGCCGAGGCGAAGTCAGCGAAAGTGCCCCTGCCTTCGACTGTGAAGCCGTTGTTGCCGCGGACGACGGTAGGCGGCGCTTGGCCGCCCACTGATTCGGGTGTCAGCGAAGAATAGCCAGTTGAAACGGGTGAAGGGACGTACAGTTGCCAGTGAATGGCTGGAGGTTCCTGTTGGAAGCGCGGGTCTGAGGGACGGGCGCAGCAAGACCAGTAGATAAAATGCAAGCGAGAGTCAAGAACGAAGTGAATTTGCGGAACATTCTGAAGGACGATTGGCAAAGGCGAATGGGCCAGGAGAATCGAAGGTAAAGCCAAGCAAAGGATGCTGTAGTGAAGAGAAAATCAGGAAAGCACGACTTCAAAATATAGTGAACGCACTGTTTGAAGAATGGGAAGAAAACCTATCCTGAGGTTGAAAAGAGAAGAAATGAAGCAAATTGTTGGAGAAAGCCAGAACTAAAAGTTTCATTTATATAGCTCTTGCAAGACCTCTGTACGAACACCGACTTGCTTCAGTAGCTCGCGTTCCTTCGGCGCAAGTCACGACGACTCGCGGTATACCGGGATTGGTACCATTCCGCAGCGGCCAATCAAATTCGAGAGAACGCTCATGTTGTTAAGGCAAGGGGACGGCCTTCAGAGAAGTAGCGTCCAATGAATACAGAGCCATGCGATGATCTCCAAAGCCGGACACAGGCGAGAAAGGTTGTGGACAGGCGCTAAAGAAATGCTGCGCAGCGCAGTATTTGCTATTTCGAGGTTGCTAGTGGGGACCAAGAGGCGGCTGGTAGCCGCAGCTTGCATATGACCCTAATATGACCGCAACGGGTCCATCGTCGCTCGAACCGACTCGTCGCACGTCCGAGGAAGAGGACTCCGTCGAACAGACGGCTGGCTGAACGTCTTCTGAGGCTTCGAGACGGTTACGCCTGGTGGGTCAGTACGAGGCGGTTGTCAACCTTCGTCCGCTTTAACGATGATCAAAGTGTTTGGCACCAGCGTAAGTGCCCAACAACGTTACGTAATTTATCGGGCCGAGATCCGACTACATGGGCGCTAATTGATCCTTATCTTATCTACGTTCTTCTTCCCCACGTTGGGTCCAGGAGGTCAAACACCGCCGCTTCGTTTGCTGGCTGCAGCACCATCGTTATTTGGACATAGGATATTTGCATGCAAGTTAGATAGCGATCGACATCCACACGCCGATCTGCCGTTTCAATCCGCTGGCTGCTCCAATCAGTGAATGACTTGGCCAGCATACGCATGCTAGACATTTACCAAGGAGTGCCAGCCTGTCAATCAAGTTTGAGTGTCATACGTACGTCAACAGAAAAGGGGACGTGCAGCCACCGCTGCTGGTCATGGGATGGTGGAAGACATTAGGATCTGTCAGTCCGCACAGGTGTGTCGATCCTTACCCACATTTCCCCAGATTTTCGACCGCGTGATGGGATACATAGAATGGCCGCAGACCTCTCTACTTGGGCCCTTCTTGTATCCCTCTGAACCATGACAGTGATAGAACACCGCGGCCCACTACAATAAGACGTGGAATTCGAAGAGAGGCTCTCTAATTCCATCCTTCAAATTGAGTGTCTTAAAATGTCCTCTCTATCGCATAACCTGATATGTGTTTCCATGGCACTGTACACACAATGGAAGACGTATCGCTCTGAGCGCCCACGACACTTCCTGGTGCTGGGATGAAATTGAGGATCACGGCGTATGGAGTGATGTGGACCAACTATTGGATTCATATGCGCCAACTAATCCCCTCCAGGACGTTACCCATATAGCAAATTTGCTTGAGTTCGGCTATTGCAGCATTTCCAAGGCTTGGGGTTACTTAAGGCCTGTCGTTCTCCAAACGCGACCCTTAATATGTACGCCCATTGCACTTAGAAGGGTCAGCGCCTCCGCGAGACGCGCTTCGATACTGCCTCGTCTCCCTGCTCACCGAACGAGGGAGACCCCACGGCTGAACTCTAAGATGGCCACTCAACATTGCGTAGTTGGTCCTATTGGCTTCTTCATCCCTCGAAGTGGGAAGTGGCTTTCCGTGAAGCTTAGCACATCTTAACCCAAAATCCACAATTACGGGAAGACTTAAAACCACCGTATCTTCCTCTGAGCGCCCAGGAAAGTTCTGATTCTGATCGACCTTTCAAGTATTCAACAACGTCAACCTTAACTTCCCGAGCCTTACGTGGGCTCTCGTTTCGATCTCGGCGCCACAGTACGTACCTATACGTGAGAGAAAGGCACTGTTGCTGCTACATGCAACGACGATCAGCGCTCAGCGGAAACCTTACGCATGTTTGAACGGTGTGGCGCTCGAGGATAAGAAGCCACAGGGAGATTTGGTGGGCGTATGAGGACGTACTATGAAGTGACGATCATTTCGCATGCAGGCGTGACCCATGGCATCCAATCTCTTGGACGTATTTACCGTAGTCGTCAGACGGAAGAAAGCGCGCCTATGGAATCTGAAGGTGTATATAGAATTTTTTCCCGCCGCCTCGTTTTGCTCAAACCCAGGCTTCACGTCGAGGCGATATAAAATGGGTCGCCCGAGGGGTATGACAGTTTACTACATCTCGGGAGCACTTCGGCGTTTTAATCCTAGTAACGCAAAGAGGCGAGTCTAAAATCAATTGAATATCGAACCTGATTAACCTCCTTCTGCTCGACTTCTTTCCAGTTTAAAGTGTTTGTATTCCAAGTCTCGAGCACAAGGCGGACAGGGTGGGCTCTTTCGGGCGTCTCGGCCAACTCGTGTTCCAGAGAACCGTTGCTTCACTGTAGTATGCAGTGTGAGTGCGGTGGTTAACGACCTTGAATGCATGATGCTTTCAAGCTCAAGCCTGGATGGTCTGTCAGTTTGATCATGAGGATTGTGGCGTAAGTTGCCACTTGAAGGATGATCAGCACTTCAAATCCACCAGGATAGATCTAGCGAACGGTGGAAAGAATATCAATAACCATGATTGATCATGATAAGCAAGTCGTTAGGAATGATCCAAACCGTGTGTGATGTGGAAACAATCTTCGACTTGTAGAAGTTCAAGAGACCGAACCGTGATTCCCCAGAGCCCTCCCGTGAGGTGAGCCCGACGCGCAGCTCGCTTGGAGTTCAAGGTCAGCGTCACGGTCCCCTTCTTCCAACCAGTCTCTGTAATCATTAATGCCCTCCGGGACGCAAAAGCCGGAAATTGGATTAGGTGCGCAACAAGAGACGGAGACGGGCGGTTGGGCAGTGCTAGTGATGTCCCGCTGATCATTTGGAATGCTAAGCTTGATGCGAGCTTGTGGGCTCGAAAATTCTAATTCTTGTGTTATGGGATTGGCTCTCTGGCCCACGAGGAATATTTGGGAGGATGTGAGTTGATAGGCTGTGTGGTCTGTGCGAGTGTGAGTTCAAATCGGATGCAGTGAGCAAGATTGCATACACGGGAGAGTGCGAGGAGAACTATCTAAGCGACCGAATCTTATCTTATCTCCGAAGCTGATGGCTGCACGATCGTCCCACCCCGCATGTTCATCTCCTCCCCGGGCATACTTCGTTCAAATTTAGATAATTCCCAAAAGACAACCATCCATTCGGTAGTATTCCGCGCACTCGTTGCCCCAGGCTTCCCGTTCCAATAATGACATTTCCCGACGCATTCGGGCTTTCCTTCCCCTCTTCATATACATATATCGCACCGTTATATATAAGTCCATGCACTCGTAAGATGCCTCGTTGCCTCGCCGCATGAACACAATTTCTCCCACCGAGCAGGTAAGTTACGTCCCTAAGGCTATCTTCATTCCTAGGAGGCTTTGAAGCAATTAAATTGGTAATAGAGTTTCTTGGGGTGCAACTTGAATTATGTATGTAGTCTTCGACGAAGACATCCCCCGCATCTTTCGTATCCCACGTCTTCTCCCGCGTTGCTTATATACAGAAAAAGACATACAAGGTATCGTCCATGCATGTATGTGATCGCTGTTACTTCAAAAACAGAGCGTGCCGTAGCCGTGAAGGCCGTACTAAATCGTCGCGTCGACATTTAGAATGATTTCTTTTCGGCCTCGGGGACGAGGCCAGGGCTCGTGACCCTGATACTCAATTCAAATTTAAAGGTGGGGTAAGTGTATTATATCTATACAGCCAAGGTGTGCCTCAAATACGTCCTCGACGAAACCAACGTCAAAACAGTCTTTAAAGTACACCATTGAGTGGGTGGGTACGGTTAAGCAGGCCAATGCCTCCCTACATAGCGACGTTAGGGTTCTCCGGCGTTCACTTTGAACGGTGCCACGACGTGGACGCGGTTCGAACGGTTGAGGACGTCTTGCTTATGACTTTACTTACCGTAGCAGAGCCCCCGTAGGACATTCGAACGCCCAGAAGCCCGAAGCTTGACTGGGACAGCGACGAGGGTCCCGTGCAATTGAGTCCGAGGCGTACGAGAGTTCAAGCTGCATTGGCGTGTACTAGTGTCTACGAGCGTGCACGCGGGTGCACCAACCTGAAGTTAGCGTGTAGACTTAGAAAATCATGATCGTGGATCTATTGGTATGATAATGATTTTTCTGTGTATTCGAGTATATGTATATTTTCGGTGCGTAAGGTTTCCAAATCCGTGCACTTAGGGCTCGCAGCAGCCGGGGGGACATTCCTCTAGTTTCTAGTTTCCTTCTGCGCGCATACTCCTGCGTGCATAAGTTTGCTACGCAGATGTGTTAAATACCTTAGTAATGTATCCTCAACATTCTGATCAGCCGATACGCCTACACATGCTCTAAGAATCCCTACACTATCCCAGCGCTTGAATCGAAGTTGAAATTCCCACGGTTCACCCTCAGACCAAAGTTCATACTGCCCAGATGTCAGACGTTGAAAAAGACGCGAAGGATATCACTGACGGTACATTTTCACTAGTGACACAGAACTGGGAAAGGGTGCGCTTGAAGGGATGTGTACACGTAAGGCTACATTGACAAGATAATTCGACAACGACACGACGGGAGGTGACTAGAAACACAGCAAGAAAACAAGCAGCAAAGGAAAGCAAAGGGAAGAGTACCAGTACACGTACACGTGCAAGAAGACCAAAGTCCGACCGAGCCTGAGGAGAAATCGACCCAAAGGAAAGCAAAGCAGAAAAAAAAATGGTTTCATGAACCAGCGCATCCACGTCATCATCATAGTCTACCACCGACCAGGCCTCAACGTCGTAGACACCCTCGTGTCAGCCACGCTGCGTGAATAAGCCATCGAAGGATTGTATCTTGGCTTCGTCTCCGCTGGAGACGCGGAGGGCGAGGCTTCTATTTCTGAGCGCTCGTCGGAGGATTGGGAGGACTGAGACGACGGTCCCCCGAAAGAGGACAAGGACAGGGCGGGCGAAGGAGAGAGGGAGGGAGAGTTCGAATTCGAGGGCGAGGGCGAGGGGATGATGGGTGGTAGGGAGCGGGGGAGGGAGGTGTGGGCAAATGACCCTGAGGAAGGGGAAGGGCCGCGAGAATGGGAGTGGGAGTAGGAATGGGGGTGTGGGTGTGGGTAGGCGTACGGATGCGCACGGGGACTCGAGGGGGTCGAGCGCTGTACCATGGACCGTTCGGGCCGAGCGACGACGCCCACCTCTGCGTCCGAGGCGTCTAGCTCGTCAATTTCTTCGTCCACGCCCGAAGGCCGAACCCTGTCGCGTTCCCGCTCCATCCGGTACGCAGCGTACTCCCGCTGGAACGGGTTCGTGTTCGAGTTCAGATCCAAATTACGTGCAGTCCACAGCGCCGATCCTGGGCCTTCTCCCCCAGGAGCCTGAGGTCCGCCCCCATCCAGACGCGTACGCTTCCTTTGCCCATCTTCCGCCATCTCCATCGGACCGTGTCCTACGCCTGGAGAGTGACGGTGTGGTACGGAACCAGGACTTGGACCATCGCCGTTCCGGCTATCAAGTCGGGCGCCTCGTAGCGAGGGCGGGATCGCAGGGTGATTGCTTATTGGACTCGGATTCTGGGTGGTGCGAGCAGGATGGGATGACGAGGGAAGGTTGGGCGTTGACGTGGGGGCCGTTGACGAAGGACCCGACCCAGAGCCCGCGGCAGAGGTATGGTTCCGATAATGCCTCCTCATATTCGAGTTGACGTTGAACTCGCGCCCGCAGTTCGGCCATGGGCAGCGGAAGGCTGTTAGACACAACGTAAGCATTCGTCAGAACAAAAAGGAAGTAAGAGAACAGGAAATACAGGGACAGGACGTACGCGTAGCACCCGTATGCGTGTTCACGTGTATCCTCAAACTACTCGGCCGGTTGAACCGCTTGAAGCATGTTGGGCAGACGTGTTTCTTGCCCGACTGTGCGTGTGTGCCGTCCATACCTCCTCCTACGCCTACGCCCGCGCCAGGGAGCGGCATCGGCATCATGCCCTGCGACGTGAAGAAGTGGGGCTGGGAGCTGTGTGGTTGGACACCGGGGTGCACAGGCATTTGGATTTGGACTTGCGTATGAGAAGGGACGGGCGAGCCGAAGGACCCCTCGGAGGCGTCCTCTTCTCCGTCGGCGTCGCCTTCGGTGTCGCTCGTGGACATGTCCATTGGTTGGTGTTGCTGCTGCTGCAACATCCGCCACTCGCGCTCGCGTTCGTCTCTGGGGTCCGAATTCGGATGACGTTGTTGGTGTTGGTACACAGGTGGGCGTGGCCATGCCTGAGGGTTGGGGTGCGGGTGCGGGTGCGGGTGAGGAGGGTACGCCCCCTGTGGACCGTGTGGGTGTTGAGAACCTAAGCGCGCATGGGGCGGGGCAGCGCCCGGAACGGGAATGTGGGCGCTAGCCTGCGTACGAGCGTTAATGGCGTGATGCGACTGCGACTGCGGTCCGGAGTGTGCGCCTGTGCGATGCCTGCCGCCAAAAATGGGTCCTGAGGAGGAGGAATACGGCCTGTGTGCAGCGCCGTGTGCCCGCCGGGGGTAAGGTTTCTCCTGTGGGTTTACGCGGTGCGCGTGGGCGTGTGGGTGCGCTTGTGGATTTGCATTTGCGTGCGTCTGTGTGTGAGGATGAGGATGAGGGTACGGTGCTCGGCGCTGAGACGGGCCCGCTGTGGACGACGCTGCAGTTGACGAGGAGGAAGTCGAAGCGGATGAGCAGTGGCAGTTCAGGATCGTACACGTCGAATTCGAAGGAGGATGTACCTACGAAACATTGTGCATGAAGGTCAATCGGATGAGTAACGAAGAGAGATCGGACTCACGGAACAGATCCCTCTCGCGTGCTCTCCTCCGTTCAGGTCGGCCCTGCGCATGAGGTGCGCTGTATAGATAGATAAAAGGTGTTCATGGGTTGAGCTTCGGGGTGAGGAACAAGCGGGAAAACAAAGCGCACCTGGGAACATCTCGTGGATGCTCGGTAGGGAGACTGCCATCGTGTGGAAAGAAACCCGATTCGATTCGAAGTTAGGGAAGGGACGTGAAGTGCTGCAGAAAGTGAACTTGAGGGAGTTCGGAGCAGGCAAGTAAGAGCGTCGACGTACGTCCGGCCTTCCACACGTCTTATATAGGAGAACGCAGAGTTTAGTTTAGTGGGCAGACGAGCGGTTCGGGGAACGATCGGTCGGTTGAGTCGCCGGCCTGCCTGCTGGTTCTCGCGTTGAGCCAATCGAGTCCGAGTCCGAGTCAGTGGGCGCAGACAGACGTAAAGCAAGCTTGCTTCGGCTTCACCGCGGAGATGAAGGGGAGGGGAGGAGAAAAGGCAAACCGGAAACAGGCAACGCAGCCGCAACATTTATAAGGAATCAGGCCGGCGGCGAGGCACACTGCGCTCCTTATAAGTGCGTACATATGCGCTCCTCCCTCCCCAAGCGATACCGCTCAGCCCGAATCCAAATCCCATTCTGGGCCGAACCAGGATTGGCGCGGACCCTGTGGTCGGCAATCGAATCGAATCGCGATTCGGAGCAGCGTTCCCGATCCGGCTTCCCGATCGCGATTCGCGGCTCGCTTGGAAGTTGGGGCTTGGCCCGTTTGGGCGGCTTTGGTTCCGTCATGAGTGTCATTGGATCATCGAATCGTCGGCGCTCGATGATTGTGCTGAACGGGGATTGCGAGACGCCTGTGCTTGTGCGCTAGCCTAACTGGGCGTGAGTTCCTCCTCCTCCTCTCGCCCTGGGGCGGTTCATTGCTGACTTGAAGTCGTGTTCGACTGCGGTTTCTTTACTCATCGACGTCGACGTGTCCATGACTTTCGGCATTTATGGCACATTCGAACTTCGAAGCTCGTAGGAGCGCACCCGACCTGGAGACGCACTCGGACGCACGTCGCACACCCTCGACGATCTCGAAGCTATGTACCTTATGCAGCTCACCACATACCGTTCTCGTCCCAGACGATCCGTCGACGTCCTTGGCCGCCTCCTAAGGAAGACGAAAGAGCTCGCGAGCCACACCGATAATTGACTTCGAATTCGACACTTCGACAACGCGAGGATCTGCACACACATGTACAGGGACCAATTACTCCGCGATACCATGACGAAGCCTACCTTCTACGTGTTTTTGGGCGTTGGTGATAAGGTGCACAACGTCAGCAGTGCGCCGGCTTTCCGATATCAAATCTTTATCTGCTTTACAATCGCCTGTGGGCTGTTACTTACTCACTGCACCCACCGTAGGTCCGTAGCCGCTCGTACTCACACAGTGACCACCACCATCCACTCCATCAGTGGGTAGCACACATCCTCGCCGCTCCCCGCCATCGTCCGTTCCCAGCCGTGAAAGGACACCCGCCCTTTCAGACTCTCACTAACACTCTTGTCATCTACCCACTTCTTCCCACCTCCTCTTTCCACCTCCTCCATTCCCACCCTATGTAGTCACACGATATCGATATCTATTATCTTCACCAACTTCCGAGCCCTAACCTCTTGGCGTCTCCGAACCTCCGCCCTGGTCCTGATCATGCAAAGGAGCCCCAAAAGGAGATGATTTTCTTCCGGGCGCGTCTCCAAACGTGACCAGGTCGACCATCGGGGCCCAGCGGGGAAGATCAAGATGCGTACGTCCAGGAGGGGATGAGCGCTAGCCCTGATGGGGTACTACGTACTGCATATGTAGGTTGCGCTCAGGGTGCACATTCCAGATATTGATATTGCTTCCGGACAAAGCGGCGTGCACTGTTTCGAAAGGGGCGCGATCTGCTGCCTTTCGAGAAGGGGTTCACAGACTCGGAGAGGAAGAAGAACTGAGGTAAGTGAGTGGGTTAACTAAACCTGCTTCGTTTGCTTCGCAAGGCCGACCGATGTCCTGCTACTCACATGTGCCATTGGACGCGTGAAGGCCAACGAGATCCTACTGACCGCTCTGAATCGTCAGTCAACGGACCTCGAGCTTCGAAGCTTCCTATGACAATTGCTGTCACTTCCTCCGGAGGCCTTCCTTACCCTTACGAATGACTATGTCAGATCGCACCCGAAACTCTGTTGGACTCTAAAATCCCTGACTTGGCTCGAAACAATGCTGGAAATAGGATATCTCACCTCGCTTACAAGTTGCCACCGTAGGTGTATCGGAACGACCGCGTCCGTACGCTCTCAAGACCAGAGGCCGACCAGCCGCTGATTCCATGTACATGTGGGGTGATACCACGAAGTAGAGGATCTGTGCGAGTCGCGTCTCGGGATCACCTCGTATCGCCGCAACCTTTCCGTCAGGATAATAAGAGTGCTGTGAGGCCTGGGATGGTCTTGGTAAACCACCCCTCTTGGGCGACAGTCAGAGGAACAGACCTCGACAAGATAACATTTAGGTTCCCAACCATTCGAACGGGGACGGACTAGACAGGGATGTGCGCCCGCCCGAGGGCCAGCCGCCATCCCACTAGGCTGTCACGGTCTGCGTCTACTTATCTCACCTCGTTCTTCCTGAAACCACCGAATCGCTGCCTTCACGTCGGCGACGATTTCAGGCTAGCATAATCCAAGATTAACAAACTCTATTCAACTACCCATCGCAAGTCGAATGGGGCGGTGTGAAGGCCTAGCGACCGTTTCACCCTCATGCATTCCCTAGCGAAATATGCATTATCCTTACTGGGTGCATTCGTCCGAGAGAATCGAGACTACGCGTTGGAATCACTCTGCTCCATATGTCCGGGCAGGGAATTTATGATGATCCCATCCGTCAAAACTATGGGAGGAGCCTGAGCCCGGACGGTCGACTACCTTCGTTAAATCCCAGGAAGGTGAATGTCGCCTCTATACTGCTTCAGTGGTTAGCTGAACGATGGCGTAGAGACAGCGGTCTTCCCGATTATATTCCCTCACCTATCCGTACGCTCGTTGTTCGCTCGAGTAGCTCGCTCATAACGCGTCCGCCTGTGGACTGGATTGAAGATGACCAAGGCGTTTCATATTCTTCGCTGGCCTTCTCCCTCCATGCGTGATGGATACATATCCAGTCGATCCTGAGTCGGGCACCTCGGACATGGATCCAGACATTGATTCTAGCACAGAACTCGCATCCTGTGCTTAACTGTGCTTAAGGTTTTTAATCCTCTTCTTTTTCGGGCCGTTGACTTGAGTGTGGGTCAGGTAAGGTAACCCCCAAATCCCAACTGCAATTACCCACCGACGTTGGGGCTTTTCGTCGTTTTGTGTGCGATTCGAACGTCCGAAACGGACATACGAGGGCGATCAACCTTCGCTTCACCTATTCTCCTAATAGACTTGCGCGCTCGCGACCCGTGCCCGGAAGAACCGTGCCATTCAATTACTGAACCCTGCACCTATTCAGTCGTCCGTGCTCAAACCCTCACCTTTACCTCCTGCCTGCATCTCGTCATGGAATTTCGTTTCGCGGCTCAGCCTCACGCCGGTGGACCAACATCTCGTCAGCGCGCCACCGACGAAGGCGCAAACGCGGGATGCCCACAGAGTCGCGGTGTTGTTGAAAATTTGACGTATCCCGAGTGCGACCGGTTGAGCGACGTTGAAGGTGTTTGGCCTCGACTCCGTTCGGTCTGAGGATCGTATGGAACTTTGGTTAGGTGTCCAATTGTTCATCGTACGTCTCTTCTGAATCGCCCTCCGAGTACGAACTGAATGGGCTTTCGGGGCTCGTTTCTCGCTGGTTTGCAGCGCGAACTCTCAAGCCCGGCTCGTCTTCGTCCCTTACTCTACTAGTACGCTAAGTACGCCACGTACGACACGCCGCATACTGGCAACCTACCTACCCACTACGAGAACGTCGAACCAAACGGCAAAGCCAAAACGACACGCCTTCGACTCGGCCTCTCATTTCCTCGGCGTTCAAATCCTCGAGGCTTCCAATGACTCGAGCTCGGATTCGACGGTGGCAAATCCCTTGAGCTCGAGCTTCACTGACACTAGCTCCCGCGTCCGCTTCGCCTCGCGGAGAACTGCGATTTGGACATTCCATTCCTCTTCCTGATAATTGGGGTTGGCAACACCGGCGACTAAAGCGTCTCGCCACCTAGCTATGCAGAGCGTCTTCGACACCGGAATGAATTGGATTAGGCTTTGCGAGATGACTCGACGAACTCTAGCTGAATACAATACGGCTCTCATGCTCATCATCCCGACCGGCGACCTAGTATGCTAGCCCAGGCCAAATTGAAGTGGACACACGCATGGTGTCGGTCTTACGTTCCTCATCACCCGTTAGGAAATGCCTCTGCCGGTGTAGCGGCTCTAGCCCTCTAGGGCGTCTTCCGTCAAATACACGCGTACATAACGGGGCGTTTGGACTCGATGTCCTCGGAGAAGTGTAGCCATACGCGGTCGCCTTATATGGCTCGGCGCACGCCCTCCAAGGCGAGAAGGAAGCGAGAAAGGGAATAGCGCTCCCTCTTCATCGTAAATTACTCGGCCGTTCGCCTTATAGAGAGCGAGTATGGTGCGTTCGAGGTGAATCATGAAGCACGAAGTGTTATGGAGAGTCAAATTGACGTTGGGAAGCGGGTAGACGTAAGCGTGGTCGTGGCGAGGATCGCGTCGATTAACTGACGTTCGAACTGAGTATACTTGATGGTCGCCGGTGCACGAGTGGCTCGCTTGGTTCGGGTTTGACGAAGATGGTAGAGTGGTTTCCTCATAGGCTCGAGGATTTATGGTCATAAGCAAAGTTATGGGTTTATTTTCAGGAAGGCGGTGGACGGTGACTGTATTTAGACAGCGCTCAGGCCTCGAGCTGCGCGAGTATTATTTAAACTATACGTTAAAGTGCTGCAAGCCAAGTTATCTAACTGCGTGAATAATGAGGCAGATAATAGTGCGACGGTAGCTGGCATTGTTCACTTACCTGTGACTTGAGAAATGACTACGCTGGTGCTACACGGCCTTCGAGGGCAATAAATCATTACGCGAATTACGGTTCGCCTTGGATTCCCGGAGATTCCTCGATGATCCTTTCATGAAAGACTCGGGAGCGCTAGAAAACCTGTACACCTCCTCGGAGGATCGTTGCAGGCGATGCGTTTTCAGACCTGCCGGCTTAGGGATGTAGGTTGCTATAATTGGAATTCGGTGTCTCGCCGTATTTTCCCAGGTATTCGTTCTCTGGTATGCGCGGCTGGCCGCAACGCAAATCGGACCTGTGTGATCCGACAACTTGGATTTGGCAGTAATCGTTGCGGTCCAGTGCCAATGTTTCAAAATTGGAACCTCGAGCCGTATATCCGACCTGAGTGGACCCAAGACAGGACGACATGCGCGTGACAAATCCCTAGTTCATGGCTCAGGGTGCTATTTCTAAGCATGCCGCTGCCTGCAATTGATCCAGGAAGGCTCCCCGCGTTATTGTTACGTTTGCGTGGCTCGCAAATACCTAATGGCGGACGCCAATACGTCTATGCGTGAGAGTTCCTGCATGAGATGAAGTTCCATTACTGGCTGCCACTGGCCAGCAGGCCCTGTACACGGTAATTCATGTCCGATGCTATTTATTACCGGGAAGAAACCTCCGAAGTCTCCACCCAGAACGCACCCGAGCCTTTGAAAATCCCACGATCCAATGAAATTAGAGCAGGGTGAGGCCGTCTTCAAGACACCGGCTCGAAGGAAGCAGTTCACGAGAGAAACAAGGAGGGAATTTAGCTTTAATGCCCGGACTCCGAGGGTTGCGGCTCTTCTTAACGCTTCACAATCCAATAGACGTTCTGCGGCTAATTGTGGCTTTCACTGCGTGGATATAGAACACCCATTTTCATTGTCGATCTGACGTGCGTATGGGATTCACGCTTGGCCTATGTTGCCATAAGGCATCGTGGAATGAGAGCATCGGTCTTCGGACACGCAAGCATTGTGCACTTTTTCTTAGCCCGTGGGCGGTGGGGTGGATATAAATATATTCAACCTCCCCACTCCGAGTCGCTGAGAACCTGTGCCGTCGGGACGCGCGTTCATGTACGAGACCGAACGGCATACAAGGTGCCTAAGGACGTAATACACCTTTATCCCTGGCTGGCTTGCCATTGAGACAGAGCGTGAAACCGGGTACACGGGAAGGATCTTGTTTTTGTAGCACACGCTTTCCGAACCCATCTAACCGTAGCTCGATGAGTCCCACCAAGGGCGACTAATTGATTCACCGTGGTTGATCATCGGAATGGCGGTCGATGTGACTATACATTTGTGTGTCTAATAGACTTTCTCTCGGAACCTAATAAGCTTTCCGGAGAGTCTTTAGCACAATCGTTGTGCAAGTCTGCCTGAACCTGAGTGCATCCCTCCACTATTTGAGTCAAACGGAGCCGTCCCTTCGTGAGCGTTGCCGCGAAGCCCACTCCCACACTCGAATAGAATGCCAGGAATAGCAAGAAATCATACGGAGTTCGACTCCAACGCCGATCCTTTGCCGTTCGGTGAAAGGGTGGCCCAAAATGGAAATGAGGCGTGCACGGCCATGATTTTGGTTGCCGGTGGGCGTTTATAGGACTTTGGCTAAGGAAACCAAACTGCGAATCGCAGACCCATAGTTCTGCCTACACGAGGTATAGCATATTAGACAGAGACTGACGGAAGGCACTTGGGGATACTCCAGTGACCGGAGGTCTATATCGATGTGCTGCGTTGAATTTGATCTCTGTCAGCGACTCTCAATTTCGCGACAATCCCTTCTGCATTTAGAACGCTTTATCATGAAGCGCGTATCGCCTACCAGATAACGATCGCATCCTCCATACTTACCTGTGATTCCTACAGGCGGGAAGTTGTTTACTCAGCGCGAGCTTCCATGGATAAATCATTTGACATATCCGGGTCTTTTAGAAACTCTACCTGATTCTTCTGAGGTTCTGTCATCTGAAGCGTTGGTAATACAACGTCACTGATCATAAATGGAGCATTTAGTGCGTAAATCCCCCTCTGCGGGTATGGCGGTGCTTCACAGTAAAAATAGGACAGCTTCGCCGTATCGAAGCCACAACCTTGGGGCTGGCTCCTTCATGGGGATCGACGCAGTTAATCGCATAGCGTAGTGTGAAGGAATTTCCACTGCTCGGAGAAAGAAGCATGTGCGGATAACTGGTTTTTCATTTTCTGTAGGCCAGTGCACGCACCCGTGCCCACAACCACAACATGCCGCGTTGCAGGTCATTCAGAGTATTAGCATGATGCCTGGTGGACCCACCGTTCGCTATTTTGATGAGTATTGAGCCGACAACGCCGCCAGAAATACTCAGGACCTACCCTTCCTTGAAAGCAGGAAAGAGCGAAACTCGGATGTTCTGATTCATGAATCGTCGATACGGAGGCACCCCGCCTTCGAATCTTGATGCATGGTGTTCTGGGCATCCCGCGATGGTTGAAGTTTATTCTTGGCCAATGACAACAACGTCGATCTTGTCGGAACTTCGATGTTCATTTCCACAGGGTGTTTATAAGCGGGAGCGTTAAAGTTGGTGACATATGGGAAATGTGTATTCCCGGACGGAGATTAGCGTTCTAAATACGGATCCAATGTCGATCATAGTAGGAAGTATCAAGACGCTAGGCATACGTGCCCGAAGCCATCCCCGAGTTCGTTCTGACGAAAAGCTGTGACTGCGCGCACACAACCTGAGGGAAGCCAGATTAAAGTGGATTGGGTGGGCAGAGAGAACCATCGACCCCAGCCGGTGACAACACCCGTCGCCCACCTCATGAGTGTGGTTCTAAAGGTGGTTATCTGAACCCAGTTCAATCGCCGGCTACTTGTTATTTGGTTGCTTCGCCGCAGGGTGCCATGTGTCCTCCACAATATTTCTGGTGGCCTCGTTACCGAGAAGTAGAATTTGAATCCGAAGCTCGCGTTTCGGCGTCTATACATCATTCGAGCGGAAAGCCTAAACATCGGTCCTTCATTCCCATTGTTTCTTCTGAACAGTATCCAGCAGTGGCTTACTAGAGATTTCACATGCAGAAGATTTGCCTACGAAACAAGCGCTGGCAATGTTAGGCTGAATAGACTGATCTTTTCACAACGTTCTCTTTCTACTCGGATGATTGCTCAAATTAAAAGAAAAGGAACCCACGAGCTCGAAATTTCTGGACTTGGCATCGACTCTCCTTCTCCTCGGATTTACAGAACATGGCAAAAGGGAACCATTATTCTTCCTATAGTCAAGGGAGACGGCCACGAGGATCTAAGGTTCGGGGTAAGAAAGATTCACCCCACTAGCCCGCATTCGGTTGCTCAAGTCCACCTTGGGTTGAACTTCTGGGCCTCTCGCACGCGGGACCAAGGAATCACAAATATTCTATGGCCATAGAAGACACATTGGGGGGATTTGGCCATCGAAAGTTACGAGACAGACAATGACACCCAGCAACACCAAGATGACGCTCTAGGTTCAGAGCTCTTGCTTTGAGCACATAGACAAAAATATCACTGCGAATACGAATTTTATGCGCGACAATTACCACAGGGAACCAGGACGCGCTTGGAGAAAGGGAATCGAAGAGAGACGCTCACCGAACACTATCTAAGGTTTTTCGGCTACCATGACAATTTTTCCGTCTTTCAAGCGGTGTCTCGCTCTCCGTCGACTATATGACGCCCTCATAATCATGAAGAGTATGATTCCAGTGGATCCCGCCGTGAAGCCCGTGAAATATATCCACCGATCCCAAATCGAGCTGGCTGGAACACCTTATGGATACGGCAAGCGGGATTTTCTAGATGGAGGTTATTTGGGTTATCGGTACCGAGCGGGTATCATCCCATAGTAGACTATAGTTACCTGCACCTTGGCTTAACTAGGGCTTATTTGTTGTCTTGATGTTCGGAGCATGTGAAAGAGAGAGATTCAGAGTTCATGTCTTTTACCCGAGAAATTGCTCGATGTGGTGCACCTGTGAAAATCCTGCCTGACGCAGCTCGGCGACTGTAGGTGTTGAAATGTTCACAGTCGAATTGCTGCTCGATCGGGATCGATGCATATGTACCAAGCTTCCGAATACTTCATAATCGGGGCGATACGTTCAGGCTCATCAGATTTTCGAACAAACCGGTCCGGAGCAGATCCCGCATACGCATCGAAAGTGGCCAAAAACGTGGATGAGAATTCCGTATTCATCAGCAGCGGGAGAAGACGACATGAACCGACATGAGCTTTTCCCTATGGGATGAGCATAGTTCATCAAAAGCAGGATCCTTGAAGCCCGAGAGCGCGGAGGATACTGGTCGGTGCGCCACCTTGATGAAGTATGAATCAGCACATATTAAGATCGCCAGGGAGGGATCGCACTTTTGGAACCTGATTGACGTGATCGATCATCGCGATGGCTTCCCTTTTTGGTAAAAGAAAGAACGACCAAGGCGCCACGCCGCCATAGACCTCACACGAACCGTCGGAAATCAACCAAACTCGCAAATTCTTAACTATAGGATTCCGTGGAGCATGGCTGAGAAGCGAGCGGCCCCGTAAACCTTTCTTCGAGAAAATTTAGCCAGGGGATCGATGTCTATGACCGAGAAACACGAAACACAGATCCCGGCGCCACATATCCTTGTAGACGTTTTGCTGAAGGCATTGAGATGTCAAAGCCTTGAGGATGCTATACCCTGCGACTTCAAAGTTTCTAAGAAAGCACGTAGCCTTTCAGACACCTACGAGTCCGGCATAGCTGAGTATGAACAGGCATCGAAAACACGGCCAGGACCCCTCACGGAAATAGATCGTAATTTCAGCACTTTACACCACAATCAGTTGAAACCAACGAAACGTCCAATGGCAGATTAGGACAGATCCCGAGAAATATAATCTATCGGGAGAAACAGGCGTTCGAAGCTCCACAATGGATTGTAAAGGAAGACATTTGGCGTATGTTGTCGTACGCCAATTTAAAGAATCGACAGCCCTCCGAAATTGCCTAAGTAACACAGTCTAGACTTTAGGCTCAGAAGATGCTCGTCAACGGTCAAGATGCACCCCGGAGGCTATGTGGAGCATTTAGAGTTTGCTCATTAGCTCTACAGGTGACGGGCCAGAAGTGAGAATTTCGAAGATGGCAGCTGCCAGTTGAGTTGGTGCTTCTTGGACGACCTTGGGGTGCCCCGATCAGAAAGAGCTCAGGATGGGTCGGAGGAAATGGGTACACACCAAATGTCCAACATCATCTATACGGGTGACAGAGGCGAATACTCGCCCTTCTTTAAGGTCTATGAGCGAGTCTTGGGCATCTTTCTCACTGCATAAAGACATAACAACAATGAAGTTGGTCAGACTATTCAAGAAGAGAGAGGGACGCGCGAGAAAGCATACGCACAAGAGATCGTTCTTCCCTCCGAAGATTAAATGAACGGGCAGATGTACGCAAATCTGGTTGAGCCGGTTGAGGGCATTCGAGGCGTATTGCTTGCCCTCGAAAGCAATGTTTTCGGCCAGTCGGTGGGTAGTGAGAGTCACTCCAGACGTTTTGTCTGGGTAGTACGCCGTCGGGAGGGCGCGAAGACCGTGTTTCTATCGTATGCCACGTCAACGGTCTGCGTCATCGTTGACCGGATAGCGACAGCTTACCACATAAACGTCAAACACCCTTTCATCCCAAGCAGCCCAGGGTAACCGGGCCTTCAACCATGCAGCCGCGACGTCAACACTCTTCCAGGTGTCTTTCCTTGTTGGGGTGGTTGATTTGACGAACTGGTAGATGTCTGACTCCCTGTCGTCGAAGGCCTTGCTGGTCATCGCAGGATCGACGAGGATAATGCGCGAGAAGGGCAATCGGGAAGGCGGGTTGAAGAATTCGGTGGCTATGTGTTCCCTGAGAATCAGCGACGAGGCGCTGATGTATGGAGGGACTTACACCCCAACCGCGCCAGCTGAGTGGCCGCACAAGACGATTGGGTTTCGACCGCGGTCGAAAGGTCCCAGGAGGCCCGAGTTCACAAGTGTAGCGAATGCATCTCCATAGTCCCAAATATCTGTCACATTCGACTTGAGAAACTCATCGACTTATGCATAGACGGAGTCACGTACTGACGATGCTCTGGTCCTGGCAAAGGATCGCTTCGTTCAAGGTGCATCCTTCCCCATGATTCTGACAGTCCAATGCCCAAGCCTCTCGAATGGTATAAGTTCCTCTCTCCCCGGAGTCAAGCTTGAATAAATCCTCGATCGTTGGTTCCCAAGTCTCTTTGGCTGCACGCGTTGGAGTTGGAATTACATTCCTGAGGAATTCGATGAAAAACTCACAGAATCCTGCTCCATGCCCGAGCAGAAGAATTACTCCAGTGCCGCCAGTGCCCTTCTCTGAACCAGGTTTTCTCGTGTACTTCTTCATTGGGGCCCGTAGTTCGACACCGTGCGTGTTCGTCGTCAGAACGAAACTCTCTATCTGCAGAGGACTAGGCATCGTTCCGACAATATCACTACGTGGAAAGGGGGGAAACAACTGCGGACTATCAATTTATCGTATTTATGAGTCGAAGAACTTTACCTTGGGCTGTCATAGGCGAAAGATCGAGGTATTTTGGCATTCCCTGTCGCTCCCTGACTGATCGTTACTCTGGATTGTGAATGTTGTTAGCTAAGGGGGAGAATGGGATCCATAATTTGGTCGATTCCGCCCAATGGTGGAAGTTCGGGAACGTTGAGACGAATCCTGGGTAGTGAAAAAGCGTTAGTCAGGTGCGGAAGAATCCGGCCCGTGCCGCGGCAAGTTCGTCATCAGCTGTGCCATCTTGGCCGAATAAACTCAACCACTATTCAATTCGTTCTCTCGTTTCTACCAGCACTCAACTAATGTCGCAAAGTCTATCCCCTGAATGTACGCCACTGAAGCAAGCCTACGACTCTTGCTTCAACTCCTGGTTCGAGGGCTACTTGGAGCCCGCAATCGCCGCCTCGACGTCAGCAGAAACAAGGGCAGCGTATTCGAAGAAAAAGGCCGACGAATTTCAGGCGAAGTGCGGGAAGGTATGGGAGGAGTACAAGGCATGTGTTCAGGTGCGTGCATTGACTCTTGTTCTCTCCAGATGGTTGACTGAAGGAAACCTTGTAGAAGGCCGTGAAGGAGAAGGGGCTTGACAAACTTTTACAACAAGCGAGAGAGGAAAACCCGCTCGTTGAGCCTATACCTCCACTCCCTGTGACACCCCCAAAGAAATAATACACTCCATCTGCGCCGAACTACTTGTAGCATAGGTATGTGCTTTATTGCCTCGTCGTTCAGCAATGGTGACAGAAGTCGCCCCGTCAGAATATTTCGCTCAGTAAATCAATCTTAATCACCCCTCGCCTCTACTCCAACCCTTCCGGCTAGTGTTGCATCTAAACTCTGCCGCCATTATAACAGCAAGCGCCGAAACCGGTCTTTTGACAGCTAGGCCCGGGACTTTCCTCTCCTACGCGACGTCGAAGTGGGGGGAACCCTCCTTGCCTACGCCCTCGATTACGTTTGAAAAACC
This sequence comes from Cyclocybe cylindracea, assembly GCA_013376435.1. Lineage (NCBI taxonomy): Eukaryota > Fungi > Basidiomycota > Agaricomycetes > Agaricales > Hemipholiotaceae > Cyclocybe > Cyclocybe cylindracea. The sequence continues at coordinate 225,814 of MPNV01001486.1, read as the reverse complement.
AGCGTATTCTACACCCTCTCCATGCCAACCCCTCCATAGTTGCACACAGCGATTCTCCTATCGACATATAGAGACGATAGATGGCTTGCTGCTCTGGGTGAAGGCCCTCATGTCTCAAACTCGAAGTTCGCTCTCGACTTGGCTTGTCGCTCATGCTCCTGCCGACACGAAAACAAACACGCCACATTAGCGTCAACATTGACTACGACAAACCATTGGAGACCGTCTTCACCGTCGACGTGTGTTCGACGACAATCCACATTTCCATCCCTATCCCACTTATAGCGGCCTCGACGGTGAAGCCGGCTTGTCCTGGAAACGTCTTACCCAGCGCATCAGTCCCGAGAACCACCCAAGATCACACTCGAGGAGCTAGAGAAGCAGAGAGAACTGGATAAAGCTCCACTTCAACTCCGATTTCTTATGGTCTCTCCCGGCTTTTACTCTGGTACGCCTTCAGTCATGATGGCAAGGCCATTCAAAAGCTAACAATACTTTTTGGCACTCGTCTCCAGTCGTCTGATCGAGATTTTTCGTCCTGCTATCCACGCGTCAATAAGAGGCTGTCACTTTCTGCGGTGCTCGTCCTGCTGCGACAAGACACCCTCGTCCTCGAATATCGCTCTTCCTCAACTATTCAAATTCACAGCCTCGCGCTCTTTGATGTCTGTATCCATCCTCGACGACTTCGAGCTGAGTCTCTATGTTTAGTTTGATGCTGGGGGGTTCCAACTACCTTGGGTCTCTATCTTCTATCTTGAATCAGTGATGGCGGCCACCTCTTATAAGAACCTTCCCCTCGTCGCCCCTTCTTCAGATTCAAGTCCCACGAAACGCCCAAATGTCTGCACCTCTTGTTTGGTTAATCACTGGCGCCTCCTCTGGCCTAGGACGACAGCTCGCCCTCGAAGCCCTTAGCCGTGGAGACAAAGTGGTCGCCACCGCTCGCGCAACCTCCGTAGCGAAGCTGGCGGACCTCAAAGAGAAAGGAGCTAATGTACTAGAGCTGGATGCCACCTCACCGCTGGAGAAACTGCAAGAGGTCGCGAAGAAAGCCGCGGCGATCCATGGACGCATCGATGTACTCGTGAACACTGCAGGTGGGTATTTGATGTCTTGCCTGAATGTAGACCTGATCTCCCTTAGGATATATTCTTATTGGTCCTATGGAAGAAACCACGTGCGTGTCAAACGGGTTCTTCCTATCTGCGTGCACCGGGTCTGATGTCTGCCCAACCACAGCCCAGAGGAAACATTCAAACAGTTTAAGTGCGTCTACTGATGCCGTCAACTCTCAATTGCTTCGAAGCTCAATGATTGCTTGCACAGCGCTAACGTTTTCGGAGCTCTGAATGTTACGAGGGCCGTTCTACCGTACATGCGCGAGAAGAAATCCGGAACCATCATCTTCGCAGGATCGATTTGTGGGCTGGAGTATGTCTTGCTTTCTTCAAGCTTACCACCCAAGAAAGTGAAACGAATACTGACTCTGGATGCAGATCAACCCCATTTGCTGGTATCTACGCTGCCACGAAATGGGCCCTACGAGGTACGACTTGTAGCAATACCTTCATCGAACATAAGCATTCAAACAACCTACCTACCAGGAGTCTCCCAGTCTCTGCACGACGAAATAGCGCCCCTCGGCCTTCGGAGCTTGTGTGTCGACTTTGGGTATTTCCGCACCGCCATCCTCCAGAATGAGCGGCTTGTCACTCGCGAGTCCGCTCTCGCGGATTACCAAGATAGGTTCGAGCAAGGCAAACAATTTGTGCAAAGTAAGCTAACGCTTCGTTCCTTGTTTCTGTCCATCGCCTCAAACGTGCGCTCAACTCTTTACGCAGGTTACAGCGGGCATCAGCCAGGCGACCCGGCCGAAGGCGCGAAGGTCGTCGTCGACGTCGTCAAGGGCGAAGGCGTGGCTGCTGGGAAAGCGTTCCCACGCTCTCTCGTCCTTGGGACGGATTGCTACAATGCGGCGAAGAAGGAGGTGGAAGGAGAGAGGGTAAGATTGGAGGAATGGAAGGAGGTCTCACTTAGTACTGATTTCGCAACATAAGTGGCACAGGAAAAGGCTATGGAGTAACGAAATTTGAATGCATTTTCCTTTTGGCCAGTTTCTATCGCTACTTGTTACCTGCGGAAATACTAGGGCGATGGTTCTAGTCTTGACAACTATACGGATAAAGCTATTCCAGAAGGCTGCAGGTATGGACATAAGAGGAGGAACCGAGAGGTCCGAGGAAGATTTCCTATATAAGCATAATATTCGCAAACTAAATATGGACCGACATCTGTTCAGACTGGAACCAAAGGCTAGAGGGTCTCAACGGGATTCGGTAACTGTGTCACTCGTTCAGATTTCCAAAGCGATGAAGCAGCGAAAGAAGCATCATGACCAAGGTGTGACAACTGGAGAGGTTTCTGTAGTAGAATGTATAAATGAAATTAACGAATTTCATCGCTTTTCACTTACCGATGTTCCTTTCCCAGCAGGAGTATCCTCTCCAAATTTGACGCTTGATACATCACACAAGTCCACAGTGGTACCATTTACAGGTCTTGCGTTCAATCTGTAGGCGGCGCACGCGCAAAAGGAAAGTCACATTTGGCAACTTAAGAAAGACAGGCACGTACATCATTAGTAACGAGTTTGAGTATACTAGAGACTGGTGAGGAGACATCGCTGAAATCTCAAGGATAGATTCTTACATTTAGCAAGAACGATGTAGATCGCAAGCCAGACGACTAGAGCGACTTGCAATTTTGGCGAAGATATAATGAGAAATTTAGGACGTGGCTTACGTCCTTTCATTGTCTGAAACTTTGAGGCAGGGTCAGATATAGCAATGACAAGGACAAACGGATAACGCACACATATAATAGTAGCAAGATGTGCAAGGCTGTATATGTCGACGATGAGTGTTTCCTTCTCTCGCTTGAAGCCTGGAATAGGAGTAACTGACCTGGTCACAAGTCCCGTCTCTATTCATCAAGGCGCTGGAATCAACACCGCGAAGTGATAGATATGCAGGAAGGCAGCTACTCACGGACAGACCACCGCATTAGCCTATTTATTATTTGTCCCGTCGACTTTAAATTCATCGGCGAGGAAAGCTTGCGAAGATAATAGATCATCGATGCCGCAATCAAGATATCTGCCGCACCGCCCACAGCGAGCCCCGAAGTAATCAGCCAGCTCATCCGGACGACGAAGATGCCCGTTCCCCCATCTACGATGACATCACGAAGGGATATGACGCCCATCACGAAGACACCGATAGATCGCAGGACGGCGAGGATGAAGCAGGCGAATGCCGTGTACGAACGGCCTCCGGAAAGCAGGTAAATACGACGAGCGAAACAGAACTAGTATGCAAGGCAAATCAATCAATTTGGCTTCAAGAGGCGTCGAAATGGAGAAGTACCTGAACCATGGTGGTAATCACATTTTCGATGATAGTAGCCATCGAGAGGGGATACGTGTTGACTGTGGGGTTTCTCCACGTCGTGACCGTGTCATAATAGATTACTGCGGAGATAAACGAGGTGTGCACTGTTTCCAGGAACCTGTACGCCCATCAGAAATGCATTAGCGCCCATTTACAACGCCGAAGGACGTACACAAGACTAGACACCTAGCAAGAGCCGGTAAGCCTGCTATAGTCTACGTGAGATTGAAGACTTTGCGTACCAGGAGTTTCAATCCAGGGCTATATTCCTTGCTTCGACAGAAGAATGAATATGCCTGCGCGAGCAAGATTCCGAACAGCGTTAGGCTGACAAACGTTCCGACCTCGATTACACCAAGGTTTCTGTCTGTCTGCACTTGGAAACTTGCGAAATCAATAGGCTTGAACCGGGGCAGGAGCATCTGTGGGTTCTGGTTGTCTCTCTCGATATGAGAGACGAGAGATTTATACTTTGTCCTCTATTCAAAGGGGCTGATGTACAGCACAGAGACCTGTCCTGAAGGATCCCCTGATATTCAGAAGATCAGAAGAGATGGTATGAGGAAATCAAAGTACCCACCGAGCAATTCTTTTATTCCATGTTAATTTCGACTGCAAAAAACGGCATTCGTATCCCACAGCTCCATGATCAACACTGGATGACTCTGATACATGACTTGAAAGGGAACAATTTCGGTGCTCGAATACTGAGGAAGTAAGCCGTAGCAGCCATTCCTGGATTCGAAGAAGCTGTACGAAAATAGATGATGGGTAGCTTGATGATTGGCTGTGATCCTTGACCGTGTCATCACGAAAGCACTGCGCCAATAACTTCTGCATTGGTCCTCGAGACACGATCTGCATGAGCTATGCTTAATGAACGGCCTCGAGAACCCGTTCCAGATAACTAAAAATAGAAAAGAATGACGATTTCAACCCCTCCGCAGAGTAGGAAGACGTACGAAGGTCGATGGGGTGATTATCATGGACGTGATCTCTCATCAACATGATGAGAACTATGCACTTTCTCTGTTTCCCCGTGATACCTGGCCTGCTCCTGGCACTACAGCCCGCTGTGGGCGTCGTCAAGCCTGATCAAGGTGTGCCTGCTGGAAGATCGTTCGCGCGGTCTATTGTGTTAAGTTAGAGGAGTGGATGGAAATCTCGTTCGGCATGAATTTTGCGCGTTGATCTGCTATCGAAAGGGCGGTGATCGAGCGAGAAATGAACGTTCCCAGTGAAAAACGGATATGCGGTAATCTGAGGAGTCTGCAGGTTTCTGCGGAAAACTGCTAGAAACGGAGATGATCTGCTCAGTTTAGGAAAAGATCTGAACAAAACGCACACCTCAGATTTTAGCAGCTTTTTCCGAGTAAATCTGGACCCAGAAACGCGACTCGATGTAGATTTGGTGAGTGTAACCCTGCCTCTGGCCTTCTCATCTGCTCATATTTCCTCAGCTTACCTCAGACGGCGTCAGATTCCCTCAGAGCCGGTTTTCGCTGGGAATGAATGGTCATTTAAGGTCTTGGAGGTCTTGGGGCCCCTTCAACGTGAAGGGCAGATGCTAAATGACGTTTAGGGCTGCATAGTTCCCCAGCGCACAATCGATCGACGATGTCTGAAGAGTTTGTTCCTTCCTCGTCTCCGCTGGCCTGCCATTCAGGTCAGATTCTGATAGACGCCCCAGAAGACAAGATTGACCATAAAGCTGCTTACCGATCGCAGGACACTTTCGTCTCTTGCACTCACCCCGTCGCCATGTATCAGAACGCTTCGAATGACACAGAGCCCAAGCTCTCCCGAATCCACCTTCATCTTTCTGGGATCCCTCGTCGAGGAGCGGTGCACATCGTCCCCACCGCAGACGCCACGACCACGACCACGACCAATGTCGCAGTCTCGAAGGCCCGCCTGGCTATACGACCAGTCGCAGGCATCATCTCTGGATATGCCGCTCTCATCTCGCGGGAAGTGGGGACCCGGACTGAGAGTTGGCGTTAAGGTTTAATTTCGAGTTCCTCGGGTGATGGCGAAGGACGGGGTGGCGGACGGGGTGGCCATGCGGATATGTGTGTGCGTGTGGCGACGTTGGATTTGGAGAAAGTACCGCTGGGAGGTTCGAATTCGGGGTATCGTTCATTTGGCAGGATCGGCCGCTGCCGGTTTATTCACACCCCTAATTCCTGGACGAACCTTCACCTTCTTTGTTCGCCCTTACTTAGGCATTTAGAACGCGGACAGGGAGTTGTGAAGATGTAAAGTAAAGTAATAGAAGGCCTGCGCTGAAACCCAGGGCCATAAACTATAAAACCCCTCAGTCACCCAGTCAGCCTTTCTCTCCGAAGGCATCATGAGCAGAAACGCTCAGTACCTCCACCTCCACCGCCTTCACACCGCCTTCACACCCACATATACACGGATCTCGTCCACATCCACGCGAACGACTCAAACACACACGCCATGAAAACGACCACGACCACGACAGATGGCGAAGGAGAAGACGACGTTTTGAAGGGCTCGCCCATCCCTTTGCGTTCGCGTTCTTCCACTCTCCCGATGCCTATGCCAACGTCGATGCGAATGCACCAAGGCCAAGCCGTCCCACCCACCTCGTTCCGGGACACTGACACCCAATACCAACGTACACCCCCGGCACGTCGGTTATCCCACTGCGCGCTCTTGTTATGGACCCTGAGGATGCTGAGCCTGCATCAGGGAAATAAACACGCCTGCCCGATGCGCCTCACATGCTGAGTAGTCTCAGGATTATTTAACTCGGGCTGAAGTGAGAATGCATCCCGACAAAATAAATAGAGAGAGAGGCACCAAACCGAGTTCCCATTTTAGAAATCAGCATACCAAAGCTGGCATATGTAGATCACGAGACGCCACGACAGTCAGGCTTCAGCCACGTCTCCACTGACACCCCAAAATACTCTATCAGCAGCAGAAAATTATTATGTGGATCCGGAGCGAGGATCCTAGTCCAGGCGGCAGTTTCAGGCGGCCTGCATTGATGGCAGGTGTGACGTGTCGCGTTGAACAAAGCAGGAATCGTGCATCGATCATGGGTGTTTCAATACCTTACTTCTGGCAGTATGGCACATATTTTTATCCCTTCTGGGTACTATCCATCTAACGCTCTGGGGTGCTGTATGTATGAGACGATAACTTGCACTTGAGGATATATTCGTGTTGCTACATTAGGTACTAGCCTCTGCTCTTCACTCAAATGAATCAACACTATTGATGACCCGAAACGAGCCTGAGATTATGAAAAAGCCTATTCGACATCTGTTTCAGAGTCGAACCGGGCGAGCCACCGGCAACCTGTACATCAAGTCAAGCGTCAATTAATTCACGTATGATCCTCCCCCCCACGGAGTTTACGTGGCACTAGCACTTCTCGACGTAAGATGAACCTTCTGAGGCCTTTGTGCTTCGTGATTGGCCTCATTCACAGTGCATAAGGAGACTGAGGGGTTATTTACGAGAAAGAGGAAGTGCTCTTCCCTTGCAAGAATCGTCAAATGGGGACCCAATGCTGCAATGCATAGACCTTCCTCGTTCTCGTTGCTACACCCTAAAGGCTGTCGAGTCCTCTTCTGGAAGGATAGAGAGAACACACGAGAAAGAGACACTCCCTTACAGGGATTCTGAGGATGGACGTAGCCATATGACCGAGGAGGTACGGTCGCGAATTTAGGGCGCCGGGCTACCACATACTCATATGAACACGAGCCTGCGCTTGCGTCTAGGTGAGCCTTCTAGTTTCTAGTATTGAATTAGGCTTTGTTGCGTCAGCCGGCATGTCGAGGGCGAAGGGGATGAGGGAAGACCAATTCCTCGTTCTAGTTGCCGGACGAGCATTAAACGCCGTCTTTCTAGGGTGCAAATCGAACCTTTGAAAGCTAATCAAGTTCAAGCTCGAGGGATTTGCCACCATCGTGATCGTGCCATTATAAGCGCTGAGCGTTTGAACGCTGAGGAATTAAAGGTCAGGAGGCAGATGGGTCAATTAGACTTTGCCAGTTCGTTCCATGACAGGTATGCGGGTCGCCAGCGTGCAGTGTGAGCCCACAGGATGCAGCGCCCGTGATCGTTTGTCGCCACCAGTGCCTGCCTGGAGCTCACGGCTCCCGATCCGCAAGTTCACTGGAACCAAATCCGGACACCACACCCAGAAAATAGGTGTCCGCGGTGCACTTTCGGTGGCGTTTGGTGAGACGTTGTGCCGTTCGGTGTGGCTATACCAGGAACCAACTCAGAACTGGTGCGAGAACTAGCTCCAGAGCTGGTTCTCGTATTTTTTTTCAGCCGGCGTGCTCACATCGTTCTGATCGTGAAATTCTTCCAGGACTGAAGTCAAAACTGAAGGCAGAACCAGTGCAGAACCAGCGACTCTGGTTTACCGATCGAACTACTGGGTAGTTATCTGCCAGTATCTGCCTGGCAAACTCCGAGACACAAAGAAAAGAACTCTCCTGGCCTTCGTATTTACACCACGGCTTTCATACTTCAGTTTCACTGTTAAATACATGTATTTATTAATTATTCAAATTTTGAGACCAGGAGGTGCAACGATTCTCGGGCAACGAGAAAAAGTTATCTGCCAGCCCCTAAAGTTATCTGCCATAGCACAGCCACCCTTGTCATTTTTGGACATCTCGTTCCCATGCCGCAAAAAAAGGTCAAGCACCGTCGACATCCTTTCTCCTGCGCACCACGGCTCCTCATGTGTAGTTGAAAAAATACATAGGTGGTAAATAGATTCAATTATGGTAGTGGAAATGACATCCAGCTAGCCCAAATGTCACAAATGTTATGATATCTCCTCATCAAATGGGCATTGAGGGTGCTATAGCTCTATTTCTTACTACAGCATGTCCCAGGCGATGACCCAGTCGGAATGGGTGCGAACAGTCCCGCAAGGGTTGCTCCCTCCGACGACGACCTCCAATGATCCCAGCTGTTCTCGTTTCGGCTGTCGGCGTCGACGGAGTAAACTCCGGATAAAACGTGGTCCAGGTCGACGGTTGTCCTGCGAGGAGGTTGGTCCACTCTCCGTCGGGGAACTGAGGCATCGCGGAGAGTTGAGCAGGGAGGCTTTGGCAAATTTGAGGTCTCGAGAGAAATTCTCGAGAGCAACGAGGGTTTGACGGAGCTCGGGCGAGAGGACGGAAGGACTGAGTTCTTCCTGGACACTCCACGGGAAAACAGCGGGGTCGATTCTTCTACGTCCATCCTGTCGTCCATAATCTCCATCCTCTGAATCAACGGACCTAGACCGTTTTCGGGTTCCGAGTCAATGGTACAGGGGTGGCAGCTCTATCCAGTGTGTCCCCATCATCCACACGCTCTCCGGTTCCTGCACCACTGGTTCCTCCAGTGCCGTGTCTACAATCGGCAGCTGCTCGTTGGAGTCGGTCGTAGTTGTCCAGAACGGTGAGATAAGACCCGAGAGACGCGAGAGCAGAGTCGGTTTCGTCATCAGCGGTGTGTTCATTGAGAACAGACTGGATTCTGGTGAGGAATCGATTTTTGAGACGAGGCCTGCACGATAATCGTCGACGGCTTTGTCGCAGAGTTTGACAGTGGCAATGGACGACGCGGAATTTCAGTTGGCTCGCTTCTGTGTTTTGGTCGGCTGGATCGTTGGTGAGGTTGCTCAGTCATGGAATGAGATCGCAGATCGATGACGAGCACGAGTGATGATAGCGCGGAAATGGCTGTGTAAGTC
>MPNV01001486.1:192290-205633 GCA_013376435.1 Cyclocybe cylindracea | reverse complement strand
CACTCGAATCAATAATGTTCGTCCGAAGGGGACTAAGTATTACAGTATGAAGGTGATGCTCAGCTTCCTCGGGTAACAGTGAAGGACTGGCTTGCGGACGAGGTGGCCATACTGATCTGTGCGTAGAACGTCGTTGAAGAAAGGAAGAAGAGATTCGTGGTATCATTGGGAAAAGTTCGAGCAGGTTGGTTTATTGGTTTGTTTGAGCGGAACGGCCGTTGCCGATTTTGTTCCCACCCCTAACAATCACTTGAGCATTTATGCTGAGCTTGAGCTCGAGGTCCAGAAGCATAGGCGTATGGCAGAGCTCTGAAACACAAGTATGATTACATTAAGATTTTATTTGTACAGGCGCCGGTTACTTTCTTCCTTGTGTATCACACCTGTCAAGGGCCTCGGAGACAACAAAAGGAGCGACGCCGCCACAGCCGACCACACTAGAATGGCATACAACGAGGAGTATATGACTACGGCGCAGGAAGACGCTGGATCATTAGTTGGAGATGGAGGGAGATTTACAAAGGCGACCAGCGGAATTCGCATCCCTCTAGCCGTGGAAATTGGGTGTTAGAAGCTGAGCGAGAGCAGCTTGAAGGAGGTCGAAGACTTACAAATATCGCGTGGCTGGCGGTTGCCGTTTTGAGGAGATCGGTTGTTGTTGGTATTATCAGGAGGAGGAGGTTGCTCGTTGGTGGTGGGAGGAGGAAGGTCACCATCGTTCGGAGGAGGCACATCGTCGCTAAAGGCCCAGCTGTTAGGTCGATTAAAAAAAAACAAAGGTGAGAACGCACTCGACTGGTGGAGGAGGCTGGTTATTGTTATTAACCCTTCCATTGTCGTTGTTCCTATCGCGCGACCAGAAATTAGATCAACAGCTGAAGGATTAAAGAAAGTGCAACATACCCTTGAGGCGGAGGAAGGTTATTACTGTCGCCGCGGCCGCGAGGCTGTCCTTGACGCTTCTCCAACGCGTCAGTGTCTTGCGGATGATTGACTGGCGGAGGAGGGGGAGGAGGACTTTACAGGACATGAGACAGGTATCGAAACGATTCAGGACGTACTCACTTCTGGGGAGGAGGAAGCACTTGACGAGCTTCTAGAGCGCCCTCCGAGCGCGGGCGAGGCGCAGGATGTGGTGGAGGTGGGACCTGTCGTGCCTCTAATGCACGTGGGTTTTTAGTCGCTGTAGATGCCGCAGCACGGCATTGCGTCGCCTGAGCATTACACTGAGCAGCAGGTACTTTCGCATTCAAGCAATTCTGTAGTTGGAGGCTGCAGGAGGCTGCCAGAGCGGAAGCGAGGTCGGCAAATGACTGGCCGCCGGCAACTTGGAAGCGTTGGCCAGAGGCGGTGACGGCGGGAGGTTGACCGCCAACTTGACAGGTTCGGATTAGAGAGGGAAAAAGGAGGAAGATGAGAGGACTTACGGGCACCACTAAACGGCTGGACGTTGCCTCCAGCAGGCGCACGGCGGACGCTCCTGCCTCTTAAGCTCCTACTAAATCCATGAGCATGCTGTCCGAATTTAAGAGCTAAGACTTACTTTGGATTATTGTCCTTGGCAGTGTCTTCGATGAGCGGAGGAGAAGCATCCGGGTCAGACACTCCAGCGATAGCAGCACGGCATTCGACGTCTTGCTGGTCGCACTGCGCCAGAGTGAGGCCTGAGGCACGGCCAGCGGCCGAGTTGGCGGCGTTGGTGCATTGTGTCTTCAGAACATCACAGGAGGCGGCGAGTGCTGAGGCGACGTCGGTGAAGGTGCCTTTTCCTTGGACAGTGAAGCCGTCGTCGCCGCGGATGACGGAAGGCGCTACATCTCCGCCCACTGGGTGTGTTGGTGTTGGGCAAGATAATGGATGGATGTCGGAGAAGAAGCTTACACTTTCCAGTAAAAGGCTGAAAGTTCTCGTTCGAGGTGGTAGTTGGGGTTGTCTGAGGGATCGGAGTCGCAAGAGCGGTGGATAAAACGCAAGCAAGGGTTAGGAAGTGTGTTAATTTGTCGAACATAGTGGCGATGGGAAATAAGTGTGTGATTCAGAATGAAGGTGACAGTGAAAATATGCCTGCAGCGAAGCGAGAGGTCGGTGAGTATAGTGTCGGGATTTCGAAGAAAAAAGCACATACTGTAGAAGGAAGAGAAATAATCTTGAGAACGAATGGAATAAGTTGTTGATGGAGAAACAGACGCTTTCGATCCTCATTTATATACATCTGTCTCCAAAGAGCGGCTAGCTGCACTGACTTGCGGACCCTCGGTGGGGATACGAAGAGTACACGGTGAAGCGGGCTTCGGGCAACATCCGCAGTGAGCATGGAAGCCTAAAGTCGTGAGGTTAACTGTCGTTAGGGCCTCGCCGTGCGCTGCACAGAAGTTTACAGAGTTGAGCGCCATACGATTCAGATAATCAGCACGTTGATCCCAGACAACACAGCTTCCAAGACCTTGCGTACGGGCGCTAGCTAAATGCTGCGAGGCGCAGTCTTCGCTGTTTCGTAAGTGACTTGGCAACGGGGAGCGAGTAGAGTTACCCACAGCTTGCATATGACCAGAACGGGGGATCGTCGCTCGAAACCTCGTACCGAACTGTCGCACCTCCGAGGAATAGGACTCGATCAGTCCGGGTGGTGACAAGTAGTGGTCTTCTGAGGTCCTTGACGCGTGCCACACAGCAAAAGGCGGTCGGCTAACCCCGAAAGTTCCTCACTTCCCTAAAGAGGCGACTGCGCCGAAACCCCGCGACCTCGAACGTCGACTGAACGCTGGAAAACTAGTGAAGGCGATGATGATCATAACGAGAAAGAAGCTTACGTGCTCCAGCAACTAGTCAGAATAATATTCACTTGAATGAAATAACATAGACTACCGATGATCCATGAAGCACTTCGAGAAGTCTAAAAGGATGTGCTTTGATAAATAAGCCACCAAAACCCAGAAAGAGACCAAGTTTCTGGAGGAGAAAAAAAAAAGAAAAGAAGGTAGCCAGCAGCGATATCGGAGAAGATAAAGGGTGACGCAAAAGAAAACACCTGCAATGCTGTCACAGCTCACACTGTGGGCTCAAGGTCTACGCTACCCTGGTGGCGAACACCGTTCTCCAGGTCTGATTCGCAAGACAAGTCGTGCATATCCCACTCGCCAAAGACCCCGGCACGTTTCTGTTACGGTTTTGTCAGCCAATTGTCGCCCAAGACCGAAGAGAAAAAGGAGGGAAAAGATATGAAGGGAAGACGCACATCGTTGAAACACACCGCCGGGCTCCCAAAGTGCTGTCCGTATATCTCAGCGGGCGTTGTTACGCACATGATCTGCCAGCTCGAACCGGGTTGGAGGTTCTCAAGACGGGATTCGACGCGCTGGAATAGAGTCAATGAAATTTTTTCGAAATGAAGGCACGAGGAAGGTAAAGGTTGAGAGGAGGGTAAAGATCGAGAGGAACGTACCCTGAACGGAAGTGGGGTGCCGGTTTCGGAGGCAGATGTGGTGCATCCCTGGGCGTAGATGCAAGATAAGGAGGGGCAAAACAATGCTCGTAGTGAATCGGACTTACCAAGTCGCTGAACTCGCCCCACTGCGTCAAACAATCGGGCTCTTCGAAGTCGACGATCCAGTACCCGTATACACCTCTTCCGAATCCCTGAATGATACCGTTGTCAGCGTAGTTCGACAAGAGTAAAACAGTACACCAATAGACGCTCAGCGCTCAATACTTACCAAATCCTGACAAAAATCAGTCGACAGCAACCTCCCATGAATCTCAACCGGCGTATCCCTACACGCCCTCATCATCTCCTGCCGACTCGCCGCCGTGTTCGCCGACTCCGAGAGCGATAATCGCGCAGTGTATTCCCTAGTGGCAAATCGCAAGCAATGCTCGCCGCCCTTAAGGTTCTCCCATGATGCTTGGAGGTCGTTAGAGAGGGCTAGGGATGGAGAAGGGGGAGTTTTGGAAAGGGTCGAGCCAACGGAGGTAGTCAAGACGAGGTGGCGTAGAGCAGGGGCGTATATGGTGCTTGGATAGGTAAGGGAAAAGATGGTGAATACGAATAAGAAGCATGTGAGAGTGCAAGCGGTTCTGAATGCAGTCAAAGCCGGAGGCAGACGAGGTTGGCTGTGTGTCGGCAATTCCTGGGAGTTTCGAGGGTGGCGGTACCACGATTGCGACTCTGCTAGATATCTGAATGGTCGAGAGGAAACAGGCAGATGAATGGTTGACCGTTCACAGGAGACACGAGGCTTACGAAGGCGGCATTCCGGCCCTATACATCAGTAGAATCAACTAGTGTCTCTGAGCACCTGCGACGTTTGCTGAGTTTTCTGTCAATCACGAACGAAAGGACGTACTCAACGGCGAAAACTCCTCACTGCGAGAAACGAAGCAACGACAGGGCAGATGCTCGAAGGTCCTCAAGCAGCATCACGCCACCCATGCTAAGAGGCCTAGTTATGAGCTGGCAGGCTCCTGAAGGTCTCTGATAAGGCCAACGGCGTGAGTCGAACGGGGGGCAAAATCGGAACACAATCACCCTTCGAAGGTAAGGATGACGGCTTTGGTGCGTTCGAAATGCCATACTCGTGCGTTGGAAGGACTGCATTGATGGCCAGGTGTGATTAGACTTGCCTATATTGTGCTGCGGTGCTTCAGGTGGTAGATGAAGCTTTCAGATAGCGGGTGGTTCGAGGGCCAAGCCTGCCAGATTAGACGTGGCTTCTCGGGCCTTCGATAGGACTCACGACACGTGTTGCTGTAGTCGAAGAAAAATAGCAGATAAGTTTCCTGGCCTTGGGACGGAATTCAACCTGGTTCCTACGACTGAAAGGTTCAGAAAAAAATTGTCCAAACTTACGACCAGCAAAGCCACGAGGCTGAAGGGGAAGCCCTTGATTATTGTGCATGTCTGATCTACGACACGAGCACGTTGTACGTTATATAAATGAAGAACTCCAGCATTCCAGCGTTGAAAGCGTATGTTGAGCATCGAGAACATCTCCGAAATTTGACATTGCCATGATCATCGTGGCAGGGAAGTGAAAGGAAGTGAAGGGTTTTCGGCAACTTGAGGCCGATTGACCATCATGGAAGATGCCGGTGGCTGTGCCCATGATCACTGACGACCAGGAGCTCCTTCTCTTCACCACATACCACTACTATTATTCTTCCATCTTCGATATCGTTACGACCATGATAATCGGTCAGTTCTCAGCATATATTTAGCTGAATTCTGCACTCACATCTCTACAGAGTCTCAGGCTAAGAATGCCGAACTCCTTCCAAAGTTAGTGTCTTTGTATCCTCTGCCCACCATCCAATTCATATCCCCGCCAGTTACGAGACGGCTACCAGAGGGTCGCGGTAGGTCCAACTTCACCATATGAGACATGCTTATATGCTGACTACAGGACGAGCCCAGGCAGCCTCCGCAAGTCCCACAAATCTACACGTTTACAAACTGGCAACATGGCTCCATGCTGGTGATGCCTCCGCGAGACGCAACGTCGCAGCAACCTTTATATCGGATAACGGTAGACCTTGACCTAAACCCTTTCCTGCCGGTGTCGTACAACACGCGGATAATGCGGTGTGGGAGGAGGGAGGGAGAGGTAGTGGGCGAGTTTGCGTGAGTTTTGCCCTCGTCCTAATTGTCCTTGCGTGTTGACGTCGTTCTCGTGGTCAGGTTCGCCTTGAACAATAAACGTGCTGTACTACGGATAGGAGATCTTACAACACGACTATCAAACGCTCTGTATAGCGTCAATTCATCACCGGTAAGCTTATCTGTTCTCCTTGTTCACAACACACAACTTCATAACTTACTCTTTCACTTCCGTTCCAGCGTCATTTCAATTGGATCCTCGAGAATCGCTTACACTGGGACTGCCGATCGTCTCTACCCGATGGTTCACCTCTATGCATCGTGAGTACCCTGGCCTATAAAACACCACCCGAGCATCATCATATCTGTGCTTCTGGCTTGCTGGCTGCATAGCCCTGGCTGCGCTTGGAACATACCTGGTGCTGGGCTGCGGATGAACCCTCCGAACGCTTCTGAATACTAAGCGATATCGTCCTCCTTTCCTCGCCTGCTTCTCTCCCCCCCACCTGCTTCTTCCTTCGTCCTCGGCTTTCCGCGGCTCACTGACACCCCACCCCTAGTGCTACCTCCCATCTCCACAAACCTCTCCCGACCCGCGAGCACCCGCCTCAGCCTCCTCCGGCCAGTCAGTCCAGGTTGCCACTTTCGTGCCGCCGCCAGTCGACGCATCGCCTCCGCTGCCCGATGCGACGCTGACAGTGTTCCCTGGCGGTTTCGCGATTATGGACGAGATCGTTGTGTCGGCGTTGGTTGTCGAGAGGATGTTGACGAGGTAATAGGCATGAGTCGAGCACTGGTTTTTGGTGGGATGCGAGGATGGACATGGAAACTATTCGTTGTGCTCAGTATGTAAATTTACTTTCTGTATATCATATTTCTATCATTCTTTTCGTTATTCTCACTTCACACTTGGAGCTTGATTGATGAATCTTCCCCCGAGATTGCCATTGTAAAGAAGTATCTGCATCATAGAATCACGTATGTTCTCTTCGTATCAAGCTCTCTTGGCCTTCCCTAACCTTTTCTTTCTTCTTGCTAGAACACCGAAAACGCTTCTTGTTCTTATTTTAATTGTCCAGAACAGATTCCTTAAGCTGTCCATCAAACCTAACTGGTGTTGATCATGCCTCTCAGCCAATCCCGAAGCATGGAAGTATCGCTTATGCAGTCCTCTATCCAAGAATATATTAGTACTTACTCCTGGGAATAGACCAGGGGCAAAAGGAACCTGATTTGAGGTGTGTGTCTTCAGTTCGCTCATATCTTATCCTCGACCTGCTTTATGGTCGCTCATTGAATGTTTCGGTTTCGCAGCCTCCAGGTGTTCCTAGGCCCGGCAAGGTGGGACGGAAAGTGCTTGCTACGAGTGACAGGACCAAGGCACAGCGTTCAGCAAGCTGTTGCTCATCGTGTTCGTTCCTCGATCATCTATTCTTATTCCCGAAAGTCCCGGGAAGGTACCAGAAGAGACCCGCTACGCTGTTCATCAGCTGCTTTTGGTTTGAAGATGAGGCTATAAAAGTCTGCTCTCACATCCACTGGCGCGATAAGCTTCCACAGGTGCTCCAGCGTCGGCTTATTCCTGTTGATATCGCCACGTTTGAACTGCGGACGGACAGAAACCTCAGTGCGATCGAGGTTGGGACATTCGTCAGCTTGACGCTGTTTGGTAAGCTGCTCGCCCAGGTGTATTCCTTCTTCTGTCGAGGCAGGGGAGACAGCTTCCACTTGAATCTCCTGGTAAGCAAGACAACCTTCGGGCAGGAACCCTGTAGCTAATCGACGTACTAGGTCTCTAGTCTTGCGTACGTCTTTAGGCTTTTCGATGTGGCCACTGAAGGCCCGAGCTCGCTTTACTGATAGGTGTCTACAGCTCCCTGGAGACGGCGCATACCGCTTTAATCTCTGCCGCGGTCTACTTCGACACTGTCACGACCTGGCGGCAACCCTCTAGCAACACGTATCCGCTCTCGATAGCAACTATTGTCGAAAACCTAATCACCACCATGGTCCAGGTATTCATGAGTCCTTGTCCCTCTGGCGCTGAATTGGACCTCTTCTTTCGATCAGCTTTGTTTAGCCCGGCGCATCTGGAGGTTATCTGGAGGGCGATCACTCGCGGCTCTAGCGTGCTTCGTTCTTGCCGTGCTGCGCTCCATTGGTGTGTTCATAGTCAGCGTCATCTCCATTCGCGACATCGCATTTGATGGTGGCACTGGTATTTTTGTCGTGCGCATCAGCTGGTTGATAACTGCGGGTCTAGCTGTGAGCGGCACTGCGAATTTGTTGATCGCTGCAAGGATGATTTATTACCTGCGCAAGCTTTCCTCGCCTGCTAATCTGCGGTCGACGGGACAGATCATCGAGAGACTGATGCGTTGGTCTGTTCGTAAGTATCTATCTTCTTTCTTGTGAACATTCCGTGGCATTGATTTCGGAGAATTATATTAACGAACAGAAACCGGCCTGTTAACTAGGTTGGCCATTTGACCTACACTGATTTCGACATACCCAGCCTGGCACATCTCGCGACTATTGTATCTGTGGGTCGTCTTCACAGTCCCATCTGCTACTAATCTAATCGAGTTGCAAAGTTTCAAACGATGGAAGGCCGTAACCCACGTCCCATACCTCTTATGATTCCCCTACACAACGGCCACTAACGAAATGGCACCTCGTCGTAGTCGTCTGGCTCTCCATTTACATCGTTCTCGCGAAATGTAAGAATCAATCCCTAGGATTTTGGTGTTGCATCCTCATACGCCCTCAGTATATTCGAACTCATTACTCATGATGTGAATTTTGTCTCTTCGACCTGCAGTCTTGTTTACACAAGTGTCATCCACAGATTGAATGCAAGACCTTCGAAGGGCCCTTGTATGACTCCAGCGTCGAGTTCGGACGCGCCGCCTTGAGCGATGAACGAACAGCAGTAAGTAGCCCAAGAGCATTTTAATCGATGATTCCATTCATCTGTCTGCAGACAATCTACCACTTGCCGCGACTTGGTCGCAGTGCTCCTTTTGATGCTTCGCCGATAGGGAGACTTGAACGAGCCACCCAGTTACCTCCCATTGAGTTAACAGTTACCGTTGAACGGGCATAATACCAAGAATTTATCTCATTTTCTGAAACTATATTCCCTCTGTTGGCTGGGCTCGGCGCCTACTGAGCAACAGGGCCGGGTCTAGACCATTCCTGAATTTAGAAGATGTTGTTGGAGGAAAGTGTTTCCCACGGATCCTTGACTCTTCACTTTCCCTCGCCTTTACGATCGTCACTAGTTGGCCATATTTCTCTGTATGCTTGGACATATCGGCGGACGATATAACTCACTCTTCGTCAGTCGTGGAGCATCGCGCTTGAAGATGGCACTGTCAGTGACTAAACAATGGTCATACCGCTCAATTATGTCCGCTACCTCAGGTAGCCGTCCCTCATTTCATTACTGTGCGGCCACAATTAAAGTTTGATAAACCTCTCTAGATACGCTGTCCCTGTCGATCAGGTCAAGTTGTCAGAACAGATTCGTACGCTCTCACTGCCATGTCTTGGACGCAAGCAAATTTGCCAAAGCCTCCGTCTAATGCGTAGAATTGACGCGTCCTTAAAAAGAGGCTCGGTGAGTGCGGCTGAGATAGTCTTAGTGATTGCACGAAGTCAGTCAAGCTCAACCGAATCGCATCAGATCCTGCCATGCTGGCCGCAAACTTGTCCTCTACACTGTTATATACAGACAGGTTAGTATGTTTCTGTCGAGCCGACCACCGAGCCCACGCAGGCAACTCCAAACCCAGCTAGACGTGCACTCTCAATGTGCACTTCTCGATTGAGATACCCTCAGGACATCCTCCACCTCTCCGAGTCTTGGAGCGCTTTTAGATCGGCCCATCACCTATAAATATTTCCGCCACCCATGGCACGGCCAAGTATCAGAAAAGAAGACCCCGAGATGTTCATCAACCCGTCTACTAATCGCGCACTTACTATAAATCCACGACGCGCGGTAGCAAAACCCTCAAGTGACTCGCCATTTTGACCTGTGCTTCACTTCAACGATGCTCGTCTCCATTGATTTCAACAACTTCCACTTCCAGTCGAACGAAAATCTTGGTGCCATAGAAGTCGGGACTTTTCTCGGCCTTATCTTATTTGGCATTCTCCTCGGCCAGACGTACTCGTATTTTGGGCGGTACACAAAAGATAGATTTGCTCTGAGGCTTCTCGTACGTGAAGCCGGACCATTAACCCTTGCTTCGTTCTTGGCCAACCTGACTGTAAAATCCAGGTCTCGATTCTAGTGTACGTCAGTCACCTCGCGGATGACCACGATGATTCATCCCAAGCGCGTATAGTGTTCTTGAATTGGTCCATACGCTATTGCTCGCCGCATCCATCTACTACGATACTGTCACAACTTGGCAAGCGCCGAGGACAAACACCTATACCCTCTCCACGGCGACATTTTTTGAGAATCTTATCACTATCATTGTTCAGGTACTGCCGATCGTCTTTGTTCCTACTGCTGATTGACACTTCGCTTCCCATCAGCTATGCTTTGCCCACAGGATCCATCGTCTTTCCAGCCCGGGCAGGCTGTCCATTACCGCCCTCGTGTGTGCCGTCCTGGCTGTACTCCGCTTCGTAGGGGCGTTCGCGGTCGGCGTAGAAGGCATACTCGACGTTGCACACGATGGGGGCACGGGAGTCTTCGTCGTTCGCGTCAGTTGGCTGATAACTGCGACACTGTCTGTTGGGGCAGCTGCGGATGTCCTAATAGCCGCCTCGATGATCTACTACCTCCGCCAACTCTCTTCTCCGACCCAGCTACGCAGGACGACAGATATTCTTAATCGTCTGACAAGGTGGACTGTTCGTGAGTCTTTTCTTGGTCCGTGCATCGAAGTCCAGTGGTAACGACTGATCTGCAGAGACGGGGCTCTTGACGAGGTGCGTTCTTTTGACCATCTTCGAGGCTGGCGCCGAACTCGCCCTCTTACAGCCTAGCGCATGTAGCCGCTATTTTATGTGTAGGTTACCCGCTCATCCTCATCGCTTACTCCGCTGACAGAGACCGGCAGTTTCAAACAATTGGAAACCGTAAGTGGTACAAGCCCACTGTCCTCCTACGCGCCGACAACACCGATTCGTTTCACAGTCGTCTGGCTCGCCATCTACATTGTTCTCGCCAAATGTGAGCATCCGTACGTCGTGATTGAAGCGCATTTTCTGACAAGTAACTCTTGCGTATAGTGTACTCGAATTCTTTACTCATGATGTACGTTTCCATTGCCTCTATCCGTTGTTCCAAATACTTCATGCTTGGAATTCCAAGATTAAACGCAAGGCCCGGTTCTGGACCTCTAACCTTCAACGAAGCAACAAGCATCGACTTCGGAGGGACGACATCAGGAACGAGGACAGTGGTAAGCGTAACGTTCTTGTATCCTGCATAAAGGATTTTTCATATATCACACCCTAGACAACCCTCCAGCTATCACACCTCCACCACGATACTTCACAAATCCAAGTGGATGTCACTGTCGATAAATCATAGAGGATTTAAGACGACCATTCTTCCTATAGAGCAGGACGTTTCCGCCTCTGTTCTGCACGGGTTGACCCCCCACCAAATTTTTTTAGACTAAAGATCGAAGAAGAACTGTATTTCTTAGCAATTGAAAGTGAGCACAACAAAAAATGACGACGGGGACGTCATCATGCGTCCAGGTTGAAGTTCAAAGTAAGGAAAAGAACCGCAAGATTCTCTGCGACATGTTGAGCATGTGGCACAGAAACGACTATATGTAGAAGGCATTGCACGTATCCGCAATCACGTCGACATTTTGGCTACATTCACTGACATGGAAATCGACGTGCAACCTCTACCCGGGCCGGGCCCCTACTCATCAATTCGCTTAGACTTATTTTTTCTTCTCCTACATTCGTCTATCTCCAAATACCGCATCCCCGACCTTAAAAGCCTGTATATTAAGACTGTCCTCAGTGGGCTCCTCTAGCCCCTAAAATCCGGTCCTATGCCTACATACCGCAGCGCAGAAATTTCCGCAGAGACTCGGACCCGTCGGTTTCCACTCGTTCACTAGTACATAGCGGGATGAAAAAGCAATCTCTATAGCCTAACACCTCTCAGAGAAGCATTTGGTGAGTCTCTGATCCCTGAGCACGTACGTGCTAGACAACTTATACTAGTGGGAATGCTCATCATAGCCCGGACCGCGCTTTCTGTCCGCTGCCTGCCATAAAAGGCATGTGCGCCTCGCAAATAGCGGCTAACCAGTGTCATTCACATGTGTCAGCCTCGGTGATGCTAAGGCCGTCGGGACTCGGTAAGCTCGGTTTGGGGATTCTTTTTCTATGTGTACGCTAATATGCCTGATTGACTTGACGATCGGGGGCCCCATACCGCCAACTTTGTCGTACGAAGATCAAACTTGGTCTAATAGATTCAGTCGCAAGTGAATTGTACCTCTTGATCCTCAGGGACCTGCTGCAAATATTGTCCTCCTGCCGACGGTTCATGGCGGACTGTATGCTCTCAGCATTTTGGGCTATTTTCATGCGATGAAGATATCTTCTTTACTCAACAACAAGTCGAAGCAGGAAGAGGTTATAAGTCGCGTTCATGTGTCACTGGGCTACTGGTCTAGAGCTGAGAGAAACCAAGAAGACAGTGCATCGTCGGAAGCAGATACAGTCAACGAAAGTCAGATAGATGACGAGTCACTCAGGGGCACTTCACTATGTAAGATTGTCAGTCTTTCCTAACGTGGATAACACACGTTGTCGACGACCAGAGGATGCAATCAATTTCATTTTCGCCCCTCTGGCAAGTATGGAGGCTCGAAGGTCAGAATTTCGGTCTTTCTTTCTACATACCAGCTCAACTGTGAACTCAGAACGCCAGTCGGAAAACCAGCGCCAATGTTGCATTCCCATCGCATGAAAACCGACATGTGGTCTCTCTCCTCTTGTTCGCCTGGTAGGCTGCGCCCCTCGCGACAGCTCCTCTTCTCAATTCAAAGCATCAGCGTCGCGCTCCCCGGGACCTATCTACCCGCGCCGACGTCGATCTTCATCCTGAACTGAAATTGATTCAATAACCCAGATGACCGTATCAACGAGAACATAAAACCTGCGCGGTGGCCTTCCCTGGATATTCCCTTCTTACTTCGCTTTACCCGTTCTTGTCCCAAGACAGGCTCTTGTCTTTCTTCGTTTTTCTTACTGACCGGTACGTACATATGTGCTGCAGCGTCTCCTGAGAAGGCTGGCATACTTAGTTTTACAGGCCGCAGGCGTTCATTTTTTCAACTTCATCTACACTCCCTTCTCCTCGGCCTCGCTATGTTCTTCAGATTTGCGACATCCCTTATTCTTGCCTGCTCTTTCTTCACTGTCTTCTCCGCCCCCGTTCAGCTGCTTGCAATTCCTCGAGGTACTTCATCAAGACTTTCGTGAGGGCCTAGGCTGACAACGTTAGACGGAGATATCGAAGGAAAGGTTGAAGCCCGTGGGGCACGCCAGGGCAACCGGAACGCTGAGTAAGTAGCTACGTACCATCGTCAGTCGTGCGGCCTTACTTATGGCCTATGTCTTTCAGGCGGCAGCTCGATTGCGCTCCGGGTATGTTGTGCATTCACACCGAAAGGCCACGCCTCACCCGTCCTTCCCAGTCACCATCACCAGGACGGTCACTGTTGACCCACCTGCCGCCACTCCTTCCACT
>MPNV01001486.1:123250-190105 GCA_013376435.1 Cyclocybe cylindracea | reverse complement strand
TATCGGCGACTTGCTCTGGATGCACGTCGGGTGATCACATCTCCTGAGGCGATGGCGCTGAGGGCATGAGGGAGGGGAAGCCGCCAGGCTACACCCTTTCCCGTGATATTCTTTTATTCCTTGATAGACCATTGAGACGCATAGTCAGATTGTTTTGTCTCTCGCCACAGTGAGTTCTTTGCCGATGTGGTTACGCGCGCTTCTTCTTTCCAGCGGGAATCATAACGCCCGTGTTTTTGTGCTCTCGTAACGGAAAAGGACAATTTCTGCACCCTGTTGTAGAGTTATTCACAACTGATAGCGACTCGGAAGCTGAAGCCTGACCACCTTAGAGGAGTGTTCTCGTTTGATCCATTGACGATGGCGGTCTTTCGTACCAATCCTGCGGGGTCATTACCACGATGTGAGCATCGAGAAGACGGCTGGTCGCTATTGGCCGTTACCTCGTCCTTGGCTTCGCACGTGCGACGTACCGGAGAGTTGCCGAAATTGGAACTGAAATGTCCTTTTTAGGTTAGATTCACGCTGCGGTGACCTCCGCGTCCCTATTGGCAACCAAGAAAGACTGCGGACCGCTGCGCCTTGTTAGCGCTCGCATCGTTGCATGCACGTGAACCCTACCATCTGGACTCGAAATTAGGTGGCGGACTATCGTACTCTTCCCTTTGAAGGGCGTGCACCGTAGCGACGATGACTCTTTGCGATTCGAAGGAACAGGATGTCAGCTGCGGAACTCGTCTAAAGCCCCGACATAACGCATACACGCGCTTTATGTTCCCGAGTTCGCGCAGAAGCCTGGAGGAAGCGACGCTACAGAGAACGCTAGGACCTGGGGTATATAAAAGATGGGCCAACGCTCGGTTCTCTATCAATAGCTCGTTTCCTTCCTTCCATCTCTAAGACTGGTTCTCGTTAATTATTTAATACTTCATCATTTATCAGTAAGGAATTCATTTCACTTCATAGTGATGTAGCTGATCGCTAACATTTTGCTTGTATTTCTTTCAGAACTTCTTCCTTCCGACATCAGAGCCGCCCTATACAGACGTTCACTTCTTCGACAATCATTATAATGTTCGACAAATTCGCCACCTCTTTGACCATTGCTTGCCTTTTTTCTGCCGTACTTTCGGTCCCACTGCCCCAGAATACTGGAAACAACAATGAAAATCTCCAACCTTTCGCTGGTGCCCGTGAGTCTCCGTCATAACCGCTACAACGCGTCGTCTCTGAAACAGTTTTGCAGTGGGCGGTCAAGGTCCCCCTGCAGTCAGGCGCGCCGACAGCGGTTTCACGGTGGAAGGAAACGGAAGTTTCGACGACCTCGCTTCGGCTCTCGCCGCCTCATGTGACATCCTGAAGACGCAATGCACGAATGCCGCTATTTCGGCCGCTGGTCGTGCCTCTGGCCTCACTCTCGCGCAATGCGTGCAGCAAGACGACGAGTGCCGCGCAGCCATTGGCGCTACATCGAACACCCCTACAACTCCGCCTATTAATACTACCCCCGCGACGAACACCCCTGCTCAAAGGTATTGCTTTCTGCCTTTTATAGCTTGGGAACATTCATCTGACGCTATTCCTCCAGCAGCGGCAATCGCCCCAACGCCAGAAACTACAGTAACGCGCGCCGCGCAGCTGGCGGTAACGTCCAAACGTTCAACGGCGCTCGTAAGTCTCTCGATCCATCAGTTATTCCCTCGATATCCCTAACTCAAAGCTCAGTTGGTGGTCAAGCTCCTCCCGCAGTCACTCCCGGCGGTCGTGGATTCCAAGTTGCAGGAGGCGACTCGTTTCCAGACCTAGCCTCCGCCCTCCGTCGCTCCTGCGACGTTCAGAGAGAGAATTGCTTGAACGCTGGCATTCCCACCGCCCAGTGCGACCCACAATTGACCCAGTGCCGTGCTGCTGTTGCCTCAACGCCAGGAGCCTCGACTACGACCCGTCCTCAGAACCAGGCCACTCGTCCCCGGTCCCCGATGGGTAGACGTCAAGCGCAAGGACAGGGTCGTCCTAACGGAAACGGTCCCCAGAACCAACAGAATCAACAGAACCAGCAGAACCAACAGAACCAACAGAACCAACAGAAGTATGCCCTCCTTTCAAATAATCCTCCACATGAGTCTCATGTCCTCTAAAGCAGGCCCAACAACGGCAACGGCGTTCCTCAACCCCCCCTCCCCACCACTACCACTCTTCCTCCCCCTCCTCCGCAAAAGTACGTCCTTATCTTATCTTGTAGATGTGTCGGACCTGAATTATTCCTCAGCGATAATAACAATGGCAACCCTCTTCCTCCCGCCCCAACCACCCCTGCCAACCGCCAGCCATTCGACTTTCCTCGTGAGTCTCCCTGGCCAGATATGAGGTTTTGGACTTCGTGCTCACCACTTGCTTCAGAGTGATCGCGCCTAAACGCCTCCGCCAGTCGGTTACCCATTCCATTCGTTGAACGTAATTTCTATGAACAAATCATGCAAAATTATCTCAGCCTCTCAATTTTATACCCAGCCAGACAGTCTCCTCGAGTAGAAGTCGGCCTAATTATCAAGTGAATAAATTGATTTGAACAACGCTTTGAGAGCAGCGACGTGAAGTTCTCAGCCTGTGACCGAGATTGACGCAATGTCGGAACGCTATTAGATGACAGGGAATTCCTCCAATCTTTCACTCTTCAGCTGAATATCGTTGTCAACATCCAAAGATTCCTTAACGGACCAAGGATGGTCGACGCGTGTTGCTCATTGAAGTCCGACCAGGATGTTGGCAAAATCTTCATGGATATCGTAAGGGCGCAAAGCTAGAATGCGAATGAAGGCCTTATCCCTGTTGACGACGATCGAAGGTAGCCTACAGTCCGACTCGAGCAACATGTCCTAATTCCCATTCCCGTTAACTTACGCCATCCTGTCCAACGGCCGGGTGTCAGCCTCGAGCTGCACCCCAACCTTCCGCCCAACATGGCTCGCAAAGCTCTCGAACAGCCCACGATCGCGGCCAAATATCCACTGGAATTCCAGCGAGTAGTGATCTTCCACTCCTTCCGCCTCGGCAGGACGATACACATGAACGCTGCACGTCAACGCCGGTTCTGCAGAGCCCGAACTCAAAGTCGAAGCAGCGCCCTTGATGGTCTCGTTGGCTTGGGACACTGGGGTGGAATTACCCTCGTCAACTACGTCTTTGAGACGAGTCTTCTTCCGTCTTGCGCTCCTAGACCACGTATTCGCGCTCGCTTGCACATAGAAAACACATTTCTCTCCCTTCTCCGATTCCGAGCGCTCGAGGGCGGTCACCCCGTCGATGAGACCCAAGACCTCGGAGACGATGGTGCACACTCTTTCAAATCCCGGACGGGGTTCCTTCGTTAAGGACAGAGGCTGGGAGAGGGTGTTCCGAGGAGGCATGAGCGGTGCCAGAGCATGGTTTGGCGGGAGATTGGGTATACGGGCAACTGACTGGATGAAATTGGTTAGGATGGGAAAGGCAGGGAGGGACGAGGCGTACATCTGGAAGATGGGTATCGGTATATGACCATGCAACCGCCCAGCGCCGTGTTTGGCCTTGAACGAACTCCGTTATGGCATAATTCGTTATCTGTGGAAAGGTCCGAGATCGGTAAGAGATATAGAGCGAAAGGACAAAGGCTGGTCGTACCGACCGCTGGCGCAACGTCTCCACTATCCGTGTCACTGAGGACATTTTACCGAGCATCGAAGTATACCATCTACCGAACGCGATTTGTAATCAGACTTGATCCAGAGGTCGAGGAATAGGACGAAGACACTTACTTACACCTGGTCTGGAACGTCTCGCTTTCTTCCACCATTCGCCCTACAAAACCTGCCTCGCCTCCGTCTGGGTATATCATCTCGATGTCGGCGCCAGTGCAAACCTGTGAGCGAGAACGAAGTTTGAGTTCGAAGAAATACAGGAGGCGATGGAAAGGCATACAGCATTCGGTGGCAATTCCTTCTCTCTCGCTAGGTCCTCCACCTCAGTGGCGCTGGCGTAGAACGGCGGATTGCACATGCAGAAGTCGTACCTAAAACAATGATCATTATCAGCTACAAAAGTCGGGACAAATCGCACACGTACTTTGCATCGAGGTCCTCCAACGGAAACAAGACCCTTCCCTCCTTCGAAGCCTTACTAACGTCGATCCGATCTTGCAGGTCGTTGGTTTCAACGTTCTTCTGGGCACAGGCGAACGACGAGTCGTCTATCTCTATTTGATCGCGAAGATAGATGAGTGGTCGATTGGGTGAGGTTATGGAGAAGGCATACCTGTGCAAACCATATCCCACATCTCCTCCGTCTTGCATGCTAGAATTGGGTAGATCGCAGTGGCTCCCGTCCCGCTGAAGATGGCCGTTAAGCAAGAGGGCTTACAGACGCTTGAGACGCGGGGTATAAGCAAAACGTACACGTCAATCCCTCGTATCCTCCTTGGACGCGTCTCCAACACGTCTCGATGTGCGTACACGATGTCTTGGATCCATAGCACGTAGTTCATCCTACGAGAGAATAAGGATGAGAAATAATGCACGGGGTGGCCTTTCGCGATCGCACCTATTCGGAACCTAAAATTGACAATGCTTTAGCTCTTTGGCGACTGAACCGAAACAACGCAAGACGCACTGGAGGGCATAACCGATCTTCAGGTATCTCAAGCTTCACTCCAAAATCGCGGAACATGATGGCCTCCGTTAGGCGTCTGCCCTGCGGGAGAACCACTTCAATCCATTGAAAGGATGATCATTCTGTGAAGACATACCGTTGGGCGCTGCCATCTTTAAAGTCTATCGTCTTGGTTTTCTCATTCAAGCTTTTGCGAAATTTCGTCAGATGGAGATTGACATAGGGGTTAATGAAGACCTACTACGGGGATAAAGGTGGATATGAAGTTGCGAGGGTCACAAAATCTGGAGGGTTTCGGTAGGGATTTCGAGGATGCATGCGGTACAGACTCAAACAGTGAGTTCCACCAACGGCGGGGATTGCCGGCGTCGGGATCGACAAACAAATGCACAACCTAAAAATAGATTGGTCCTGAGCTCATTACACGACCAAGTGTACAGGCCTATGCCCACGCAAAACAGGTACCCAGGAGAAGTTTGTGCACATTTGATACATGTTAGGTATACATACGAACGGGTTCTAGTGTATGTCGATATATTAAATTATGTATTGATAAGTATTCGAATGCAGAGTGGTGGATGTGGTTGGCAATTGAGTAGATTTGCAGCGTTTACGACCGGAAGACTTTGGTGTAGACAGCACCGAGAACGAGGAAGGCCAGGGCTGTGGCAACCGCGGTCGATTTCTTCACGGTGATGGTGTCATTGGACTGAGTGATAACTTCACTTTCGTCCTTGACGTAGTGGCGAGCAAAGAGGTCATTTTGTATCCAGAGGAGCTACAACCCTGTCAGATCATTGTCGTACAGAAAAAGAAGAGACAAACCTTGTTCGCTGCGCGAGCAACGGCATTTTTGGTAGGAATGTCGAGAGTGGGGTGCGTAATCACGGTGTTGACGAGGATATCCTCGACATATCCCAGCAGAATACCGCAATGGATGTATTCCACCCTCAGGGCGGGCTTGCTGATACTGGGAGGGTGTAAGCGCTCAAGTTACCGACATTGTAAGAAGTACCAACTCACCGGTGCTTGAACCCAGCAACGCCTGTATGCATCAAGCCGACCTTGTCGAGGTACTCCCAGCTCTCCGCCTTCGAGTAGTCCATCGTTACGAGCTTGACGAGATACCGGCCCAAGAAATCCTTCCTGAACTTGATCTGGGGGTGCTCGGCATTCAGGTCTTCGAGCTTCGTCGGGGCCTCGCCGGTATAGCCCGTCTGGCGCGGTACAAACGACTTGGCGGTGATGTCGAACGACAATAGCTTGACGTAGACGGCGTCGACGATGGCTGGCACTAAGGGTGCAACGACGTCCTTCGCGGCATGCAGAGCGTCTGCGTCGTCCGCTGTGAAGTCGATGAAGTTGCGCAGATATTCGACGCGCGTCTGGAGGTCGTCAAGCGAAGCGGGGTCGACGTGGAACATATTTGAAGTCGGATATGGGAGATGTGGGGATTGTCAGTCGGTTGCTCCGTACAACGGTGAAGAAGAGAAGCGGCCATGGGAGGTACTTATACAAAAAGGACGGAAGTGTAAACGTGTTGGAGAACAACTTTTGCTGTCTCCTGACATTCTCTGCGCCTCCGATTCGCTCGTGATCGTCAGCCGTTCAAGGCCGAAATATGTTTTCCAGGCTCTCGGCCTTTTTGATCTAATCTAATCGACACATAGCCAGCCAGACCAGGTCCAGACCTCTTAGTCGTCATGGCACCAGAATTGCAACAGCGCGCGATGCGCCACATTGGCGAAAGTAGGAACATGGCGGTGGTAGCCGTCTCCGAGGTCGCGCAAAACCGGGTGAAGATGAGGAATGATGAGGTTGGTCTGGAATCAAAGCTGCCCGGTGGTGCCCTCGATTATGCAATGCCCGGAACCTCGACAATTCTCTTGAAAATGTGTCCAATGTGGAGACACACTCAACTTCAGGGCGTGCAAAGGGGTCTAGACGCTTACTGAGCGATCGGCGCGGGGATGATTTACGTAGCCTGGAAGTCGAGTAGGGTTCACCGGAAGCGCCCAAGGCGGCTCCTTCCGGCGCCTCAACAGATTTTCCTTTCTGGCTTGTAAGCCCCGTAACCGCTGATCGATGGAGCCTTTACCTTACGCTTCGTCGGCGAGGTATTTCCCCACATCAGATCGATGCTTTCTCTTCTTCATCCTGGAATAGGTTATCGTCGTGGGTGCATTTGATTCGTAAATTTGATTCATCTTTCCGCTGTTTTCGCACTACATACTCACGTTGCTCAGCTTGCCGACGCGCGCTAAGGCTAACGAGGAGCTCTGGCTGGACCACTCGAGGACCATAGCATCTGCACCCGCATCGTCCATTTCGTCATCCACGACAGAACTGAGGTCTGATGTGTGAGCGAGCTAGTGGGTGTGTCAGGTGCCTGTCATCTCGGAGATGGTTAGTCAGGCTTTCGCCCACGAAATCGCCCGACTTTCCTTGTCATCTCTTCGGACGAGTCATATTTGTTGTGACGTGCATCTTTCTGACAGAAAGAGGACCTTATGGCGGATCAAACGCGGAGATGGGTGTAACATACACGCCTTCAACGAAAAAAGTGACATGGATGGTTTGAGACCCGGGTGAGACGAGCCAGAAATTCACTCGAGGGCGATTTACGTCTTAACATTGGCTTTGGCTTCGCCTGACGATATTCGGGGGCATAAAAGGCGGGTTTCAAAGTGCTTTTGGAATTAGCCGTAGGGAAGCTTCTCGACTTTCGACCGATTTACGCTTTGAAAGCTCCACCTTGAGCGGATGAAGACATCGGAGATCGGTCTAGCAGAAAATGGGGGGGGAGGCCACCTAATAGATCCTCGTGACAAACCGTAATTCAACTAGCCACGAAACCTGGTACTCAGCTCAAGATATCTCCAAAAAGCGCATTCTATTTCCCGACTTGCTCGATCAATCAGAAATTACAATGCTAGTGAACTTCGGGGTGTTCCTAGACCTCTCGTCTAGTTGTTGTTGCCACTCCTCCCGCCTGTGGCACCCACAACGAGTATTTCCATAGCCATAAGAACAACTCGCCTTAGTATCTGTCGCTGGGCTCAAGATGAACGCCAAAGAGGGGTTTTCGAGGGCCCGATTGTAGTAATTTACCGCCATCCCTCGTAGGAGGGAACATTCAAAGCCCGCATAGGCCTCGAAGTAGCTGCGCATCAGTGAGATAGCATCCGTCCAGTGGCTGCGGTACATAAGCTAGAAAAGAGGATGCTCTGCGTGAATATCCTGAGGCGAGGTTGATGAAAATTACTCGCCCATTTTCCAAGCAAGCCAGGAGCAGACAACTTTCGAGCTGCTTCACTGTCAGGGAAGCCCAACGTATGTACGGCGACTTTATTTGCAAGATCGGGGTATCCGTGCTTATGAGCGTGGCTAAGGATCTCCAGGGGGTGTTCCATGACAAGTTGACTGGGATCCCTCGCGTCAGTCCTGAACCCCAACTTAGAGTGAAACAAATTAACTGACTGCATATGCAGTACGCAACTTGTCGTCGCCCCAAAGACGACATACTTCTCTGCTGCCTCCGCAAATCTAAAGAACAAGCCAGGTTCCATCGCTCTCAAGTCGGGCTGGCGGAAGTTTTGCGACTCTTCACGGGGGTGAATGAACTGAAAGAGGATTTCGAGCGTCTCAGCGCTCTCCTGGAGCGGGATCGGCGTATGATCGAGCGTCGTGTCTTCTGGGACGGCGAACCCCCTGGACGTCCACTTAAGGGCGGCAGAGTGGATCTGGAAGAGTGTGCCATCGGAGGATTGGAAGGTTATGTCGGCAGAAGGGTCGTTGACTGTGTGTAACGTAATTATACACTAGGCGAAGCGGGAGAATAGAGAAAGAGCGCACAGAGATTGGAATGGTTCGTTTGCGAAGTGTCGCTGGACATAATCGTTAACAAGTGTGCGGGTAGGGTGCCAGAAAGATGTGAAGATTAGGAAGAGGGCATTACTGCATCTTTGGAAACGTTGCTGGGAGGATATATAATAATAACTTACACGTTATTGTGAGAGACGTCATTCACGTGGCCAAATGGGCGCTTAGACTGCCATCGCCTTGAATCAAATACGAATTCTTTTGATTATACATTCATTCGCTCCTTACCTCCAAATGCTCCAGGACTGGATGAGATGACGCTCCTTTTTCATAGGGATATGCTACTGAATTTAGGGATCGCTTGACGCTTCTTCTCCAACAGAGTCTGCCATTCTTGAAGGCGGGGACAAAAACAATTGTGTACCCTGTCACATTTCAGGCCAAATTTAAGGACTTGAAGTGAAATCGATGACATTGACATATTGCCCAATGCAGTTGAGAAATAGACGGAGCTTATTCCCAGACGGTTTGTGCAGGCCGAGTTTCCAGCGACCACAACGAGATCGATTTTTTTCTTTCATCAAAGCTTACCTGTCTCTGAAGGGCGGATGGGTGAGTTAGTTCGGCGACATCCCAATCCAGCGGCTGAGACGCGGTAAAACCTGCCGCCCTGTCGGCAAGTTCTGGATAGCCATGGCGTATACAGTGATTCAAGACTTTGAGGGGGTTATACGTGCTTGTGTACCTGATTTATGGCACAACAATGACTCGTTAGCGTCTGGTTTAGGACTCCTTACAAAAGAAAGGCCGTTACTCCATTTTCAGCTGGCACACGTTCATTGCTGCGTAGACTCCGTACTTCTCAGCAGCTTCTGCAAGAGAACAGTAATGCATCGCTTAATCTAATCGTGCACCAGACCGTTCTCACGCTCTGCTGCGACCCGCTGGCATTTCCATCTGGACAATTGAACGTCCAGCGTCATACTGGATATCCGGTTTCTAATGTTGTTGGTCAGTATTTGATCTCCAGGTTCCCCGCTGGCAGACCAAGCACTGGTTGAATGTTGACGCGCGCGCGGCGGCATTTCGAAGGAGCCTCCGGCCTTCTCGGGAGGACCCTCGTCTGGTGAGGCCATCCATCTGAAGGCACCTCGTTTCTGACTCGCTTTATAACAGTTCTGTACGCCCCGCATCTTGTGATATTGATGGAAGATGTACAGTCTATGACCGTGTTCAAGTAAGGATGTTCGATCCTACGATTATTATCCACGACCATCCGCAACGAAGACCCGCGTTGACGATGATCAATGGGAAGACCATCGTCCAAGATGATCTATCATAGAGGCTCAACGGTAAATTCTGTTAGAGAACATGTATTTCTGGTCATTTGAAGATTGGGAATCCTTCTATCATCCTCACACCACGTTGCCAGAGGCTCGAGGACCGTGTCCATCAGAAGGGGCTCCCATATATTTTACTGTCAGAGTTGATGGTGCTCTTGGTGTTCCTTCCTCCTCCCCCAATTTCAGTCTTCATATTAGACACCCGCTCAGAAGGCAGAAGATCCGCGTCATGGCTGCAGCGTCCATCGATTTCGACAATTTCCCTGTTCAGGCAGATCAAAACCTCGGGGCAATCGAAATTGGGGCCTTCGTCGGTCTCACATTATTCGGGGTCCTGCTTGCACAAATCCATACATGTTTCAGACGAAATAAGACTGATAAGAAGGTCTGGAAGCGGCTGGTAGGTGTCTCTGATATTCGTTATCTCTGCCACTATTCACCTAGTCTTACCTTGTAACTAGGTTCTACTCGTCTTGTACGGCGATTGGGAGCCGTAAGGAAGCGTTACTAACCTCCCACTACCTCTCTTAGATTTCTGGAGTCCATCCACACTTTCACGATGGCATATTCGATCTACTACGACACTGTAACAACATACAAATTCCCCAAGGCCAACTCGTATCCACTAGCGATAACGGGCTTCATCGAGAACTTCATTTCGGGCACCGTCCAGGTATCTCAACCTCACTGTTCGCGGGGGGCGCCAGAAGTTGACGAAAAGGCCTTTCTCCAGCTCTTCTTCTCATGGCGCATCTACGCCTTCTCCCGACGCAGCCTGATTATCACACTCCCACCGATCGCTCT
This sequence comes from Cyclocybe cylindracea, assembly GCA_013376435.1. NCBI lineage: Eukaryota > Fungi > Basidiomycota > Agaricomycetes > Agaricales > Hemipholiotaceae > Cyclocybe > Cyclocybe cylindracea. The sequence goes on along the minus strand of MPNV01001486.1, from coordinate 179,495 downwards.
CGCAGTCTCTAGATTTATCATGGGATTTGCGATGGGTCTCCTTGCAATGCTCGACGTGCGCCACGGCGAGGCGAAAGGTCGGTTTGTCGTACCATACGGCTGGCTCGTCGCAACGGGCCTCACGTTAGGGGCTGCTGCAGACATCACGATTGCAGCATTGATGATTTACTACCTCCGCCAACTCGCGTCATCCAGCAACTCAAAGTCAGCAACAAAGGTTATTAATAGGCTCGTTCGATGGTGTTTTCGTAGGTCTTTCCATCTTGGAAATCCGATGACCAGTATTCATATTTGGCATCATATTTTTTATCAATAGAAACTGGGCTGTTGACAAGGTCAGTCACGACCTTTTCCGTGAAGCTGAAAGCTTATTGTGTAGTGTGGCGGCATTGGCGACAATCATTAGCGTGAGCGCCTATTTTGATCGCCGTCCTTCAAAGTTGACAGTTTCTGCCAGTTCCAGTCCATGGGCAATCGTCAGTCAAGTTCATGCTCAGCGGATTCCCGTTTCTAAACAGTTTCCTGTAGTTGTCTGGCTTTCTCTTTACATGGTGCTGGCCAAATGTGAGACTCTTTTATAGCGATCATGCTGGGTCTAATCACGCAACACAGTATACTCAAATTCGCTCCTCGCATCGTACGCATTTCCTTTTTTATGTGTCTCATCGACTTTGAGTTCCTGAGTCCACTGTCTAGATTAAATTCGAGAAGAGATCATCGGGAAACCCTCGATAAGACCCATTCGCCGACACGAGAGGATGTCGAGTTCGCCGCCGGTTCAGATACAGCGGCTTCGGTATCTGCGGTGGCACCAGTGGGTCAACCAAGTTCACGTCCTCCATCAGTGGCTCACGCTGGTGTAGGAGACTTCGCAGTCGCAGGTGACAGGCTCCGCCACTATCTCCACGTTGTCATCATACCCTTCGCAGCAAACGATGAAACTCGTGATAGGCTGACTGATCATTAGAAAGAGAAATTTTGGACGACGTAATAAAGGAATCGAACGGAAATCTCCCAAGTGTCGAAAATATGTACTTTGTAATCAAATCTCAAGCCAGGCGTTTGACGGCATTTCTGGAACTGTAGACGATTCCGCTCCGTCCAATCGTCCGCCAAGGCTTCCAAATCAAACGCCAATCCTCTTTCGCGCATTCGCGCAAAGAAGACCCAAAGGTGACGGTCGAAATGCTCCAAATGCGGGAAGGTATCGGTAATGGCGTCGTCCAATCGGGATAGACAGAAAGCGAGCCCATCGTAATGTCCTGAAGGAATGTGGAAGTGAATAGAGAGATATTTCACTTTGTTCCTCCCAGAGAGAAGCTGGGATTCTTCTACGAGCCCTAAGAACGGTTCGTTGTCGACAGGACGCTGGCCAGTTGGCATCCTATGCGAGAGCCCGAACATCAATACTGTAAGGTCTTCCAGACAGTAATCCAGAATGGCCTGCGCTACTCCCGCTGTCGATTTTGCGGGGAATCTACGTACATAGCACTTTAGCGCTCGACTCCGGCTTGCAATAGAAGCATAATGTACGCGCGCCTTGGAATGCAGCACCTTTGAGCTTACTGGCTGTCTTCATAAGCTCCTTCGCCAAGGCAGACTCACGCTCGTTTCCCCAAGTTATATGGAGGAACCCAAGCCCCTTGAAGTCGAAAATGAAAGGGCGGGAACACAACACTCCTTTCGTTCCGCGTTCAGCTGTGTCGCGATCGTAGAAATACAAGTGGTTGATTTCTGGCATTCGGCTTTGCACCCGGCTAGACATTCCTTCAGGATCGGAAAGACGAGGCAAAGAGCTCTCTTCTGCTACCTCCACGTTGTCAAGAGTCAATATCGCGAGGCTCGATGCCAGGGTTCTGAAAAGTGATGAAGGTATGTTCTTGATCCGCGTGACAGTAAGGTATTTGAGATTGGGAGACTGGACAACATGTATCATGGAAGAGCGCAACCGGACGTCGAGGGCACTCCAGTCCAAACGCGTGCTCTGCTCCTGGGGCACATAATGGACTTCGGCATCTGTCAGGTGGTTGGGCTTGCCCAGAATCCCGTGAACGGTTTTGTTTTCCCCATCTTCATCCTCGATCACGTAGCAAACGCTGCGCACAAATGTGGCGAGATGGGGGATCGAGTAAAGGCGTCTTCGAGTCTGGCAAGCGCGTCAGCTCTGTCGGATTGCCATCTAGGGTGTCCTTGTTAAGTTTGTGCAATTCGACGATCTTCATCCAAATCTCTAGAGGCAGCGGCTTGCTCAACACGGCTATTCTAGTCGTCGATGTGGTTGGTTGCAAGGCGGGTCGTGGTAGGTTTTCACGGGAGGCACTGTTTTTATTCGCCGGCCAAAGCCACCAGGGCTACCTTGGGTAGTCCCGCCTCATTCATCGGCTAGTCCATTGTGATCCCTGTATAGAAGGCAAAGAGGTCAGATTCTTCAGTGTCGGTTCATGTAACACTCGTTTGTTTCGGCTTGAGCTCGGGCTGAATACCACGTTCCTGCAGGTTTGAATAACCAAAAAGTATATATAAAGTTGGATAGGATCAAAATGTAAGTGTAATAGTTCTGGTAATCCAAGCAAGCAACCGAGACTCAATCTTCGACGAGGAAGTCCTCCCGGTCCCACTCCATCTCCTGCTTCAAGACGCCTGCAAGCACCAGCTCTTGGGTGTAAACCTTATACCCCGCCGACCTTATAGGACGCCAAATCGAAATATCCTCCTTACACGATATCACAATCCGGTTATCGGGGCTGGGGGCGAGGACACGCGCTGTTGGTTGGTTGGGAGATACTTGGCCGCCACAAGCGGTGACGACACTCTTGAGCAACTTCTTGTCAATCTGGACGCGTGGAGTGACATAGAATGTCTTTCCCTCCAGGAGCTTGCCGGTGTTGGCTTTGGCCCGCTTCAGCGAAAGCGAGAGGTCAACACCGTATTTGCTCTCGCCGGCTTTGTCTTTGAGAAGGAAGTCTTTCTCCGCTATGAACACGAGAGTTAGAAATAAGGACTCGATACAAAGAGAAAGGGTGCATACGTAGAAGTTTCTTCGCGGCTGCGCTTGCGATTGCCCATTGTCCGGTTAGGACATATGGGGCAACTGCGAGAGCACAGAGGAATTTCTCTGTGCGTACGAGATGAGGGGCGAGGAGGTGCGTACATTCGCTCGGACGCGAGGTAACCTTTACTCCTAGCTTCCCTAGAGCTTTCAACACCTCATCACTGAGCGTCACTTGGGTTGTCAGCAGGATGACACCACTTGACCTACAGAAATGATCTCAACGGGTCTGATCAATACAAGGAACGATAACGGAAAACGTACGCGGTCTCCTCAGGCTCCTCTTTCTTCTTACCCTTCGCCGTCTTCGAAGGTTTCGCGGCATCTCCATCAACCATCTCTACATCGCCGTCCTTATCAACCCCTGCCTTCTGCTTTCCCTTCCCTTTCGTTTTCCCCTTATCCACCTCATCATTCTCATCCGAGACCCTCCTCTTCTTCCTGGCTTTCTCCTCATCCTCTGCGTCCGCCGCTGCCGACTTCCTCCGTTTCCCACTGTCCTTCTCCTGCTTCACGTCCCCATCACCGTCGAAAGCGAAGGAACCAAGCCCCATGTCGCCGCCAGCGCTCTTCCGACCGCGGCTCTTCTTCATTTGTGCCTCGAAGTTGACAAGGTCAGGCATGAGCTTGTCATGTAGCTTCTGAGTCGCCTTCGCGGCAGCACTGCGTTTAGGAGGGCCAATTGAGACCACGGACTCTGTTTCGAAGGCAGAAGGGCCGGCAGTGCTGGGACCTGCGCCTGCAGAAGAAGTATCGATTTCGATAGGAACAGCTTTCGCCTTGGACTTGGGTTTGGAGGTGGCGGGTTTGCGAGAGACGGAGATGCTTGTTTCCAACTTCTCCTTCTCCTTCGCAGCTCGGCCGTTGGCTTTGGCTTTCTCCTTCTCCTTCGCCGCTGCCTTGGTCACTGAACTGGAAACGACGTGACCAGCAATGGCATGTAGACTGTCCGTCTTCGCTAGGTTCTTCGGACGAATGCTCGGGCTGACAAGGATGCTGACCTCTGCTTCCTCGTCTTCATCTTCTGATTCCGGTTCGATAGGCGACTTCACCTTGTTCTTCGCTTTCGCAGCCGCTGCCTTACCCTTCGGTGCTACCGTAGTAGCGTTGGTATTGGCACCCTTCGAATTCAGCTTCGACGTAGCCTTTGCCTTCTTGCCGGCTCTCTCCTCTTGTTCTTCCTCCTGCTCGGCGAGGAACGCCTCAGTAGCCCGCTTTCTCTTCTCTCGTTCCTTGCCCGACATCGAGAGAGAGGGCATGAGGACAGACACGGTGCGTTTCGGAGTCAAGGCTGTTGCCGGCGGGGCAGTAGCGGCGGCCTCCTTCGTGGCCTTCCTCGACCTTGATGTCGAGGCTTTCTTCACAGGAGCTGGCTCTTCTTCCTCCTCGTTAGAAGCAATCTTGCCCTTGCCCTTCACCTTCTTGGCCTTTGACGATGGACCAGTATTCTCCTTCTCCTTAGCAGCTTTAGCGGTCTGCCAGGGCGCGTCGGGGAATGAGATATCGCTGTCTTCCTCATCCTCCGCTGGCTCAACTTTCTTGCCCTTCTTCGTAACAGGTGCCTCGTCTTCCTCATCAGAGCCCTCCTCGTCTGTTGAGTAGACCCGAAGCGGCTTTGAGCGACTAGGCGTTGTGGGCCCGCCTTTGCTCTTGGGTTTCTCCGCGGTAGCCTTTACCTTGCCCTTTGCCTTCGCCTTCGCAGGTGCTGGCTCTTCCTCCTCGTCAGACGACGCCGCGACAAATTTCTTCCCCTTCGCGTCCTTAGCCTTGCCCTTATCGACAGCTTTGGTTTTAGCCTTCGATTTGGTCTCCACGACGGGTTCCTCTTCCTCCTCGCTCTCAACCTCCACGACGACCTTCTTCTTCCTCACCCGCGTGCGTGCGTCTCCTCGGGTCGTCTTCAGGAGTCCGCTACCGCCCACTTCCTTCGCCTTCGCCCTAGCATCCTCCGCCTCCGCCTCCTCATCACCACCCTTCGCCTTCGCACCTCCGAGCTCGCCCGTAAACCTCCGCACGAGCTTCTTCGTCTGCTTCGCGGGGACGATCACCGCTGACTCGGACTCCGAACTAGACGACGGCAGCGTCTTCTTGCCTTTGCCCTTTGCTGGAGCAGGTTTGGACACAGACGCCTTCGCAGCAGCTTTGGTGGGCTTGCGAGCGGGAGGAGCCTCGTCCTCTGAGGTCTCTGAGGCGGAGGGTGTCAGTGTTGGCGCTTTGGCTTTCGTCTTGGACTTGGATTTGGGTGATGAGGTCTTTTTCGACTTCGACTTTGCTTTGGCTGATTCCTCCTCGTCCTCGTCCTCTTCGTCTTCGTCTTCGTCTTCGTCTTCGCCGTAGGCAGCATCGTCGATGAACTTTTTGGCCTTAGATTTGGGCGAGGGCTTCGTACGCGACTTAGACTTCGCTGGCACTTCCTCCTCCTCGTCATCTTCGTCAGAGTCCTCAGCGGCCTTCAGTTTGCCCTTCGGCGTTGCTTTCGCGGGCGCCTTGGAGACGACAGGCTCTTCCTCCTCTTCCTCTGACTCAGAAGGTGCTCTCGCCTTCGACTTGCCCTTCCGCGTGGGCTTCGGACGCGACTCGACTGCAGGCTCGTCCTCGCTCTCGGTGGCCTTCGCCTTAGACTTTGGGGTTGGCTTGGAGCGAGGCTTGACAGCGAGCTCTTCAACCTCGTCATCACTGTCGACAACTTTCGCCTTGCCCTTGCCCTTCGTCTTCTTCGGCGCCTCTTCCTCCTCCTCCTCCTCATCATCATCACTCGCGACAGCCTTGGACTTGGACTTTGGTGCCTCATCCTCCTCCTCATCTGAGAGTTCGGCAACCTTGGACTTCGATTTTGACTTCGGCGAGGGTTTGGCACGCGATTTCGGCTTTGGCTCCTCGGACGCATCTTCTTCCTCGCTCTCGATAGCCTTGCTCTTCCCCTTAGCTTTCGACTTGGCCCTGGGAAGCTCCTCGTCGCTGTCCTCGTCCTCCGGCCGCTTCTTTCCCTTGCCCTTCGTCTTCTTCGGTACCTCTTCGTCCTCAGACGAATCCTCCAGCTCGATAGCATCGTCCTTCGGCTTCGATTTCGCTTTAAGAGTGGTTTTCGGAGGTTGATGCGTAGGCTTTCTCGGCGACTCCTTCGTCTTCGCGTTCGGGGTGGCCTTGGACTTCGGACGTTCTTCTTCCCCGCCTTCTACCGGAAGGGACATCTGTCGATTGTAGTCCTGGACCATGTCCTCCATATGCGAGTGCTCCCAGTCCATCTCAGCAGCTGCTAGTGCGGTAGATGGAGGGGCAAAGTCGATGTCCATGCCTGGGGGAGGCCGGATCGGAGCGCGGCCATTCGAATTGGGTTTTGACGTGGGTTTTGAGTTGGGTTTGGCCATCACCGCGTCTCCATCTTCGTCGATGTCGACAAGACCCCTTGCAACCTCCTTTGCACTCCCCTCTGTCCCGTTTGGCGCCTTCAACGCGCCTTCCTCCTCTTCGACGTCCTCCTCACCCTCTTCCCCTATCAGCTCTTCCAGCGCCTCGCCCTCCAACTCGATTCGATTCGCAACACCACTGCCGGAGGATGCGCCTGCGGTCAGACTGCGTTCGCCCAGGAGCTCACTGAAGTCGACTCCGGCAGGAAAGACAATATACTTCTCACGCGCAACGGTGAGATTCCGCCATTGGATGAAGCAATCTTCGAGCCAAGTGTGGTTGACGACGGGGATGGACCAGGAAAGGGCTTTGTTTGCCTTCGTGCCATTGATACTGAAAGAAAGGTAGAAAGATGTTGGAACGAAAGGAGGAAGAGGAAAGGGGAAGGGAAGACGTACTACGCCGCGATGAGAGCCGTATTCTGTCCTGACATGCTCGGGGTAAAATGTGCGCCCATGGCTGTAATGAGTTTCTTGAGGTACTCGCGCGCCTCGCCGGTGTAGTTCGTCACCGTAATCGTCTAAATTTAAATTAGAGTTATAGATACGATAAGAAAGCGGGCAAAAGACGTACGTGATGGCTGAACCCCTCAATAGGCCTCTTCGGAACCGGGTAATGCAATAGCTGATCCAGCGGACGTGCGAGGATGCCTGTCGACTGGACATGGAAGAGCCACGCGAGTGTGCCGATCGTCTTGCCGGCTTTCACGGCCTGTCAGATAGTATGAATTAGGAATCGTTTTGCCCGCCGCATGAACAAAAAAGGCAAGCACCCAACCATACCTGGACATACGCCTTCCCCCACCTCCACCTCGTGACGAAGATGTCGCATTCGTCCACTCGTTCCGCCTCATGCCGTCGCCTAACCTTCTCCTGTCGACTGAGTTTGACGTTCCAGTCGCCTGAAGAATTCTCGTCCTCCTCTTCATCTCCTTCGAAACGTAGCACGATGCCACCAGCGCGTTCAATGCCCTTCTGAACCGCCTCTCGCCTGTTGCCGTATAGTTGGAGAGTGCGGCTGAGCAGGATCTTACGGCCTGCCCACACTTGCACACCTGACTTGATGCTGGAAGGCCCTGGGGTACCGTTGATACTGCCGTTAACGTTTCCATGTACGCCGTTGTTCACGAGGGAGATGTCTGCCTCGGTGGGTGGCGAGGAGCGGTTCATGGACAGCGTGAAGAGTGCGGCCGTGGCGTACATGTTTCTCTTCACATCGTCCTTCTCTACGTCCGGAATGTCCTTCTCCTTGCCTTTCGCCTTCTCTTTCCCATCTCCTCCAGGGGGTGCCGGCCCACGCAGGAGTGCAGGCTCCGGCCACTCATACGGCCGCGTGTCAAGCCCACCCATACCCAAACGCACGGCGTCGTCGAACCAATGAGGAAGGACGACCTTGATGCCCGTCTCCTCGCGGTAGTGCATCGCCGTCGCGTATTTCGCTGACCCAGGGTTGAGTGCGAAGAGGTGCGTGACGTCCTTGGTGAGACCTGTACGCCATTGGCCCCCTAATGCAGTTATACCGGCTGAGAGGACTTCCAGGTCGGCTGCAGGCAGGTCGGAGGCGCAAGCGACGACCCCAGAGAAGATGAGAGAGGGGTCGGCAGAGAAATGGCTGCCTCTATCATGGTAGACCAGTTGAGACGATGCCACCAGAGAATAAGAAGGGTACGTACGATTGCAGCTTCCCAAGAACAATACTCCTCTCAACCCATTTGTCCGTTACAACTTCCACCACCTTGCCATCCCCGTTCCCACCTTCGCCCCCACCTTGCCCCTCCATACGCGCCGCGACCACCTCCCATCCCTCGAACCGTACTGAATTGCTCACAACCGTCGTCAGCTTCGGGTCCTTCACCCCCAGCTCCTTGTCAGCAGCCTGCCCCCCATGCGCATCTAGCACGAAGGCCAGCTCCTCCGCACGTGTGGGCGGCAGGGACGAAGCGAGGTGGTAGGTGATTCCTGCAAAGATCCTGTACTCGGATGCGGGTGACGAAGCTCGTGGCTGGGCGGGTGATGATGGCATGGTATGAACGATAGAGAGAAGAGATCCTGGACGTTGACGCGTCGAAAGTTGTGGGTCGGAGAGAATGAGTCAGTCGTGTCACTTCGCGTCCGACTAGTCTTCAAGATTGTTGGACTGGCTCGATAGAATTGTTGTTGTACGGTCGTTCCAGATAATAGATAGTGAGTCAAATGGACTACCAAGAGCCGTAAAAGATGAAGAGAACAAGGTCAACAGACCGTGGCGGGATGGGAAAAAACGCGGTGTGACAACGCGTGACTGGATTTCTGTTGATCTGCTGATAAATTGCTTGCACCTGCTTGGCCCTCGACGCGTCAACCAATCAGCACGTTATGATAAACTCGCCACTACCAAAGACAGCGAGAAATGTAAGAAGGAAAATAGCTAGAGCATCGTTCACTTGGTTCTAGCGAAATTCGAGCGCGCAGAAGCTGGGTGCGATGTGTAGGCCAGGAGGAACTCGGAGTTTAGGGCGCTATAGCCAAGTTCGCTCACCCTATCTGTTCCTCTTTGAGGACGCAGGTTCGCAACGGGAGCGCATACCCTGCTTCGTCCACGGGACTGGATTCTCGAATTGAATGTTACAAGAAATGATCACAAACATTATGTCATTTCCGCATGTTCATACAAAGTGCTTCTGTAACTTCTACAGAAAGTCGTCGCTCGTGTATCGCCCACTCTTGAATTTGTCGTATTCGAAGCCAGGCACGAGTGGAGCCCTGTCGCACCTTGAAGGTGCGGCCATTGAAGGACCAGCCACATTTGGACAAGGCATTGTGAGCATTGTGTTGAAAAGCATCTGCAGTTCCTACGTCCAGGTAATGAGGATTCGGGTCTTTGTCTCGGAAAGAAGGAGGACATACTGGCGTCTCAACAGGGACAAGTGTGGTGTCCAGGTCGGACTTCTTCTTCTTGCCCTGTAGGTGTCTAGCAATAGCGTCATGGGTTCAACATTTTGTAAGTGCAAAGTGTCCGTTCTATGGATGCGCGCGCAGGTACGGTACTCTTCGGTATCGTTTTGAACAAGCTGCCTTGTTTTTCCGCCCGGATTGTGTGCTCGGAAGATAATACAGTCTCTGGAGGTCACGGTATGTGCCTGCTCGCCGAATTTAGGCAAGGCATGGATAACTTCAAGGAAGGCTGGATTGTCTATCTCTATTGGATAGCGGAAGATGGGCGTTTGGCTTCTCGAATGTTAATGTTGGCAATGAATTAATACATTTCAATTTTCACGGTCAACGATGGTAGAAAATATGAGGTAAAACGGTTACTACAAGTCGAAAACCATTTCACTAAGAATTACACGTTATTCAGGCGTTTGATCCAACGAGATCCAATGCCAATGTTCGGCTACTTGAGACATCTAGTTGAAGTCTTCTTCGAGATAGTCGAGAAGGTCCTGCAGACCTGGAGAGACCCCTTGGCTTCCTGCGTCCACATCTACTGGGTTAGCCCAACGAAGAGTCGCATCGTTTGGATGATCTTGAAGCTGCAACATGCCCCGATGCATCTTGAGATATATGGACGCGGATCTGCCTGAATCTTTGGCTGGGGTGCTCGGAGCTCTCTTGTATACAGCCCATTGCCAGCTCAATCCCGCTGCTACAAGCGTCACCACCTTGGCTTGATCCTCTGCTTCCAGCCTCGAAAAATAGTGCAAGACTTGTTCCTCTGCGTCTGACCTCGCAGAAGAGAGATTTAAGTGTCTCTGCGCATCGTTGCTTCCGTAGGGCTTGATTTCTGTAATTAACAGAATCTTCTCTGTCACTCTTTCGCCATTGTGGACCCTACCACGAGAAATGACGAAGTCTGGGAATCGAGCACTTCTGGCAATCTTGGCCGTGGGGTTCCCCGTCTTCGTAAGGAGGTCTCGTTGAGGAAACACCAACAAGTTCGCCGAAGTAAACGTTATTCCATAGAGGACCAAGTTCCACAACCCATACCATGCTGCCTCTGGGGTTCCTTCACGCTCTTCGTCAGAAGCCAGCAAGGCATATTGCTGCCTTTTCTCTTTGTAATGGGCGAAAGTTCCAACCATGTTACGGTATAACTCTAAATATTTGATTAGAATTCAGCATAATTCACGATGTGGGATAGAAGACCAACGTACCCTGAATTGGGATCGAGAGACCACTGCTGGCTGTGGAAGTTGACACGGAGGATTGGGTTTATATAGGTATTTTTTAACCCATTTTGGACCCTTCCTGGAATAGGACACAATAAAAAACGATGATCAGAACAATGGGCGTTACATTCTACATGCGCAAACGCAATTCGTGCCAGGTTTTTTCATGAAATGCAGGAGTGTGGGTGACTATAAAGATATGGGCGCGAATAAGATGCACCCTCAGAGGCGCCATAGGTGCCATAGCTGGATTTGACACCCATCAGTCGGTCCCCAAATGCTTTCCTACGATTCCGTCAAGGTAATCCAGAGAGAAATTTGTGGATGGGCTTGCTTGCCAATGATAGAAATTTCAAGCGCGAAGACAGCAAATAGCTTAGAAAGGAGGACATTCATGAGTTTTATATTGTATTCAGTCGCAATACTGTGATACTACTGTAACCCCAAGTCCTTCAAGTTTGCTTCCTTATGTTTGGAACTGCCATCCGTAGAGAATTTAGGCGGCATGAAGTTTTGGCGCTTCTAGCTGCTAAAAATAGCCCGTCGCACTCAACATCACTTACGTACCGAGTAGATGCTTGTTCTGCTCAACAACTGGTGGGCACGTAGGCCATCAATAATCTCAGGTGCCGAGACCGAGCCAACAAATGGAGCTGAACTTGAAGATCTCTCTAGGAGGCCACCATACAACTGCTCCGACTATGGGTTAGCGTAGTTAAGCTGCCATGGCATGACATCGCAAACACTTATTGGTGATGGAACTGAACCAACCAGCCAACCGAGGCTGCGGTTGATAACATCCTTCCAAGATCCTTGACGTTCATTATTGGCCATCCACACTCTAAGCGAGTCTTGTCGAGAACAATTAGCACCAAGGTCAGGTAACAATAATATTGAAGTATCATCATTTTAGTTGCTGTTGCTGTGGGTGAAGACCGCGCCAGGCAAACGGGCTCGTACCTTCGGCTGTGTGTGAATTTCTACTTCAAATTCGGAAACGGAAACTTAATCTGGAACCAGGGGCACAAAATCACAATAGGCCGTTAGAATTTAGAGCGATCTATCTTGTATGCAAGAGGTTGCAACGAATCGTTGAATCGTGGGCGACCTGTCACGTGAGGCTTTTCTAGAGTCATATATAGTGGACCCGCCACAACTTCGAAATCAACAATTCGAAGTTTCAGAGCTGCACAGCCCGGAGCCCCAACCAACCATCCAGTATGAACGTCAACACTCCGCAGACTGGAATACAGCCCCCTGCCATAGATTCCAAATGGATAGCCGCAGGGTTCTCGGACTACCGGAAGCCACATGAGAATTCAGGTGCGTCCATCCTTTCATGAACGCATACGCAATCGTTCTGACAGTAATGTGGCACTCATACAGACAGTATTCATCCTACGCATTGGAGTCGCTACTTCCCACAGAACCCTGGGCCTTACGAAGCCTTTCCGGCTGGTGATCACGCAGAGAATGTTCATCACATTCTCGAGAGGGTCAACCTGAACATGTCGCGCGACTTCAGCTATGATGGACCACGGAATAACTATGAGGCAGGCATGGATCTCATCTACCAGATCGCATTCAGAGATGCAGAGAAGGCTATCGTCTACGTATGCTATGTAAGTCGTCCCCGAGAGTGGAACCTCAAGTTAGATTGACCATCTCTCATGTCCTTGATAATTAGGGTTTCAAGGATGAAGATCTCACTGGACCGTGCATACTGGTGGTCACCGTAGGTTTCCCGGACGAACCTGCTACGACTGAGCAGAAGGAGAAATTAGCAGAGCTAATGGGGCTGACTCTGGATGATCTCATTCGAGTGTACATCCCGCAATCAACTGTTTCAGGACGCGTAATTCACGCAAGTTGAAGCAACATCCCATATCCTACTTACTCAGTTTTTCTCAGACTACCACATAGGTTATGTACAGTAGTAGGACGTCTTGGATACTGAAAGTGTTAATGCGACTCTGTATTTCGCGATTCGCCACAACGTCAGTGATTCCTCCTACGCTGGGTTTCTTGTATGACTCTTCTGTCATCCTGGTGATCCACATACCGGCGTCTTAGTGCTGGGTCCTTCGGTGAACGAGATGGTAGGGCTGAAAAATCCAAAGAAAATATGCACGAAAGCATTCACGCCTTCGATGGCGCGTGCAAAGAGGGAGTTTCTGGGATCGCTTTGTCAGCATGCTGATTGCCGCTCTGTTGCGCCTCATTTATCTTGGCGTTCCTAATTGGCGCGACTTGCAGAGTTCGAAGTAACCACGCTAAATAAGCGTTTCGCGCGTCCCTATTAGAATCTGCGGCCACAAAGATGCCGACACTTTGAAAGAGATGTTTCCTGCATATCGAGAGGAGACCATGGGAGCACAAGGAGAGCGTACGGAGGTTTTCAGTATCATTCTGGAATGATATCTCATTTCTATGATATCGAACGCGAGTGCCTAAGGAAGCCTCGTTGAGTCATTGCTGAAGGCGCTCGTAGTGGTAAGGAGGAATGAGCGGCCTAGGAAGATTTGACGTTTTGACTCTCCTCGCAGCATCGTTACCCATCTCACTCGCCGCCCATCTCCCCTTCGCCCGCACCCATCCCCACCGGTGCTCCTCCGCCTCCTTCCTTCTCGCGACGTACGGCTTGGACGACATCGTCGACGCGCAGTAACATGCGCGCGGCCTGGATGAAAGATAAAGATAAACAAGTGTTAGCAATCCACTCGAATGGACGATCGAAGCGAAGACGAATGGAGAAAGAGACGAAGGACGGAGAAAGAAAGACGAAGAGAGTGACTTTAGGGAGGTGCGGCATACAGAACAGTATTATGAAGGAGACAGGGCAGGAAGAGAGAAGTGGATGTGGACAGCGGAGATCGAGATCAGGACGAAATATTGGGATGAGAACGAGGAAAAAAAAGGTCGAGCACGTACCTCAATGGCTGTTTTGAGCGTCTGGATCTTGACGCTGGCTGACTCATACAGGCCATAGGTCTTCATATCGACGATACGGCCTGTGTCGCCGTTTACACCCCACGAGTACTCGCCATTTGCATGCTTGGCCTACAAGAAAAGCATGTTAGTCAGGGAGAATCGTAAATGCGGGCATCGAATCGGAGACGAAACAAGAGACTGGGCCAGAAAGAGAAGGTTCGATCGAAAAGAGGTAAAGAGAGGAAAACTCGAAGAACGACGAACAAGATATGATGGAGAAAGAAGGCGAAACTTGAAGACAGAACTCGAGAAAAACACGTACCCTCAGCTCCGTCAACTCCCTCATCGCATTCCCACCCGCGTTCTGGACCAACGTCCGCGGAATGACTTCCATCGCGTCTGCCACCGCCCTAAATGGCCATGCCTCCACTCCTTGCACCTGCGCTACAGCACTCCCGCCCCCACGCGCCTTCGCGTGCAAGCCCACGGAGATGGCCATCTCGGTAGCACCGCCCCCAGGGCAGAGAAATGGGTGAAAGACGACGTTGCGGGCGACGGACATGGCGTCTGCGAGGTTCCTGTCGATCTCGTTGAGGATGTCCTTTGAGGGCCCGCGCAGAAGGATGGTGCAGGCTTTTGGAGAGGTGCATTCGGTGAGGAAGGTGAAGTATCTGGAAGAAGGTGATGAGAGGAAGAAGAAAGGTTAAAATCGAGCCAACGCAAGAAAGAATGGTCGAAGGCGATGACAACGATCCGATGGAAGATGAGAGGGGATGGAGGTAAAGGAGAACGAGAGGATGATGATGATTTTAATGATGGAGGAACAGAAAAGACACGAAGGAAGGATACGAAGAGAAATCACGCACTCATCGCCGATCTTCTCGATGTAGAATAGTCCGCATTCCGTTCCAACGTCTGCTTCTCTCAGATCTTCGACGCGGTTGACGATGGTCGCGCCGACAGCAAGGGCGATACGGTTGTTGTCCGACTTCCGTACGCGGCGAATGGCGGAGACATTGTTCTGAGTAAAGACGTGTTGGGCCAGGTCTGCCGCAATGAGATGGCAGCGTCAGTGGCGAGTTAACAACGGGGATATCGAAGAGGACAACGCACCTGAAATGCCCTTCTCGGTGATGACGAGGTCAGGCTTGAATTCCAGTATCTTATAGCACAACTCTTTGACCTGCTCCTCCTCGATCTCCTGCGCCCTTGCCCAGTCCGCCTCCTTCGAAAACTCCATGTTCGTCTGCGACTCGCCCTTCTTGTACTCAAGAGGACAGTCCAACAGCACTATCCTCGGCTTCTCAATCCTCCTCCGCATGTTCGGGTGCGTGATGTCCTTGTTCAGCATGACACCCTTCAGCACCTTGCTCTGCTCGATCTCTCCTCCGGGGATCTTTTCCACCCTCGCATACCGCTTGATGTCGACCGTCTTGAGGCCATTGACGTCCTGCGAGACGGTTCGGACAGCTTGAAGCGCGAGGTTGCACATGAGCTCCGACCAACGCATGACAAACTTGGTCCCGATTGAAGTCTTGATCAGCGAGAGCATCTGCGCATCGTCGTTGACGTCGATGGGTATCGAGATGCGTTTGACGATCTCAAGGGCCTCTTTGAGAGCCTTGTTGTACGCAGAGATGATGACCACGGGGTGGATGTCGCGCTCGAGTTGAGAGAGCGACTGCGCGAGGATCTCGCCGGCTGGGCGGAGGTAAGAATGGGGAGAGAATGAGGAAAAAAGCTGCGCACCGAGGATGATAACACTCGTAGTCCCGTCCCCGCACTCCTCGTCCTGTGTACGGCTCAGCTCGATCATGTTCTTCGCGGCTGGATGGGCAACGTCGATCTCGCGGAGAATCGCGTTTCCGTCGTTTGTTAGTCTGCAAGAAATGATCAACTTGGGCAACGAAGAGACCGAACATGACTTACAGGATGCCTCCCATTGGATCCAAGATCATTTTCAGCATAGCTTTGGGGCCCAAACACGTTCTAATGACGTCCGCGACTGTCTATAAGCTCATTAGAGCGGCTTTTTGAACGATATGGATTCAGTACTCACCTTCGCCGCTGTGATGTTTGAGATCTGGGCTTTTCGCCCAGACTGCCGTTCAGGCGCAGTATCTACAATGAAGATCAGAGATATTGTCCGTAAGTGAGTAGGAGTGTACCATACTCATCACGAACACTGGTGTTTGAGACATGGTGGGTGTCTGAACGATGGTGAAGGTGATCTCAAGACTTGCTCAAGCTCTGCAGCTCTTGAAGACTTTCATCGCGTACCTGATCACCTGATTATTATGTAATATTCGAGCCGAGCGTTGCCGAGAGGCGGTTACGGTGGGTGGCATACTTAAATACTATTACTAAGTATACTTACCGTGACTGTATTACTGGCATGATGCATGATATAGGTCCAATATTTGGTTGTACTCCACGAAGTCGAAGTACTTCTTCTGGAAAATCGAGGCACCCGTGTCCTGGCTCTTGCGGGTATCGAACCAGACGATTCTTTGACATGGCTTATATCTCCCCCACATGAACGCAAATGAAGTCCAGTCCTGGTCCGTCCATCCCTGAGACCCTCCTGCAATGTCTATGTGCCTTGTCCGAAACGCCCTTTTCGAAGCTTTCAGGATCTAGCAAATCGTAGGGAGTCTAGGATCGATGTTATCTGCACTTGGAGCCATCGGAGGCGAGGAAAATTATCTGCGGTGAAGGACACTTCGCCTTCGCCGTCGGAATGGGATGGGAGCTCGACGATGTTCTCGTTCGCGAAGGTGAGAGAAATGGAGATCCTTGCGGGAATATTTCTCCCAGACAATGCCGTCAATTCCTGACATAGGCTAACGAACGGGCCGTCCAGTGCGATTGAGACCAATCTGTTTGCCAATGGGTCGATCTCGATTTCTAGGAGAATTAAAGTCTCCTTTGGTCTTTGTATGATGATTGTCCTGACACCGGCAAGAAAACAAGAAAACAGATCGTCTTCAGGACAATTTCGTGATCTGCTTGGGAAATTTAATCAAAGACTTCCCAACAGACGTTTGAGGCAACATATTGATAGTGTTCTCTGTTTGAGATTCAGGATGCAAAATCTGTCGAATTTACAGGGCTGAAAGGGCGTCGCGGTCAAGAATAGGGGCTCTTCTCTCACTATTTTAGATGGAAGGAGGCTGTGTTGATGTTGGAAGGTTTTCGCACCCCTCCCCTCGGCTTTCTCCGGGCCGCCGATATCTTCTTCGAATCAACGAACGCAACAGATGCTAATGGAAGCAAAGTAACCAGCGAATCCCACATGGTAGTATGCAAATCTCTAAATTGTGTTTTCCTGCATGTTTCATGCGTTTTATGTCATCTGTAATGTTGTGGCAGATGAACGACGTGTGGTCAGCCGCCTAGAATGGCAAGGGAGGCGTACGGAGATCAATATGGCGAGAAAATGAATAAATTTTAATAATGTATGGAGGGGGATATAGAGCCACAGATATGTTTAGATGGAATCTGCCAGCGTCAAGGTCAATCTACGGATAACATGCGAACATAGGGATCGAATGAGACGAGATAAATTTCTAATACATAAACATGACCCCATGAGCCCAGAGTCCGCGGTAGGGTGGAAGATGCGGGAATTGGCACCAGATACCACCATGACTACCGCGTAAATTGCTCAGAAAGTGAGGCTTTCAGTTTGCAATATGTGTCGTGTGTGAGAGGTCCATGAGCTATAGCTAGAAGCGAACACGCGACACAAGAGGAAGGGGATTTCGAGGACTGGGAGGAGAGGGAATAGCTGGAGATTTCATTTTAGAGGCTCTATTCACAACTGATAGAGCCGGCGCTGACGGTGACTCTGGCCCTTGAACGGAATTTATGATCTCAACACTGTGGTCGCAGATGGTGTGGGCATCCTGCCTCCTGACCAATGTTGGGTCAGCTGGATCGTTCGACAGGATTATCGAAGGGTAATTATAGTCAACCGCGTCAGGGCTGCTTCGTCTTTATATGGTTGAAATGTCCGCGTCCTCTGTCAATGGCAAACTAATATGAACTATGAGAACGTACGGCTATCTTGCATTTAAGGAGCCAAGACACCTAACAGCCCCTCGACGCCTCAATGAGCCTAACGGCCGGTGATATGGGAGGATAATCAAGACTTACGAGCTGTTATCGATGGAATAGCCTCTCGTGTGAATTTTAACCGTGGAACTTTGGCAGGAGAAGGAAGGAGTGAGGCGTACTTACGCGTCGGCCCATGCCGTCCTCCCTTCCGAAATTAAAAGTTGATCAAAGATGCGATAGATTCTCGCGCTCGTCCGGGAGGTCGGAACATCGGACGATACCTTTCTGTGCAATATTCTGGTCTTGGAGGACCGTACTCCGAGTCGGTGACCTTCATGAAGTCGTTATCGATCGAACGTCGGTTAGGCTGCGCGATCGATAACGACCTCTCCCTTCTATCGCCCAAGCGCCGTGTCAGAGTGGGCAGTCAGCACCGCGTGTTTAAAGTCGAACTCAGGCCCAAAACACAACCCTCGGTGCGGAGACGTACCTAGATACAAGCGACAAAATTAAAAAGGCGAACCTTCGGCCCGGCAAGGGGCCGACATGCTGAAATGGATTTCTACTGATGAGATGACTGTGCGAAGGGAATTTTCAGTCCGTCGCCGTTCGTTGTGAAGATTCGGTAGCCAAGGTGGTGACAGTCGACGCGTCGGTGGTGTCGGCGTTGAGCCGTGGAAATGGGAGGATTTACAACGACGTGCGAAAATCCTTCTGCATTCCTCTTGGTCTGCCGAGTGGGGAGAACTGACGCACGGGAGGAGAAGGTTAGAAACTATTTCAACTCAAGTGCAGGGTGTAAAACGATAGAACGTCTAAGAAACTTGTCTCGATTGTCTGGTGAGTCCACAACTCAACCCATCAACCGCAAATGCGGGGTGATCGTCCTCTTAGTCCTCACCGCAGGGATAACACGGTCCGTTGACCAGGAAGAAGTGAGGAAGAAGCGACAAACTGTAGGGAAGGAAGTACGAGACCCCAGCGAAGGGAAGACTAATCCCCAACGCTGTCACTGAAGGAAGTCGACCACCCAGAAAGTACTTATCCGCGAAAGGGAAATAGACGTATATAGGCAAGGGTGGGGTATACATCCCGGGTGCCTTCCGGAGGATGGACTCGTGCGCTCAGGGCTGGAACTCTAAGCGAGCGTCAGCTGAGAAGGGAAGCAAGGGTCCAGTCGGATAAGCAAGGGCGAGAATAGCCTGAACTTGTACAAAGGGGAAGGTGAGCCAGGGTAAGGCAAGGGAATTACGAGATGCAACCTGGGGTATGTACGTCAAGATAAGTCAACTCAGGGAGGATTGAAGGTTGGCCATTAGCACACTTACGAGGAGCACTGTATTGAGGGGGGATGTACGATCGGCGCGAGGCATGACGAGACCGTAGCTCCAGCTGCTATTCACCGGACGTACGAACGCGAGGTGGTCATGCTTCTGGATAATATCAGCGGTGACCGTTCGGTGGTGAGAAGGTTTAGCCGACGTCGCGATAGAGTCTATTCGACTTGCAACGCGAAACAGCGTAGGCGTCAGAATAGAAGTCCCGTCCTTTTGTCTTTTCCATTCCGCATGTCGTGTGCGCGTTTGACATACGTTCGTCCATTGTTAGACCTTCGAAATAGGAAGTTTGGGCGGCCGAGGAGCTGTCAATCAGATCGTCCACTTTACAAGTTTCCAACAGTCGCCAACAACAATCGAAATGAAAGACGAGGCCTCTGATCAATCACGCGTGACGGCGGTAAGTGTGTGGATTGCTAATGTATTGCCAACGGGTAACGAAGGGTGCGCAGGCGGCAGGGCACGACATGGCGATACGGGGACCTCGCGTTCACCGCGAGGCGATGTGATTGTGTCGAGGAAGAGGTTCTGGGAGCTGGGATGAAAGGAAGGGGCGTCGTGGCGTGGTCGAACTCGTGTACGGTGATGGGAAGACGGGTCGGCGATGAAATCTGATGGAATTGGGCACGGAGGTGGGCTGGTACGTCCCGTTCTCTGCGCTCGGCGGAGAGAGGCGCTTAGATTCTTCATGGAGACGGGATAGTCAGAGGGTAGGGGACAAGGGCCGCGGCTACACGCAAACAACTGGGATCACTCGTATTCGGCGGACCAAGTGAGAAGAAAAGGGGCCCAAAGAAGTGTGAGATAATTCCGGTCGGGTATAATGAGCTAGTATGAGGATCGCACAGTCAATCGAGGTCAATTTTTAGAGACCTTGCCTCCGGAATTCCGTACGTAGAGGTGCTACCTTTATGGGCAATCACCGAGTCCTTTTCCGAGCATATTTTACTCTCATCACATCGAAGACGTGGTTTTGGCCGACGACGAGGAGAGGGTGTGTAACACACGTGTTGATGGGTGTCTGGGGACTCTTGAAATTCAGCATGACATAAGGGGTTACTTGGCCTCACAGTCCTCCTTCTACTTTCGAGGGCCGGTAGGAAAAAAAATCCCAGGTCTTCAAAGGGTCGACAGGGAGGCGTGATCCATAATTTCGGATACACTTATAATGTCTGAAACACTTGACAATCTCCAATCCTGTACACGTATGGGCCCGTGTAAGTAAATTGAGCGTTTACCCGATGCATATGGGCGCTTCACGGAAGGCCATGGCTGTCGGGCGTCGGCTGGCTAGAAGGTGAGAAGCAGTGATCGGAGGCTTGAGGATTTGCTCGTCGTGGGCATGGAGCCCCCATAAAAGAGTTCACGGTATTGTATCTGGTGAAAATGGCGTTGTGTTCGTCTCTGGATGCGTACCTTTTAGGAGAAAGAGATCCTGGCAATTTGCAACGAACTAGGAGAGAGAGAAATTGGCGTCCTAATGCGTGCCACGAGTCTGGAAGGTGAGTGAGCCAGGGCTTTGAGGCTGCCGCGCAGGGACATGAATTTGAGTTCTGAAATGGCCACTTCTCACCGCCACGGGGAACGAGGAATTCGCTCGGTATTTCCACTATAAATCGTATACTTACCGAAAGCTGGAAATACCTATGATGAAAATACAATTGATCATCCTCACTGAGAAAGCAAATAGGACTTGGGAAGAGCCGTGAATTGATGATGAATTAATTTAGGACTAACGGATAGAAGTATTGAGAGTTGCAATTTGCCCATCTTGTGTGGCGCACATTAGGATCCAGATTCTCTTTGCAAACTCGCAACCTTCATTAAAGTACACCATCATTTAGCTAGGATTTTTTATTTGCGTGTCAACCCCAGGCTCCAGCTGATTAGATTCTGAGTTCTCTGTCTTATTTATCAGCAAAACTTAGGCCTATGTGGTTTGACAACTAGGAAAGTCCCGGGTCTTGGACAGACACTAGTTACATTTTGTTATGGGCCAAAGAATGGCAAGTAAGAGTGTCTATGAAGGGAGACTGTAATGGGATACATTGATGTAGGTGCAAATAATTATACAGCACTCCATCCTTCTGCAATCCTTGGATGTAGAGGTACAATCACATCATTTTACAGTAGAGGATACTCAGTGCCACCAAAAATGATTTTGGTCATGATTTTGGCCACAACTCAGGACTTGGTTCACATGTTTGAGTGACTTCTTTATATTGTTAAAGCACTCAGAGGCTACACTTGTAAAATAAACAGAGATCTGGGAAATTTTGTTGAAGTCACTAAAATGGTGTTTGGACTAAAATGCATGAAGTACAGGACCTTGGGAAAAAAACATCTGACTTGAATTATTCTATGAGGGATACTTCTGACTCACCAGACCTCCAAACATGTTTAATGGTGTTCCATAACAAACTCGTTCCTGAGATATACATACCAAAGCATGGTCAGCTTTCAGGTTTTAGAGGGTTTCACACGAATATTTCTCACTCTGGAACAGACGTCTTGTATCCCGAGAACACTATTTTGCTACCCTAGTACATGAGATATACAAAATATTTTCATGGCCTAGAGCTCACCCGATGGATGATTTGTGACTCCGTTTCCGGGATGTATTCCGCCCTTAAAAACGCGCTCTCCCCGCTGCCCAACTTCGAAATACGAGTCTGACACGGGTCATTTCGTCATTCAGGCCGAAAGGACCCCGAAAGCTGCTCGGCAGATGACTGGGCGCCAGTGTGAATCTCGCGTGAACCTTCTCACCGAGCAGCCATGATCGTGAATGTCGCTATAATCACTCTGGCCGGACAGCGGAGCGTGAGAGAAGGCGAAGGCCTCACCTGAGCTTGCTGGCTTGCTGGTCGCTGTCCCGCCTGACTCGCTGCGGAGGCCAGGCAATCCGCCGTCCTCCTTGACGGCTGCCTGGTGTCTTTAATTATGGTGAAGACGAGTCGGCTCGGGAGTCGGATGGGGAAGGGGGTGTGGCGAGTGGGTTGGACTGCCGTTCGGGGATAGAGCTGGGTGGGAGTGACATTGTCGTGATCGATGTTATGCAGTGGGGTAATACCGATCGATAAGGAGCTTAGACGCGGAGAAGAAAAGCAAAGGAACCTAAGAACTTGAAGAACTCGAAATTGCAAGTGCCGCTCATGTTGCACCGAACTGAGGGCCAGTGCGACTCATGACGATCAGCAACGCCCGGGACAACGTGCGGCCAGACCGCTCATCGCGAGGCGACGGTGATTGCGGGGGTGCGCACGGCCGCGACGCTTCTACGCGTGGTGCGCGCCAAATCGGGATGCCGCGAGGCCGACACGAGGCGGGACCCCGGAACCGCGCTGGCAGCGAGCGAGTATTTTGGGGCGGCACACGCGGCGGGGGGCGTGGTTCTCGACCTCCGGGACGGTCACTGACTCCGATGGACGAGGAGGGCGCCTCTATCGCCGGCGCGCCATTGGTCCTGCGCGTGGGATCAGCCGGTGTCCGGGTCTGTGTGCCGCTCGCAGCCCGCCGCCGCGGTTCGGTTCGGGGGCGAACCGACCTGACGCCACGGTCCTCGCGGCAATAAACAATTATATTTTTTGCGGCGTTGTTATTTGACCCCATCCGACCTCTCTCCGAAATCCGCTCTCCCTCCTTCCGCCTCCCCAACCACCACCACCACCCCAAACCCGTCGCCGCCGCTGCCAACGACGACGACGACGAACAGAATGGACGTCTCTCCCATCTTGACACACGCCCCCTCCCCCAGCAGCCCCCGCCCGCCGCCACGACCTCAGGCACCGCGCGGTCCCACTCTCCACCAACAGCACCCTCTCGCCCCAGGTGGGCCAGCATCCAACTCTCAGCTCGCAGCGCTTCTATCAGAGTCATATCGTGAGACTGATGCTCTCCGTCGTGAGCTCACTGCGGCGCGAAAACGCGCTGAGAAGGCAGAGCGGATCGCGCAGGCGCTCGACCTTCAACCTCAAGCACGGCGGCCACATCCAGCCCCCCTTCTGGCGGCGCCAACGCGAGCAACACAACCACCAACGGCCCCGGGCCGACCTCCACCTCCACACCAGCTAACCCCGAAGGCACTAGCACGACCACATCCCCGAGCCCCGAGATCCAGAAACTCAAGCAACAGCACGCAGAGGCGATCAAACTCCTTGTCGACGAGTATGAGGAGCGTCTTGCGGCCTTTGAAGAGAACGAGACGCGGCGCAGGATGGCGCAAGAGGGCTGGGAGCAGCTCGAGCGCTACCTTGGCATGCTCGAGCTCCGTGCACGCGATGCTCGGGGGGCCTTCTCTCGGATTGTCGACGCAGCCCCCGGGGCAGCCGGGAGCCTGTCCCCAACACTCGCCAGCGCACTCGTGCCCGTAGCTCACCCCTCGGGCCTGCTCGCGTCGAGCCACGGGCACTCGTCTTCCCACTCCTTGGGGCACTCCTATAACATGGCACCGCCGCATACATCTTCTTCATCAAGACACACGCGCCACCACTCCCACTCGACCCGAGGGTCCGGCTCCTCAGTCGTCTTTCCCTTGCCTCCCCATCCTAACCCACACGGCTCAAGCACTCACAATTCTACGACTAACGCACTAGCAACGGGCTCGCGCCGGCCGCGGACGCCCAGCATGGATTCCTACGGAGGGGGAAGTGTGCTGCAACCACCCAGCAAACGGCAACGAGGAGACGAAGAGAGGGAAAGGAGTACCAGGGGACGCGAGGGGAGAGCATATACTGAGTCTGTACGTGTCTTTTCTCCAACATCGCTCTTCACCATGCTCCGTCGCCTTGAGCGAGTGCTGATTTTTGCTCTCCTTTATTCTTTCTCTCACATCTGGCGCTTCCGTGTTTCCTTCTCACCGACCCTCTTTCCTTACAAACATCAAACTCAACGCAATCCCATCCCCGTCGGGACTTGCGGGTGCGGATGCGGATCTCCCACCTGCCTGCACCTAAAACCTATGCTTATGGTCACCCTACGGTGAGTGAGCCAACACGCCGCATCCTCGTGTTCGCAGCGGGGTCGCTTATCGTTCCATCGATTGTAGATTATCTGCGCATCGACTACGTATTTCGACGTTCCTCGACATCTTTCCATCGTACTCTTCGCGCTCGGAATCGAAATCGACGTCGCATCGCACACCTTTGACGTCCTATGACCTTCATGCTGCTCGATCTTGGGCCTCTCGGCCTCCTCCGACCCATCCGAAATGCCAATGCGAAATCGCCTTGGTTGGATTTTGGGTTGGGACCGATAGTACATTCCCCACCACCCCGACTACCGCGCCGGACCCCTCCTCCGACCTTCTGACCCAGCGACACAGACCCAACCGCGCATAATCGACCGCAAATATGGCTCTTCGCCCGCACACAATTACCCCACGCACCCGCACGCTCAGGGGCAGCAGCACCACTCCGGGCACCACCGCCGCCCGTCCTCGCGATCCCACTCGCGGAGCGGGAGCCGCTCGAGCGCCAGCTCGCTCGATGTCGACGAGATGCTCCTCCGCGCGACGGCGGGCGACGAGGGCAGCCCCATCCAGGGCCACCCGCACCCGGGGATGGTACAGGCGCCGAACGGGCGGTACTATGATCACACGCAGCCCCAACAGCCCCAACAACAAGGCCAACCCCAAACAGCAGGCCAGCCCCCGCGTCGAAGGTCGGAGCGCGAGGACGCCCAAGGGCACCCGAACCACATCGTCCAGCCGTACCCGCAGCATGCGCAGCCTGCGTATCCTGCGAACCAGAGCGCCCCCCCGGGTGGGCACTTAGCGTCTGCGCCGGGGGTGGCGATCGCCCCTGCGCCCCCGGCCCCGCCTGGTGTGCTGCCCCCTGGGACGGCGGCGGCGCAGGCGGCGGTGGTAAGGACGGGCAGCCATGTGTATACGACGCATGTGTTCGCCCCGGTTGTGACGGGTGCGCCGACGAAGAAGAGCAAGTTCCCGAATACTGCGATGGGTGAGTTGGATTTCGTTTCTTTCGTTTGGATTGTCCTTTCTTTTTTTCTTTCTTGTATGCTCTTTCAAAGTCTTTTTCCCCCTTTCCTGTCGTCCGTTTGGCTCTTGACCGTCTTAAAAATGAGGACGATAGTTGTCGTCTTTCCTTCCTCATAGACCCTCGCCTGCACGCCACACTAGATGCCTCTTGTGTCTACAGACCGCGTTTTTTTTTCTTCTCTTTCTTTGGCGATGAAGAGTAGTCATCCCCGTCCTCAACCGCCCCGACTCGCGCCCGCGGGCTGTCCGGCGAGCGGTCGCCCTTCTACCCTCTTTTTCATCCGTTCTACTTGGCCCGAGTTTCTCTTCTACTCAGTTTGTGTTTTTGTCTCGACTTCGCATCGTCGTCTTCGTGACATCGGGGTTCCACGACGACCTCCCACCGAGCTCGGACTATGTCCTAGTCTGCAGGTGCTCGTGGACCTGGTCCGTTGTTGATCCACATCCAATTGAGTCCTATATGCGCACTTCGTCCGTCTCGGATTCGATTTCGCTGGGTTTCTTCTTTCGTCTCTTTTCTTCTCTCTTTCCTTGCTTCTCGTGTGCGAAGATCACTGCCATTGCCTCGAGGCGGGGGGTGGGGTTAGAGTTGGGGACCCGCTGACCCGCTCAGCGCCCATTTCCCATCCCTTCATCCCTCGTCTTTCCGTCTTTCCGTTTCTCCACCTTCCTTTTTCGAGTTTTACTTCCATTTGCATTTTTGCCTCCGCCCCTTCTTTCTCTCCGATGCGCCATGCCGTGCTCCTCTTCCCACTCATCCGTCCTATCTATCGATGGGCGATGGGCTGATAGATGGATGGCCCAATGCCTCCCACGCACGCCGATCCCGTACGTCGTCCATGCTGTTGTTGTGCGCTAGCGTGTACGCGAGCGCCTTCTGATGGACGGACGTGTGGGACGAAGGGGCGATGCTAATCATGGGATGGCGCACCGGAGGGCCTTTTCCCGTAGCCGACGTCAACGCGCGTCGGTGTCGGTGAATTGTGGTGCGAAGAAGAGCTTGTGTTTAGCACCGACGGTCTCTCACCGAGACGAGACGGGTCGGATGATTGTTCTCGGTTGCGGGCCTTTTCTCTCACTACCATCTCCTGGCCCCATCCCCAGCGCCCCAGTTCACCGCGTCTCACCTGGGCGATTGGGTCCCATGGGCACGAACACGACTACGATCCATGCGCCCCGCGCCGTTCTTCTCCCTTCTTTCCTTTTTCGTTATCTCAGTTGTTTTTGATTTGTTTTTGGTTCCGCGCGGCGCACCGTCAGTGGGCTGTTGTACTTTTCCTTTTTGGTTCTTTTGTTTCCGCTCTGTGATTTGATGGGCGGGCTGGGCTTGGGCGATCAGTTGGCAGCTCAAAGGGCGGGCTGGGTTCGTGGTTCGCCCGCTCGCCCGTTCACATCTTTCTTTGTTCGTTCGTTGACATTGGCGAGCGAGGGCACAGGCGACACCGGCGGGCGCCATCATTTTTCATTTGTTCGTTGTCCGCTTTCAATATCGGCCTCCGTTCACGCGGTGCGCGGTGTCTTGTGCGCTATCCTGTTCGTTGCCATATTCCGCCGACCTCGCACCGCCCCTCCCGCACCCCGTGTCCGCTCTTCAGGCGCCTTCTTACCCTTTTCGTCTTTCATTCCGCCTTCTTCGCCCGCCCTACTCGCTCGAACCGAGTCGTCTCCCTTTCCTGGGGTGTTCGTAGTCCTCTCAATGAGGACCACGGGTGAAGCTTACTTCGCTCTATCCTCGTGAGCTTGACTCCACCCCCACCTCGTACTCCGCGTACGACTGCGCCGCGCCGATCACGCCATCGGCCATCGGCCTGCCTGCAGAGTGCGGCGCGGCATGTCGTGAAGCGTAATACTCCCCAGTTCAGATAGGCTCAGGCGCGTGGATGAGTTTGTACGGACGTGCGGCGCGGATCTAGCAACACGAGGCGTGGAATGACGACGTTGGGCGGGCAATTTCCCCGCTTTCTATCTCGCATTTCGTTATTGTCTTCGTTTCATTTCCCCATATCCTTCTACATGCTAACTTCCTTCTTAACCTCCGTCTTTCGAAATAGACGCTGACGTAGTTTCCCTTCCTTCTACAGCTTCAGCTGCGAACGTCGACCCGTCCAATCCTGGAGCGGCGGGCAATGGAACGACACCTTCCGTTCCCTTCGCGGCAACGAATGCCCAAGGCCAACGGATATGCCGACAGTGCGGTATGGTGGGCCGCTACAAGGATGGCAAGTGCGTGGAGAAGTGGGGACCAGGACCTATGGGTCCGGGGACGGTGTGTGATAGGTGAGCGCGGGGTCTTACTTTCTTTCTCGCTTTGGGCGCTCGTCTGGTTTGGATGTATCGGAGCCTGGGTTGGTTCGTCGTCGAAGATGGTTAGATGGGGTGGGAGTGGAGTTGAGGTGGGAGTAGAGCGCGGTGTGAACCTTCCTAAGTCCAAGGTCCAAGGGTCCACGTCGGGATTCGGGGCTCGGGGCCTGACATGCCGGCACATTTCTTTTTCTGCGGGGTGGAACCTGAGAAGGTTAGACCTGATATGCTGCGGCCTGCTTGACTCGACTCGACATTCTGTTATGTTGGTTTTCGTTCTGATGGTTGTGTGATTTATGGCGTTGGCGTTGGCGTTTTCGTTGATGCAACGCCGTTGAAGGGGAATGGTTGGTTTTCTGTCCGCCCTGGGTCCTGATTGTGTTCCCCACTTGGGGCGCACGCTGTCTTGGTGTCTATCTTCTCGCTCATCATGTCCCGTGGATCACCTCAACTGACCGAATTGCCTCGAACCCAGATGTCGGAAGAAAATGAAACGCGTCGAGCGTCGCGGCACCCTCGAGTCGCAACAACAACTGCAGAACCTCGCGATCCAACAACAGCAGTATCAGCCACGAACCACCTCACATGCCCAGTTACCCCTCTCTCAGGGATCGGACCGGTCGATCCAACGCACTGACACCATGCTCACCAACCAAGCTTCCCATGGGCCCGGCAGCTTTGCCCAAGCCCCCCATTCTCACGGTCAATCTCATTCCACTCTCAGAACATCTTCGACACATCCCTCGGTGGCAGGCTCTCCGAGCAAGAACCACGGCAGACAGGCGCCGACTCCACCTGCGATCGCCGCCTATCGCGAGCAGAACGATGAAGAGGAGGAGGGGGAGGGGGAAGCTGAAGACCCCGATCAGCTCCCGACCTCGAACATAGGGCGAGGCGGAAGTCGAGCAACCTCACGTAACGGGCGTACACGGGCGGCAGGACGATCGACACCGCTAGAGACCGCGAACGGTTCATCCACCAAACGCTCACCCCGTGGTGCCGGCGGTGCAGGTCGGGCCCCGATCTCGTCTGGCATGGAGATGGATGTCGATGAGATGGACGCTGATGCTGACGCTGACGCCGAGGCAGACGCGGAGGCCGAGATCCTTGGTGCTGTCGCCGCCACACTGAACGACGATGGGGATGGTGATGGTGACGGAGAAGGCGACATCGAGGCAGATGGTGACGCCGACGCAGAGCTACTTGAAGCGGTTGACGCCGCAGAAGCTAACAGCAGCTCGTCGCATGGTGGCTAGCGAAACTGAATGAAAGCAGAAGTATGACTCCCAAGGGTATTACTCCCAATGCCTTCAATGTTTCGCGCCGCTGTCCGTGCCGCCTTCCCTAGGTATAACGGGCGGTATTGTTCCTTTCATATCATCTCGCCGTTGTCTTGCTTTGTTTCCCCCACTACTACCAGTGCCGTTTACTACATATTCAACATGCTCGCCCTCCGGCATCATTCCCTTGTTCAGCATCCCAAACGTACGGCCTTGTTCGCCACATCCAGCCTATGCTTTGTCTTCATACTCGGGCTCGTACACCTACAACTGGCTCCCCTCCCTCATGTCCCATCCATGCCCTTCACGTCGTATATAAGCTACGTTACCCCCCGGTTGTTCGTGATACCCTCTATTCCTCTGTTACCCGCTACGATCGATGGCCGAATTTTCGGTTCATCCCACCAAGTACCACACCTACGTCGTCGTGTATCGTTGGACAACGCCCTTCCCCTTTTCTTTCATTCTATCCACTCATACAAAAGGTCCCCCTCATCAATATCATGCCCGCTATGCTCATGACTACTCTCCTTCATGCTTGTACACTGCTGTCGGTTACGCTCTCTCCTTCACCTTCGATCCTCTTCCCTGGCTGTCACAATACTCCTTTCCTTCATGCTTCCGTTGGATGAAAAATAGTTGTTGTTCAATATATTCTATCAAATCTCAGACCGATTCAGACCTTTGCGAGAGAAAGAAACCCCTCTTCAAGTGAGCCTGATGCACGTAGGAGGCGTTCTTCGCCCAGATTGTGCGTCTTCGATGAAGTTGAAATTTCTGGCTTCGCGTGACCATAAGGCCTAGCTGTGAACAAGTCGCGACTGATGCTGCACATCCCTCGTCTTTAGGCCAGGATATACGCGGTTGATACTCTGAATTACGGAAACTACGCTCAAGGCACTTTGCATGCTCCAAAAGGTTGTTCCCCACCCGAAATGATATACAAGGACACTTTTGACCGCTCTGAGTACATTGCCTCAGGCATTCATTTATTCCTCCGGCGCCTCCTGGTAGACACCGACATCGCGAGAGCTCCCAGTCCACGAAATCCGACGAAGGCTCTGCGTTATGTCACCATCCTTCTCACCCCAAGGCGTTGGCGCGAACAATCCCACGCGCCTATCCAAACTTTCTGACCCTGGGCGTGGCGCATGCCATAATGAGGATCATGTGTGCGCAAACGCACGTACGGAAGGTTCAGATAAGTAATCAGTGAACGGATGGATTCAATACATTTGTGTGCAAGTACGCGAGAAGCGTTGATTGACACACATCGCAAGGACCTCAACAGAACCACCAGTGCGTATCAAGCACGTCAAAAGTCGGGCCGTATACACGCGGGGGACGTGATGTATAGACGAGGGTAGTGAATAAGAGAACTCTCGAAGTAGATATCCTCGAGGCTGCCGCGAGGCGCGTCAAGTGGTGGAATGGATCAACTCTCATCGGCATTCGGGATTGGAGCCCAGGCGCCGTGCATTATCCCACCCAATCGGTGAATATCGATCATGGGTCGGGTTGTGTCCTCACGGGAACGTTCAAAGAAGCTCGGTGGTTCATACCGCTATGAACCAATGCGACTAACGCGCACCGAGCAGACGGATTTCATCTACCTTGCCATCATCATTCTCAGTAATGAAACCAGCGCACTCGCATTGTGACACGTCGGGAGATTTTTTCTCCAAACACAGACCAACCTCAAATAGAACGAAAACGAGTCTTCTGATGCTCCTGGCCCATCTCAACGACGGTTTTATGAGAGACTTGACGGCCGTGTTACTGACGAGATGGAGTCTAATCCATATCGAGGGGAATAAATCTTCTCGGACGGTTGAAAACTCCACCGAAGTGGTACAATAGGAAAGGAACGTGTGCGATATCACACAGAAGGCCAAATGGGTAGGATACACGCCCCCTACAGGAGGTTAAGCACACAGTCCGACAACGACACGATTGATTGGCAGGGGCTCCTTCGAGGTCGCCGCTATTGAAGGTCATTTGAAACGCAGTGAAGCGGAATGCACTAAGACCGGATATAGATTTCAGCAGACGGAATGCACAGAGGTTGTCGGCATTTCTGATTGTTCGTCATCCCCAAAACAAAGCAGCATAACGAACATGATCAGTTGGGGTCGACCTATTCCTGTGTGAGACCCTTTCGTTTCGTAATTCTGAAAATTTGTGAGCAGAGAGAAGTTCGGGGACTCGTCATGCTAGACTCCCTCTTAAGAGGCAAAGATTTATGTTTGACGAGGAGTTATAGCGCACCCGTGTTATGCTCTGAGCAGACCAAACACATTTCTAAAAGTGGTCTCCAACCCGGGAGATCCTATACCAACGTGGAGGCATGCTCTTGCCGTTCGCCTTTCGCTCGAAGAAGGAAATAAAGACCGTGGCGGACCTATTGTGTTGAATTTTATTTTCTCTGGGCAAGTATCGAAATATTCACCGCGCAGAACCGGCCGTTTTCGAGCGCCGGTAATAGATCTGGGACTGGGTCTTCGAGTTCGTCGCTTAGCGGCATGAGGCGTTTCGGCGACCGAAACTTGTCTCCCAGTAATCACATCTTCTATAGGATTCGTCTTTCACGGAGTCTACATATCTCGCTGATTGCTGAAACAAGTTTGAATACTGTGGTATCTGGATCTCGGGACTCCGGCACGAGACAGCGCAGGGCTCATCCTCGGACCTCCATAAAGTCCCTTGCATCGCAGACGTTTTCGACAATTCTCTGAGTATTTAAGTGCTCATCAATTAAATATATTATCATAATACTTCTTTCATCAAGGTGTCTTTTTCTTGTAACCTTCTCGATGACACAATGCTGCTCGTGCAGAGGCATTCGCGAGCAGATTGAAAATAATCAACTTACTCGTCATTCAAAGATGGTCAAGGCTACATTTGATTCGGCTCCCAGCTTATTTTTTAAAAATCTTCATTGAGACTCGAGCCCTGCAATATTTCCCTCTTTCCCCAATTTATTTTCCAATGAGTTAGACCTTGGATCGGATGCAAATGCCATCAAAACGATTGGGTTCCACTCGTCGTGTCGGTTTAAGTAAATCGGGGCCTGGAAATCCTCCCATTCAAAAATTAATTTCCTTGTG
This sequence comes from Cyclocybe cylindracea, assembly GCA_013376435.1. Taxonomy (NCBI): domain Eukaryota; kingdom Fungi; phylum Basidiomycota; class Agaricomycetes; order Agaricales; family Hemipholiotaceae; genus Cyclocybe; species Cyclocybe cylindracea. The sequence goes on along the minus strand of MPNV01001486.1, from coordinate 147,878 downwards.
CATCTATTTTCCGCGAAGGAGACCTACCAATCGCCGCTACAAAGGAATTAATCCAATGCAACGGATTCAGAATGGAGACGGCCCGAAGAACCCTAGTGAATCGTGAGAACTACAGCACAGCCTATGCGCCTCTTGTGCGCCTCACCATCGTCCAATGGTCAACCTGGTTGTATCATTGCGTGTGCCAGCATCTATGCTCTAGTGCTACGTAGGAGCCTCTCATTCTGACAAAGCCATCGCTCCTTTCGACCGTGACGCCCATTATCCACCCTTCGCGTTAACCACGGCTTGTGGGCATACGAAAGCCAAACCTCAGGCCTCAGGACGGATGCAAGTTGCCGACTTCCAACAATGCTTCTCCTCTTTACTCTGGTGCACCTCCTACATCCCATTGAAGCAGAAACTGCTTCAATGCCTGTATCATCGCCTCTTCCTGACTTTGACCGTTTGATTTACGTCAGACAAGACTCCGGAGCAGCGCCAGTGTCAACTTGCACCTGCCCAGATACGCGCTCCATCTGGAACATCGTATGGAGCTGCTTCAGCACCATCTTCATATGCACCTGGCTCTCTGTGCATCCGAATGTCCCGGGTCCTCAAGAATCGCCTTGGGCAATTCGCGGTCGGCGATTGAAGTTGATGATTTGGGCCTTCATAGGCCCGGAGCTGTTCGTAATATGGGCTTACAGGCAGCGATTTATGGCCAAAAAGATCGCGGAAAGGTATCGAAGTACGTTCTTGTATCGCTTTCTACCTTTCACAACGTTAATTATTGGACCGCATTGATAGGTCGTGGATGGACTATTACTCATGGATTTTTCCTCGTGATGGGCGGATTTCATCTTTACGACGGCGAAAAGGATCTCGGGGTCCTCTCCGTTCAACGATTCAATTCCATGATCGAATCCAACACCATAGATTTCCCATCAGAACTTACGCGCGAAGACATAGAGGACAAAAGCAAAGCCGACGGACTGTCTAAAGGAATCACGATCCTTCAAACTTCGTGGTTCGTACTGCAGTGTATCGCTCGGGGTGTGCAGAAGCTTCCGTTGACGGAATTGGAAGTCGTCACTCTGGCGTTGGCCAGCCTCAACGCGTTGATATACGGGTTGTGGTGGAATAAACCCCTCGACGTCCAGCGATGTCTCAACATTAGATTGAAAGCCTCATCGACTGCGATTGAACAGCCTACGAAATCAAACCCTGACCAAGTTGTCGAGGAGAGCGACCGTAGTTTAATTCCCGCACCAATAACAACAGATCTCGAGAAAAATACTCTTGTATCTCCATCTGCTCGGGACGAGGATCCGCGCACAGGCACCAAGAATATTGTTTGCTCCTCTTCATCAAAAATATGAACTTGATTGATATTAGAAATAGGTACCAGGCAGGATATCGAGGGTGCACGCTTCCATGATCCTTTGGCTGAAGGTCACCCGTGAAGAGTTTCGCGATTATCGCGCAAGCGAGAGGCGAAGACGAGAGCTAAGGGCTGAACGTCTAACGCTCACCCGCTTGCTTCTCCATCGGCTTGTCGCAGAACTCTTCATAATACCTATTAACGAGCTCACTGAAGGCGAATTCCAAATCCCAGAAGGGTTCGACCGGGTGACGAATTATTACCACGGAGTTGAGACTATGGAGGACTTGCGCGCAGTGCGACCGTCTGTACTCCTCTGGATCGGAATAGCCATCAGCGCCGTCTTCGGTGCCATTCACTGCATCGCATGGAGCTTCACATTCCCTTCAAAAGTCCAACGCGACCTGTGGCGTGCGATGTCGCTTGCTGTCATCACCAGCCCTTTAGTCTTTTTCGGCGCCCCTTTACTTTATTCCTCCCTCTTCAAATCCTCCGTTACGCGATTCCTCGAGAGATGGCGTAGTCGCCGTGGAGTTGCTGCCTTTTTCTATTGTTGCGTCGGAAATTTGCCAGTAGTCCTCGAGGTTTTAGTAAGGTATATATCAGCGTCGATCTATATCGCATCCAGGGTGGGACTGTTGGCCATAGCACTCGCTTCGTTAGGGGACTTGCCCCCGGATACGCTACGCGATGTTGACTGGGTGGACTTTCTGCCCCATCTGTGAGCACGTGGATTAGTACGTCGTGTATTGGCATTCCTAACACGGACGCTTGCGAGGACATTTCAAAAGGTGTATGGGTTGTCATTTACAGATGCCGCTGCGTATCAATGTGAGCGAACTTAGGTGTCATGGTACCCAGTATTCGCCTCTGACTTGTTCCGCCTGTGTTCTTGTTTCAAAATGTATGGCATCGAGCATAGCAGTGCGGTCGACTTCTGGGTCAACACTTGCTCGGATGTGTAGAAGAACACGGCTCGTGAGGAGGGCATGGATGCAACGAGATGATCTACGTGGGGATATTAGACTCCAGAAAGAAACCCCATATCAGAAAAAGGAAAGGACCGCACGTGGTGAACATAAATCGATATGATGCAGGTATCTGGAAGCCTGTAAGCAAACGAGAACAGCGATATGTGGTGTCAAAGACCGCTCACGGAAGGGATAGTCATTAGCAGGATGTTCATCGTCGAAGTAGCTGAACGAAGATATCAGCAACATTGTCAAATTTCTATTACCATCTGCTCACCAAAGAGAAAGACATAGTACAATATTCCTAGATAGTTTAGCACGAGATGACACAGCTGGTTCACAAAAGGAACCTACCTTCGGTATAAACAGCAGTGTATAACGCCGAATTTACCCTATAGTGATCTGGAAGAGGCTGCCATCTGGATCCAGTGTTGAACGGGAAGATGAACGTACAAGCCTTTGCTGCGGGGATTATCATTAGGACTAGTATAACTGTTAACGGTGGGTTAGTCTAATCGAGGCAACCAAAAGAGTAAAGAAGCGCTTTCACGCACAGGCGTCCCATCCTAGCAACAGGGCCCAGTTAACGACTATAAGATTATCCCCTGCAGTGGGAACACATCCCCGGAATTGGGGTGGAAGTGCAGAAACTACGCGAATGGAAGGCAATGTGAGTGATAGGGGCTGGCGGAGAAGTGAAAGATTATTACACTGCATCGTTGGGAGGACCTTGAAGTGAATTATGATGGTCGAGATGAAGCACAGAGGGTAGAGGGCGATAAGAGCGTGCGTCAGCACTCTGGTCCGGTTCCAGACTGCCCAGGCTCGGGATGTCAGAAGCACTGTCAGATTTAGGTGGTCCAGTCAAGGAGGTTGTCGTGCTGTAACTAGAGGAGTACTCACATTCCGAGAATGCCAACCCGAAAGACATTATACTTTTCCCCGCTTCATTCAGCAACACGCACGTCTCGACGCTTAGATTCTTTCCAAAATTGACTAGGTAGGAGAACGCGAGTCATCGGCCTCTAAGAAAGATGAAGTTCAGCACGAGTTGGAACTCACAATGCAGAGTCAGCCAGAGAGAGTCAAAGAAAGGGAGATATCGTTGAATGAAGTAGATGACCTTGATGGGTGTCCATGGTCCAGGCCAGATATATTGAACCTCCATCCCGACGGTGAGAAGGTAGTCCCAGAGAAAGATGGCGCACGCAGAGACTAGGAAAATTGAGCTGTTTGACATGTCGTGAGGTGGGCAACTACACACGTTCAACCATCTTCGTGAAGATGAAAGGGTGTGTGGTTTCAGCAACGACTAGACAGCCGAGTAAGAGGGTCTCGCACCTTCGTCACGTTCGACGCCTGGAGGTTGTCGATCATGCCAGAGTCTGACATGCCTGCGCCCCTTCTACGGCCAGAAATTGTGACGCTAAACCACCAAAGTGGGGATGAGGTGGCCGTCGAGGGGTGAAGGAGGTTCGAGTAAAAGCGATGCTTAGTTACTATATGGATGGAGGGAAGGCAGAAATTACATACACTCTCGACGATCAATGACGATCACATAGGATGGAGACCCGGGTGCTATCTGTGCCCGAGCCTTCGCTACACTTGGCAGACTGGAGCCTTTTTAGTCTAGAGTTTCCTTACTGAGATGGGTCATCCATCAACGATGACGATGACTCTCATCGGCGAGTCGTTGTTGGATAATTGCCTTAAATACGTGCCTCCTGGCCTCCTTTCTCGGCCATTCCTTCTCAATGCTCACATCCTCGCCTACCATTTGAAGCAACAGGTATGAACTCGCGATACACCTCCGAGTTTTTCTTCCTTTGCGTCCTCAGTTTCAGGTACATAATCTTCCCATCTTGGCACCTTACCTGGGAGGTAATAGAGACCGGACAGTCCATTCTACTATTAGCGATCTAAAGATACAACGTGTTCACTCGCATGATAATACCATCATCCACGGCAATGAAGAAACGGAGAGACGAGTATAAATTTAATTAAATGAAGAGGTCGGGCTGATCATCGAATACAGGAGAAACGCACGGCAGCATGCGCAGAACACGAGAGTGGATCGGACCTAGTTCCTCCTCCATAGCAGCTTTCACTTTGTGATATTGGTCCCTCTCTCCATAGTACACACCGACGGTCAGGTACATCTTGAACGGAGAGGATTCGAAGGAGACACCCTCATGCCGCAGAGGTGCGCCAGATCGACGTCGATTCCACTCGTAACGCGATTGGATGAGTCTGGAATAGCTCGCGTTCAAGACTTCGTAATATCCCTCTGTGTTTGTACGAAGGGGGTAATTGAGTCGGAGGATTGCTAGATGGGGTAGCGGAGGATTGATGGGGGGTTCGTGGTGTTGGTGCGTCAAAAAAGATATAAGATTGCCGGAATAATCCATCCCCAAGCGATGAACTTTTGCCCGTTCGGTGTCTTTTCTCAGTATGCTCAAAACTTCAAGCTGAGTCGTCATGAGGAGCAGTGCAAAAAGGTCAGCATCCTCAATCTGGACATGGGTCAACGATAGCGAAGTAAGCCTCGCTAGGTACGGCATATCGCGCTGAACAGACACTGCGAACGGCTGTTCTAATGGGACGAGGCGGAATGGGGACGAAAATACGGCGTGCAAGTAAAGAGATCGAAGAGCGGGGAGGTCGATATTTCGCAAGATCGTCGACGCGCTTCCACCAAAAGCGACTTCGAGGGAGAGAGATGTGAGTTTTGTCAATGAAGTGGGGTGGGAGGACGAATGCCACGTTATGCCGTCAGTCATGTTTCCAGGGTCTTGAAGAAGTTGAAAATCAGCTTGGGCTGTACGAAGATTGTGGCATTGAACGATGAAATCACGCCAATGCTGAACGGCGTTTCTACTGCTGTCTTTTGGTCGGCGATCGTCGGAACCGAAGGCAACCACGAACATGTCGAGCTGCTGATGGGGAACGGATATCCGGGAGAGGTGGATTGAAGCTGCGGCGCGAAGCTCGTAATGCCGGAGGGGACAGGCTGAGAACAATTGGGTCTTGGGAACCATTGAAGCGGACTCTAGGCGCAGAACGAGAGATTGAAGGGAAGAGAAGCAATCGGGTGACAAAGGAGCAAGAACAGAATCGCCCCATTTTTGATCCATGGAAATGTCGAGTGAACGGCATTTTGGGAAGAGACTACGCAGTGCGCGATGAGCTTGGTCTCGACAATCCTGGATTTCAATTGAGGGATTGTCAAGCTTTCCAAAGTGCGAGTCATCGATTGAGAGGTTGAAGGGAACGGACCGCGACCGGCAGGCGAAAAGGTCAAGAACCTGAAGACGACTGTCGTATATGCGTACGACCTCCGAGTCATCCTCTTCTTCGTCACCTCCGTCCATGTACTCCCCCTCATCCGGAAATGCGAACAGTGTTTGAGACCACAAGGTGGGGTCGTTGACGACTATGTTTCGCCATACCCTTGATACTCTGCATAGAAGGAGAGGCGATTCAGATGGGCGGGATAACGTCCCTCGCTCTGGGATGGTTAACTGGAAAATCCTTGATAACAACTCAACAGGAAGACGTCGGATCGGGGCTAGGATTGAAGAGGCTGCGGCAACGTGTCGCTCGATATCTGCGGTGCGGGCCTCCAAACAAACAAGCTCCTGACAGAGGGTCTGGATCATGAGGAGCTTCTCTTGACATTCAGCTCGAAGTTGACGCATTTCATCTTCACATGCGCTCCGAAAGCTATTGACAGCAGCGGTTTCAACTTCTGCGGGTTGAGGGCCGACCTTCAAGGCACCGAGATATGACGATAAAATTGCATCGATATCGCCATTCTGCACAACGATGAGGGGGTCGTCATTTGAACACAATTCTAAGCGCACCTTCGTCGTGTATCCACCACCAAGAGGGTCAACGGCTATCGGTATGTTTCCAGCGTACGCCTCTTGGCGGGTGTTGAGAATCTTCGACTCCTTGTCGGTCGAGGACCATTTGTACTCTGTGGATAGCAAGGTAAGTTTGAATATGGCCTGATAAAGCAACACTCACCAAGCACCCCTTGTCCATTCTTCTTGTGATCAGAACCTCCAGCTGCCACCGTGGGGCTTCGAAATAGAGAGAGGTTTCCTTCGTCACACTCGCGGGTCAAGACCTCTGGCTCGTCTAATCTCCGCACGTTGAGGTGCACTGCAATAGAGTCATGAGCTAGGTTCATAGTTTGGTATCCCGTGAGTTTCTTCTGCGATGCTGAGGTCGTCAAATCAGGGAGAGAACGAACTTTGGAGTCACCTCAGCCAAGTTTGCTACTTCTGACTCTATTAAAACACTTGGCATGTCACTCGGGCCGCTCCGGCGCGACTTGCGTTTGCATCCTACTCGTTGTCCGACTTCTCTTCTGCATCGTTCATTGTTCCCGACCTTTGATTTCGCCAGCTTAATAATCCTAAACGACTCCATTACAAGACCTAGGGTAAAGATGGTCCATAAGAGGACACGCAACAACAAGGGGGATATACACCAAATGGCCCATAACAAATAATATGCCAAAGGAAAGAGTAACTTTACATACTTATATGGTTTAAACGCTTAGACAAGCTGATCGCAGTGTGGCTGTCTCTTCGATTCCAGGTCGTATGCCTTCTCCTCTGCGGGGTCTTCGGAGATGAGCTTAGTAGTCTTCATCTCTATCGAGATGGCCTGGTTCGACTGTGTGTACTGAAGGTTATTTAGCAACTTGGCATGAACGGCTGCATATGTATCGAACATACCTCGGGCCCGATCCGACTCGTGGATGTTTCTGTACCGGCAAGTCTAGGATGTGAGACGGAGATTGACATGGAGTAGTTCTCCTTGAGGCTTCGTCTCGCATTCAGGCTGACAGGAAAGTAGGTTAGTCCTCGCGAACTCACGCCACCAAGACGTGGACCTACGCGGAAAGGAGCGAATTGGTGTATACTATTTGTTGACCGTGAGCATCAGGAAGATGAGACGAAGAGAAATTTGAACTCACGCTTCGCGAGACCGACGTAGAAACCGAAGGAAATGACTAGGAAAGCCGAATTATGAGCCCCTCAGGTGTGGTAGCATGTCGAGAATAGCGGTAGTACTCACGCGTGGGGGATAGAGATTGAAACTAGACAAAAAATAAGAGCAATGAACACATAGATACAGGTCTGCTTACTAGAACCAGGACAGTAATAGCAGAGACACTGGGATACGTCGTCAGAGACGACCGGGGAGACACTCGAGGGATGGAATTCCTACCAGGTTATAACACCAGTTCCTGGAACAATAATGAGTCAATGGACATGGAATCAGATTGAAGGACGTACGGATGGTATATGCCACGAGGCGGTCAATGAGGTTCGTCGTCCTACATAGGTGTTGAGCGGGATCATAGATGGATATAGAGGGACGCTTACTTCGAGAACGCCTTCTCGCGCTGGATGATAAGGAAGTACGACATCGAGGCGGCGTTGACGATGTCGATCGCAACTCCCAGCCCCAACACGATGGACAGGTAGTTTTGGTATTTGACCAGGAACTCCGCATACGAGTTCATCATGACCGCCTCGGCCGCACCATATGTACTCATGATCCCTCGCGAACAGGCAGTGAGACCAGATGCCAGGCCAATGTAGGAGTAGGGCTTCGGGAGGAACTTCCAGACTCGGTAGGCAAAGAAGCACTTAGAGAGGAAGAATCAGCGTGGAGCTTCCAAATATGAATAAAGCCTCACCTGGACGATTGTCGTAATGAACCCTCCGAGCATGAGAACCAGTGAGAAACCGGGGTATGTGTGGACATCCTTTGCTCGGCCGTACATCACAATCGTAAGACGATAGACCTCCCATATCATGAGTCCCGTGTGCGCGCACTCAAGAAGCCTGAGGAAGAATGTCAAAGCCAAAACTGGGTGGCATGTTACTGTATGTACCATACGACCGCCACCTGACACCGATAACGAGAGTGAGTTTCCTGAATATCTTGAACGAAGGCCGAAAGACGAACCAGAATCTTCAGCTGCCTCGAATCCTCCGGGTTTTGCGAGTAATAGAAGTAACATTGGAGGGTGACGACGCCGAAAAGAAACGCAGCGCCGAACGACCCAATCTCAATCGCCCCAAAGGTGTTCGCGATCGTGAGGGACACCATAGTAGAGGAGGAGGGGAGGAGGAAGAACGGAAGGAAGGGCGGTGGCCTTGGCTATCCAGAAAACTTTTGGGATATATACTGGAAGGGCGATGAACCGTTGGCCGACGACCGCGAGCCCGACTCAGGGTTTGAGGGGTGGAGCAAGGCAAAGGAGTCGGTACTGCAGAAAGATAAAATAAACGCACCCTCCCGACCGATACAGATCCCTCTAGATCGCCGAATAGTTAGGGGTTTTCGTTGATTGCAAGACGTGCCTGACCTAGATACCCCATATTCCCCCGGCCAGACCACTGGGGAGGGAGTGCGCTGGCGAGTTTCAATCCGTGGTGCGGTTCTTTCAGTTCCAAAGTCGTCTTGCGTGCGCTAAGCATGAGAGCAGGGCTGAATTTTCGTCGTTGATAACGAGGTCGTCAGCGTGACAGAAGGAATGCAGTGGAATACTCATGAAAGTGGTCTCCTTTTGGCTATGACATCAACGGACAATCGGGAACCGGCAAAATTTCGTGATCGGTTGGCCCTTCGAGTCTGGGACACCGAGCAGCGGAATCTCCTAGACATGCCTCTCGCACTTCGGCCGGTAGTCTATTCTGCGAAACGCCCGACGGGAAACGCCTACACGACCAGTGCTCTATGTCCTCATAAAGACATCGGTTTTTGTGCAAGTTTCCAATGGCTCAAAATCCATCTCTCCAAGGCACGGATATCGTCGACCTGCGCCACGAAAAGCTTGGAGAATCGGTGGTTCGAGGCATCTGACTACGAGAATGAATCCCCTGTTTAAGCGCCGCGGCTCGTGCGAATGTCCACGTGCTTCTAGCGTAGCCGCTCGGTCCGAAATGCGCCAGGAGTCTCGAGAACTCGAGGACGGGGTAAACGGTGGGATATCAGGAAATAACCACCGGAATGGAAGGAGAGGGTCTCGTGCCTACCCATCGATATCAGTACCCACCAATGATTACATGGCCGGCTTCAAGAAGCAAGGGATGGCGGGATCAACGTAGCACGACGAGGTTCTCTTCAGGTATACATCATCTTCAAATATGGACCGAAGTAATGACGAGGTGCGTCATTCGAAGCGTTTTAAGTGCTTGGATTTGGGGAGGAAACGGCACCACACCGGGACTGGCGTCCAAGTTTCTGGGGAATTGTTCCTCAACTAAGGCGGCCGGTAATGATGACGAATTTCAACTAGAATCCGGAGGCAAAGGTACATTCCTCAGTCAAGGAGGGAGACGACAGAACGAAGAAAGGACGCAAATAGAGAACGACTGGAAAGGGTTTGAAGGAGGAAGAGGATTATGTTCTTCGAGGCTTTCGTCAAAGAGCTTCGGACCAGCATATATATCCAGTCTAATGGGGGAGGAAGCTCCGTACATACGTCGAGGGTGTGCGGGTTTCCCCGCATCGGCGACGGTGCTATTCGTGCCGCCGGAAAAACCGTTGAAGAAGGGTTAGGAGAACCACGAATGTGCGCCACTCTATGAGGGGATCCATCACCCGCTTCGGTACCGAAGCAGATCACCCCCAAGCAAATGATGCGCCGTGGCATCAAGGGCATCCCCTACATAGCTTAGCGCCGAAAATTCTAATGTGTCAACGAAACTGGACAGAATGATTAGGGGAGCTGTCGCAACGTAGTCCTTCTTAGTCAGCAAAAAGTGTCGACCACAGAAAGGAGCTGAAAGGAGCCCACTTGTGGGGGCCGACATCAGCCACGGACGAGGCGTAGCAATGAATGCCCAGGGTTATTCCGAAAACCTTGGCAGTGGTTGGTGTAACTCCCTTGGTAGCCGACATAATGAATAGCCAGGGGCATCTACGTCCTGATGAAGGTGAGAAGCATATCGATAGGGGTGTTTAAATTGCAAAAGACTCGAACTTCGAGATAAACAAGCATCGACGGCGGCGAGCACGGGGCTAATTGTCATTTCAGCGACGGAGGGTGAGCACCGGGAACTAAGATGGGTGAATTGTCCGAATAGTGGTATTGAACTAGAACGCGAGGAGACCAGTGCATACTATTTCGTATCTCCAAATATGGGTTCCATTTCGATGGGGATAAGAGCTACGCGCGTGAGTGAACACTACGAGTTTCGTTCCATGTAGAGGTGCGCGGGTCGTCGGTTAAAGACGAATGGTGAACCGGTGATGGGTCCTGAAAGAAGGAGGGAGAAACTAGACGACTCCTGGGAGAGACTACACGTGCATATAATACAAATTGCATACTTTACGTTGTATAACAAATATGAACCAATGACCAGTCGATTGGGGGGAAAGAACTGAACACGAAAGTGCTTGAGCTTCGGAAGCCTCATTGTTTATTCGGAGAAAGGGAATTGTCGCTTTCGGTCAGACGTCCACCGGGCCGGGACGCTCCAACATATTCCCGAAAACAATCCGAAATGACAAATTCTGTCAGGAACCCCGACGACGGCCCAGCTATCTCTTTCTCTTTGCCTCCAATTTCTCCAACCTCCCGCCACACGATCTCGAGCTGCTATCGCTCTACCTTCATCATTGTTCTATCGCTTTTCCCTCTCGGTTTTAGCAAGGACCCTGAGCTCGAGACGCGACGATGCAAGTATTATGTCCACAACCCTGCTGATCACAACAACGAATTTCTGGCGCATCGCGAACGTTTAGGAATAATAATCTCGATTCGGAGGGCTGGCGCCTTGAACCCGTGGACACCCCGTTCCAAATCTTGCGTCCGTCTCGGTGCTTTTGCTGTCCTTCCACGTATATGCTCTGCGTCCCTCGAGGAACGCTGCGATGGTCTAGAGTGAAGAAGCGCCTGCAACACCGGGACTCGAGGGCTGATCTTTCAATTTCCTCTCTTGTCTTTCTTCGCTTCGTTCTGCTGGACTCGCTTTGCTCCTGGCCGCACAAATCCCTAATCAATCACCCAAATTCCTCTCGCTATCTCCATATGTACCGACTGGTCTCAAAACACCTTAGAATTGTCTGAGTCTGGAGACGGTTTGGTTCGGATGTTCTGACACTTGGTATGTATTTTCATTCATAAACTATTGACTACTTCAATTGTCCACCTTTTCATTGGAACGTTTCTCCAATTCCTACAGATTGGGGTCAGTTGTGATAATGGGAGGGGAAGGCGTCAAGTCCGGGGTGCTGGACTTGGTGGTGGCGTACGGCGCGCAGGCGCAGAACGGGCAGGCGGTTCCGATGGTACTGAGGGTTATGTATGAGCCTGTGGGGCACCCTGGGCAGGAGAAAGTTGGGCATTCGAGAGGTGGCTTCGGACTCGTGGGGTTAGGGTGGGTCGTTATGATGGGAGGGGTGGGCGCTGGGACAGGAGTGACAGGCGTGGTGGGTGCACAGGCACAAAAGGGGCAGGCGGTTCCGATGGTGCTGAGGGTTGGATATGAACCAGGCCCGCATCCTGCGCAGGAGAAGGTCGGGCACTCGGGCGGTCCCCCAAGGACTAGTTGGATTCGAGGATTAGAAGAAGAATTAATGGATCGTAGGGCGAATTTCACGTACCAGGCTCGGCATGGACGACGTCGAGGAGCGACAAGGCGCAAGCGATGAGGGCAAGCTTGAAGGAGGTGTGCATTATTGATCTTTTCTTCGATTTACCGATGTGGAACTAGGTGCTTTGGATTGGAATTTGGATTGGCCAACGAATTTGATTTTCACCGTCCGTATATATACATCCTGAGAATGGGCAACGGCAGCCGCTGAGTGAAAGATGTTTGAGAATTGCCTTACCTTCGAGGATCTACTTCAATTCATCGCTTAAGAGAGAAGTCATGAGATGCGTACTGGATGCCGAACTCCGTCAAGCAAACGGTAAGTTGTTTATCCGAAATCCTGTTCTGGAGCACTATTGAAGGAGCTGCACTCTCACGTTTACATATTCGAGGGAAAAGTCAAGAGCGTTGATGTTTCCATAACGTAGTCAGGTACGATGGCAAGGAGGCAGGGATATTCAAGGAGGTGAAGTAGAAGTGCGCCACCCACGGCTGTTTTCTGGGTATTTATCGGAATAGAGTACGATTCGAGAGGCTTCGGCGATGCAGGAAGTATCGGGTATTTTCAGCTACCCACAGCGTCCTCCTGAGTGTTCTCCCGCATTCCGAGCTCCAGAAATGTCATTAACGCGGCTCGAAGTCTCCGTGAGGCGGGTAATTTCCGCGTACCCCCCAAAGTGACGCAGCTCGTCGCTTTATCCCGGGTACCCAGACCAATCTAGGACGGATTGTCGAGATCTAGACGCCCATCCTTCCATAACCTCGAGCAGTGCAAGTTTTTACTGTTTCAGTGGTTCAAGCTTGCATGTTACTTAGTGGTTTCCGGGAGAGATGCGATAAGATAAGATGCGATCAGGACCAGCTCCATCTCGTTACTTAGCAGCTTCCCACCCAGTTCCTTTCCTCCAACGTCAATATTCCCAACATTTTGCACCATGGATTAACCTATTGAGCTAGGGACAACGACCTTGAGCAGCTTCCGTGATCGGTGTAGAGCCGACATCAGTGAACACAACTCTGCACAAGACTTCTCACTATCGAGGCGGCTCGCGAGGATATTGGGCTTCTAGAGGAGTAGATGGCGGAGAAAGTGAGGCAATTGTCTATGACTTCGTCTGTCATGGCGCCGTTCAGACGATTTCGGCAGGAATTGCCGATGAGGATATTCCAGCTGAGTCAGTCCACGTTGAACAAGACTATTCTTCTCTAGATGGGATAACCCACTCGTATTTGGTGAAGTACTAGAGGTTTGCCCGTGCTTCGCACGGGGCGAGCATGGGGGCGAGGAAAAATGGAACCTCAAATTAATGTACATACTATGTACTAAAGTTCCCCACCACTTTACTTCGATTTTAAATGTTTGAAGCCGCTCGCCTTTGCCTCCGTCGCGCGGGCGCTCCATTGTGCCGAGCGACGGGTAACGGGTTAAAAGGACATGTATTCGAAGCGAATGCACCACACATTTTATTTTATTCGCATTTACTTGAGTTTCAATCAAGGCTCACCCCCCAAGATGTTTACTTGTGCTCCAGATTTGAATCGGCAAAAGTCATATTTTATTTTATCTGAACTTCGCTCGCGGCTGATCAATGGCTCGACGACTCAAGTGCTCACTGGGCGTTCATTTTTTGATGTCCAGCTACTGCAAGGCCTTCAGATACCCACCCTCTTTGCTCTGCAACCTGACACGCACATTCGATGTCGGTTCTCCCAGGTCGATTTTACTCTACCGCAAAACCCCGTTTTAAGTGCCATCCTTGCATATGGCGGTACATACTCAGCAGCAGTGAAAATTTGAGAATCACTGCCACCAAGAAATCCACGGTGGATTGAATCGACTGTTACCCAGTGCATCACTCAAATAATACGGTCAGACTGACCTTGAAGCTTGAAGCTTGAAGAGCAACAAAAGATGACTCCGTCAACTTTTAAAGTTGACCCCCGGACAAAAACCTTGGTTTTAGGAGGTAGATGCAGGCTTTGGAGAAGCACCGAAATCAACGACCCGCCTCTATGGTGTCACATCTGGTACGGATATTCATGCGAAGCGGATTTGGAGAAGCAATACGGCGGTTTGGATTTGAGAGTCTGCTGGATTGGAAGGACTATGCCTTTTCTGCAAGATTTCTCTCGCCCCCTCGAATACACCGTCCGCTACTTTGACTAAGACCCCCTGTAGGGGGCCCACCAGCCCTTAGAGGGTGCAGGACGTTCTGCGAGTATTGTATAGCACAGAATATACCTGAGCCACATCTATTGCCCCGAAGAATTTTTGGGAATTTCGCGACGACGGCTACAGCAGGACATGTCAAACACAAGGTCAACAGTATTTCAAAACGAAAAGAGCGTTCAAAATTATACTAATATTACGGTCTAACATACGTCGAAAAGAGTGTTGGAATACGTTTATGATTCACGGAATTGACCAGCTTAACTCAAACCTTCCATCCACCTGCGAGACCCATTACATTTGCTGGATCAACCCTCCTCTTCACTGCCCTCAACGCGGGGAGGTTCGCTCCGTAGACCTTGCTGATCGGGGTATCAAAAATAGCGTTGTTCGGGTACAAAGGCGCCTCTGCGGCCGCCCTCTGGCCTTCCGCCACAGCAGCGTCGGTAATTACCTTCGTGCTCACGCGTGCGGCATTGTAGAACTCCTCGTCATAGGTAGAGTTGAGCCACGCGTAGTAGATGTTGAAAGGAAGGAAAGGGATACTACGCGTCGGCGGGAAGGCGGTCTGCTGGGTGTTATGAGAATACATCGAGCGGAGGAAGGGCTCGACGGCGTAAGTTGTGATGATGCCAGTCTTGGTGCTCAGCTGCTGGCCCCAGTACTATAGTCCTGGCCTTCAGTAACTGGTGATCAAGCGAGGGAACTTATATACGCACCTGAGTCTCATTAATGACGACGTCAACCAGGCTCCTCGTAGTATCAAGAATGGAGAAGGCGTTGAAAATTCCACTGGCATACAATCATCAGCCCGAGTGTTCATTTGTCAGAGAACTCAACTTACTGGAAGCCGTACGAAGCGGCCGTTGGAGTGGACTGGATCATGTCGGCGAAGGCACGCGTTTTGACGTCGCTTCCGTGGTTGGGAATGGCAAGGAAGCGGTCGAACATGCCAGCAGGTGGGGTGGGACCGTCATAGAAGAGGAAGAGGGTAATATCCAACTAATTATGCAATTACTATGTCAGAGATACAATGCCAAAGATAGCATACTCACCTCGCCCCGAGCGTAAGTATAGGTAGTCATGACCTGTGCTTTCGGGTCTGTCGCGGTGGCGTCCCATTCGACTGTGGCGTCTGTGACCTCGTCGATGTGATCTGCGCCGATTTGGGTGGGGCCTCCCTATTTAATAGTGAGCATGTGCCATTGACGCAGAAAGCAATTGAAGTCTCCTACCCAGACCTCGGGTTGGGGGTGGGTCTTGAGAGTGAATTTCGTAACGATTCCCTAGTAATCACGTCGTTATTCAGACGTATGGATAGAGTAAGAGAATCACGAACGAAGTTATTGAACCCGCCCTGAAGGTGACAGCGATTACTATCAGTAGAAATCCATCATCTAAACTTTCAAATCGTACCTTCAAGCCCATGAAAAGCTGGGGATCCGACTCGTGTGTGACTTTCACTACCTTCCCATCAGGTCTGACGAGCTCGAAAGCGACGAGTGTGTCAATTGTTAATCCGAACTGGTTTGTCTTCCACGAGTAGCCTCCAACAATGTCAATTGTCATCCTGGCCGTTCAGTGCCAAGTACTCACCTCCACCCAATGTAAACCCAGCCACTCCGACGCCAGGGACGCGTCCGCCGACGATGTTCACGCCATGGGGTGCGAGCGCGTCGTAGACGTTGTCCCATACTAGACCAGTTCCGATTTCTGCTGTCTGAGCGTCGGCGTCGTAGGTGACATTGTTGAAGCGGTACATAGAGATGTGGACTCCCGTGGTCGACGCAAACTTGGGGTTGGGTGAGTGCCCTGCGCCTTTCACCTGGAGTAGACAAATTGAGGCAGTTAGATTCGGTATCAGTAAGGTTAACTTACAGCGAAAGGTTTACGCGTTCCGCCAACGATGCGGAGCTGGAGAAAAAGAACGGGTTAGGCGTCGAGACTAACACATCGTCTCCTTGACTTACGACCGTGCCCACGTCGGCTGCAGTTCCTGGTTCAACAACGCACTCAGAGACTTGATTGGCGGTGGTGGCCCAGTGAGCAACACCCTTGTTGTAAAGCGCGTCGCCTGTTAGAAGCAGCAAACGCGGGTAAGTAGTGCCCCTTTGCCCCCAGCGGTGATACAACAACGCACCTGGATAATACACGTTGCTAGCAGAGGAGATTGCCCTTTCTATCCAGGCGCAAATCGGGTCTTGAGCGCGGGCTGTCAGTTGCGCTCCTTGGACAGCAAAAGATAACGTAGCGAGCGCTAACGCGGCGCTGACGATGGCGTGATTGAGAATTTGGAATGGGCAATAGAGATCAGAAGAAAGGAAAGAATGGGTATGTGCAGAGTATGGTCGACGAAGCGCAAATACTCGACCTTATGTACCATTTGGATGTTTGGGTAACTCCGTTGCGACTCGCGAAAGCTTGGAACGGGGGATTGAGGCGGCGTGTCATCAGTGTTTATCGTACGGCCCGTTCCGTCTGACCGTTCAGGAAAAAGAGGCGTTGATCACCATTCTGGGTGGCGACACGCGTGCGAAAGCCCTCTCGAAGGCGTAAAGTCAGCTTCCTGACAGCTCGAAAACTGTACGTGCAGGAGCGCGGCATACGAAGGATTTGTTCAGCTCGCGCTTCGAACTTGGTGCATACCGGGGCCCGTGCTGCACTGCACGAACAAGAGATGACGAGGGCGCGCAGCTAATACGCAGCGGGTGACATTTTCAAGGGTTTCCTCCAAGTCGCCAATGAGAGCTGCGCCGGACATAGACCGCCAGTCGCGATTTTTGATCAAAAGGATGAGCAGATGACTCCTTTGTGCTGATTTGTCTCCATCAATTCCGGAGTGTTGGTGATGGTTACACTGGCGTTGTATTTAATTTCCAGAGTACCACGCGGGCCACTCTGCATCCTTCTCCAACCCTGCCTATAACAAACCGTACGAGGAAATTGTTAAAAGCTTAAATCATTTCTTTTGTGTCTACTAGATTTCATGTGAATAACTTCCTCGAGCTTCCTCGTCATGGGACATGGAGTCTATCACCGCCCACTACTTATCGACTCTTATAGGCTCTTATGTACGTTCAACTCATGTTAGTCTATTAGTAGGTTGTACTTCCTTTCCTGGCCGGAAAGAAGCACTCGAATTGATTTTCGGTCCGCCAACTGAATCGATTGCTCGGTATCTCGCCTCGGACAACGATCCCGCTGACGTCTGGGGGAGCAACTGACACGCGGTCCACGCCGTAATTAATGTACATAAGCGCTTTACTTACGATGTTACATGAAGGAGATGCTGGTAAGAGACATCGGAGCTTTCGGCCGTATATGCGGGTTGAACCCATTAGGCCCACGCCACAGCGTTCAGATACTCTATAGCTAACTCTGAAATTCGTCGAGAAATGGCTGTTACCGATAACACGATGAAAAGACAGCCTGGTATGACACCTGGGTGACGCACACTTTTGGGAGGGGATTACCCACACGACATTCGGGAGTATTGGTAAACACTGGAGGCTGGGTAAAATTCATCCGAAGGCGATTTTCGGTTCATCACCCACGCGCGTCAACGAGAAGTGAGAATCCCATCCGAAAATCATAGAGTGTATGGGGCCTATCTCCTCCGGAATATTTTATACAACTGTCTTCCAGGTCTCCTGTTCCCTGCTATCGACCTCCCCTGTAAGCTCGACCTTGAAAGGAGATGACGCTAAGGTTATTTTACCCGCTGCAGGACCCGACGCTGCAATTCCTGACCAAGAACACATCCACTGAGAACGAGAATGGGCTCATTAGGCGAAGCTCCTAGCTCGTGGAGCTCTTCACAGTTCGCGGAGGCCGGTGAGAGGCTAGTGGAAGCCTTTATCTCCCTCGCCAGGCTTGCTGCGTCACCCTTTCCAGGAGTGGCACTTGAGAAACTGGGAGCGGCTTTCCGAAGAATGACGCTTTTGAGCTTCCGGACTCATGGGCTCCCGACAGGGGGGAGAGGGTATTCATAAAAATGGCGGACGCAGGGTAGAGTGAGACCTTGCGGAAAAGAGACGTAGTCCTCTCGACAGAGTGTCAAACCCAAATCGCCGTATGGCCTCTCCTCCGAACCGACTTCGCATGGATATCCGTACCAGCTGTGACAGTACCATAGACGCGGGTCATTGATTTCGATGCTCCTCCAAAACCTGCATACTTCGCAACATACGAGTGGGTTATCCTGTCTAGAGGAGAATGGTCTTGTTCAACGGGGACTGATCCAGCTAGAATATCCTCGTGATCAGTAATTCCTGCCGAAGTCTGAACAGCTCTATGACAGACGAAATCTTACAACATTGTCGCACTTTCTCCCCCATCTACTACTCTAGAAGCTCGATACCCTGGGGAGCTGCCTCGATAGTGAGAAGTCTTGTGCAGCCGCGTTGTGCCCGCAGTTCAACGATGTCGGCTCTACACCTATCACGGAAGCTGCTCGAGGTCGTTGCCCCTAGTTATCCGTGGTACACAGGGTTTGGAATATCGATGACGGAGGAAAGGAACATACTGGATGGGAGGCTGCTATTATAAGAAGACGGAGCTGGTCCTGATCTCATCTGATCTCATCTCTCGCGAAAGTCACTAACATGCAGGCTTGAACCACTGAAACAATGAAAACTTGCATTACTCTTGAGATCACGGCGGGGTGGGTGTCCTAGATGGGACAAAGCGATGAGCTGCGTCACTTTCGGGGGTACGCGGAAAATACCCGAATTCCGGAGACTTCGAGCCGCGCTAATGACGTTTCTGGAGCTAGGAATGCGGGAGAGTATTCAGGAGGACGCTGTGGGTATCTGAAAATCTCCGGTGCTTCCTGCATCGCCGAAGCCTCTCGAATTGTACTCTATTCCGATAAATGCCCAGAAAACAGCCGCGGGTGGCGCACTTCTACTTAATATTCCTTCCATTGGTCTTAACCACGTTATGGAAACATCCACACTCTTGACCTTTCCCCTGAATATGTGAACATTAGAGCGCAGCTCCTTCAGTAGTGCTCCAGAGCAGGATTTCGGATAAACAACTTACCGTCTGCTTGACGGAGTTCGACATCGAATCCGCGTCTCATGACCTCTCTCTTAAGCGATGAGTTTAGTAGATCGTCTAAGGTAGGGCAATTCTCAAACATCTTTCACTCAGCGGCTGCCGTTGCCCATTCTCAGGATGTATATATATACGGTGAAAATCAAATTCGTTGGCCAATCCAATCCAAAGCACCTAGTTCCACATCGGTAACTCGAAGAAAAGACCAATAATGCACACCTCCTTCAAGCTTGCCCTCATCGCGTGCGCCTTGTCGCTCCTCGACGTCGGAAACGCAGAACCTGGTACGTGCATTCGCTCTACGATCCGTCAACTCTTCTCCTTTTAATCCCCAAATCCAACTAGTCCTTGGGGGACCGCCCGAGTGCCCGACCTTCTCCTGCGCAGGGTGCGGGCCTGGTTCATATCCAACCCTCAGCACCATCGGAACCGCATGCCCCTTCTGTGCCTGTGCGCCCACCACGCCCGTCACTCTAGTCCCAACGCCCACGCCTCCCATCATAACGACTCACCCTAACCCCACCAGTCCGAAGCCACCTCTCGAATGTCCGACCTTCTCCTGCCCAGGATGCCCCACAGGCTCATACATAACCCTCAGTACCATAGGAACCGCCTGCCCGTTCTGCGCCTGCGCGCCCTACGCCACCACCAAGCCCACTACCCCGGTCTTGATGCCTTCCCCTCCCATTATCACGACTCACCCCAGTCTGTAGAAATTGGAGAAACGTTCCAACGAAAAGGTGGACAATTGAAATAGTCAATAGTTTATGAGCGAAAATACATATCAAGTGTCAGAACATCCGAACCAAACCGCCTCCAGACTCAGACAATTCTAAGGTGTTTTGAGACCAGTTGGTACATATGGAGATAGCGAGAGGAATTTGGGTGATTGATTAGGGATTTGTGCGGCCAGGAGCAAAGCGAGTCCAGCAGAACGAAGCGAAGAAAGACAAGAGAGGAAATTGAAAGATCAGCCCTCGAGTCCCGGTGTTGCAGGCGCTTCTTCACTCTAGACCATCGTAGCGTTCCTCGAGGGACGCAGAGCATATACGTGGGAGGACAGCAAATGCACCGAGACGGACGCGAGATTTGGAACGGGGTGTCCACGGGTTCAAGGCGACAAACCCTCTGACTCGAGATTATCATTCCTGCGCCATAATTCGGTTGTTGTGAACGTAATGCTTGCATCGTCACGCCTCGAGCTTGGGGTCCTTGCTAAAACCGAGAGCAAAAAGCGATAGAACAATGATGAAGGTAGAGCGATAGCAGCTCGCGATCGTGCGGCGGGAGGTTGGAGAAATTGGAGGCAAAGAGAAAGAGATAGTTGGGCCGCCGTCGGGGTTTCTGACAGAATTTGTCATTTCGGATTGTTTTCGGGAATACTTACATATGTCGGAGCATCCCGGCCCGGTGGACGTCTGACCGAAAGCCGACGATTCCTTGTCTCCGAATAAACACCAAGGGGAGCTCATGCGCAGTTCTCTCCCCCCAATCGACTGGTCATTGGTTCGTCTTTTTTATACAATGGAAAGCAGGCAAATTATATTGTGGCCTGCCATTATTCCCTCCTTTTCATCCACCATTTCACCACTGGCTTCCACCGCTTAACACAATTGCTTTCAATAGACGTACTATCTTGCTACAACTACATGGGGGACCGTATAAGTCTGGTTGCCGCCTTTAATCACTACACCACTTATAGTACGTCGAATTTTTATCCCTTTTCTCTCTTTACACGTAAAATATTCAATGAAGGTGAAGCACTTGCCTTCGACCTTTCAAATCATGGAGATGTTGCCTTCTTCTGGTCTATAAAATTTATGGATTTTAGATTTTCTGAAATCCAGTCTTCCTTAGACGATTCTTATGCGCAGCACTGTTCTTCTTGCCACTTCACACTCCGCGGGGCCCGTGACGTCTCATACCGAACACCGTCAGCCTTCGCTCATGAGCGCACGAGGCCGGAATACCTCTGTCGCTAACATTAGGCCCCCATGTCCCAGTGCAGCCGTCGTGTCGACGAAGGCTTAGATCCTACATGTGGGTCATCCTGGCATTCTTGGGCCCAGGAAAGAGGCGGACGGACGAACGGTGTGTACATCGCTCGAATGCTCTCTATTAGTTCAGCGGCACAGAACCTTTAGGGCTACATATGGCTGACAAAAAGTGGAAGGAAACGTACTGTATACCTTCCCATTCTTTGCACCAGCATTGGACTAGGCACTTCGAGACCTGTATTTGGCTCGGGTGTGTCTGTGGATCTACGAATTAAAGATGGAAACATCATGAAGTAAAAACTAATGAATGGCTAGCGACGGGAACGAACCTCTCGACATTGGCTTGCGACAAATTGGGGCAAGTCGCATGATGAGCTGTCGAGCGTAGTCGGAGGGAAGGAGAAGAGAACTCCCGGTGTCGCTTTTGTGCCAAAAATGTGCCCTGAAAGGCAGTAGGACATGAGTCAAGAGGAAAAGGAAAAGGACATTACGACGGATTCTCAGCCGAGATGGGGTTGTAAGCATCGCGTCCGCACGGCTCATTTGACGATGTCTCCCAGTTTGGAGTAGGGTATTCTGGCGGGACCGGTGTTGGAAGTTAGGGTTAACTTCAGCAATATTAATCCAGGTAAGGAAGGCTCGACTAGGATGACACTTACGGATGTGTCGTACAAACCCCCGATTCACCCGCCCCAGTTACAGGTTACTACGAAGTCGATAGAGTAGTTTGTGGATTTCTTTTCGGACCTTGTGCCTGCGAAATAGAAGGATTTTGGAAGGGGTGCGAGTCCTTCGGGTCACGCCATCTAGGAAAAATCAGGACGAATATTTCCAGCTGAGAAGTAAACTCCAGAGGCAATTACCCAGTTCTAGGAACAGACCGTTATCGATGGAAAAAAATTTAACGGATCTTCCTCCCGATCGAGGAAAGGTAGAAGTCTGGTCTCGTCGATATCTTCCGTACGAGATCTTGTGTCTACACTTAGTCCGGCGCGTCGTTTTCGTATGTTGATGACTTCAGCTATAGACACAAGGAGCGCTTCAGTCTCAAGTTCGAGGAAAGCGAAGCGAAAGTCAACCTACAATCAGGATCCGCGTTCGCACAGGCCAGCGAAGTACTTGGTGCTCACCAATCGTATCTCGTAGTCGTACGAAGGAATCGTCGGAGAAAGGATGAAAGCAGGTAGTCAGGATCGGTCGCGCCCCATGATCTTTCGTGGGATAGGGTTGACAGGATTCGTGGGTGGATACGGGCGCTGGGACCTTGTCAACGGTTATAGGGCCCTGGAGACACTTCAAAATCTCTTTGGCTTATCAAGGCGTCCGAGGGTCGCCGATTGTGAAGGCTTCGAGGTCATCAGGAGGTTTCCGGATTTGGGGAGGCGAGTCTGCAACAACCTCGCGGGAAAGGGTGGGAGGAGGACGCCGATATTTTGGTACTGTAAGATCTTTCAGCGCGTCTTTCCGAAGTTCTTGAAGAGCCCCCAGGTTTGTGGTATTTCACCCAGGGACAACGCGATGGACGCGGAAACAAGGCGACAGTTCTGACTCGTCCGGATTGGCCTTATACGGTTGGGAAAACCAGGTTGAAGGGGTAGCCATAAGCATAGCTCCCGTTTATAGAAATACAGGGTCTAAGATTTGATATGTCGCGTAGAAGATATGCGGGGACGCGCGACGCGATGAGGAGACGCGTTACAAGAAAAAGAACAAGCAGGCCACAAACGTCAGGGCTTCTCCGAACACGGGGCCGGATTTTACACGTTGATCATCAACAAGCGAAAATCAGCGACTTGAAGCCGCTTTCTCCCGAATCCCCCACTTTGTCCTTCTTGCGTCCCTTCGTCCGCCTTTTTGTTTCTCTTGCTCCACGACCAGCGACAAGCACGCACTGCCCTCGATTTCTCGACGAACATACTGATGCAATCCGCTAAGAACGATTCTTGCGCTCCCAAAGATTGACCACACATTCACGACTGAGGAACTAAAACAGTTCGACGGAAGAGATCCTCGGAGCCCATTTCCGTGCGACAAGGGTAAATCTCGGCCTTTTCTATGACTTAACCTGTTAATTGAAATTTTACTTCCTGACTATAGCACCGTGCTTCAGCGTTTCGCACAAGCCGACGTCTATGGCTGTCGCTCATACAGCACCTTCGCAAAGAGATAGGTTTCGCGGGCTGGTTGGTATGTCGGCTTTGAAGCCAGGGAGACTGTGGGCGGATCACCAGCACCGCTAGGATGGAAAGGATATGAAGGTGTTAGACGACTGGCAACTCGTTCTTCAGTCGCCTTTTTCATATCGCAGACTCATCTGAGGTCTGATTGTTTTTCTCGTATTCTAGCAAGCAGATACAACATTTCGGGAAGTTACAGAGGACCCGCCATCAGCAAGAGCAGGGCCCCTGCCTTCCCTCGCCGTATTCGACAGGGCACGAACGAGACGAGAGTTACGAACGAGAAAGGAAACTTGTACAACCAAGATAATTCTTTTATCGATATGTACTATCGCAATTCTTGTATGCTTGACGACTTTTCATGCCTCGAAGAAGCAAGACGGTCGATCATTTCCTTCGCGGTCGGAATGAGATAAATGTATAGTTGGGGGGTACAGGCCTCTCCCGCAGGTAGTTCTGGTTGTGTCGTCCTCCCTTGCTGAGAATGGACGGTGGGAGCCTTTACGAATTATGCCCTAATCTCTTAACGCTTTTCGCAGATCGGAAACTCACGAAAGTGACTGGACCTTGTATCAAAGACAGATCGTTTGAGCCAAATACCTCGCCTGCTCGCCGCTGTGCTACTTACACCTCTGGAGACGGAGAGGTGGCTCTCAGGTGGCTAGCTTGCCACGCCCCAACAATCGCTAATGAAACACTTCTGCGCGCTACGTCCGCCCCATTACGGGACTTCTCTATTTTTATCCCGTCAGTAGAACAAGTCCCGTCATGTGTCCTCATGAATCCCACACCTCGGAGTTTCAACGCGTTCTCCACGGTTTCTCCCAAGGAATACCGGGAAGAACCATCGTCTTTTTATAACCCGAGACATCCATCGTGGTGGTTTAAAGGTCGATGGCGACACAGTGGATTGGAGAATCGATGTGTCGTTTCTCATGGGCTCTCGTAGCTGCGGTCGTGTTCTCGGTCGTCAACCGAGTGAGATCGGCCACCATCGCCTGCTTCAGTCGGCTCCGACCTGCAGTTCCTCTTCCAGAATGACTTGATTGGTAGTGTGCCCTTGTCTATCATCTATGTTTTATTCAGACTATTATGAATAGGGCCATCCGCAAACCAGCACAACGCACCTTTTCCTTAGCACACCTCCACCAACATCCAAGCCTGGCGGGCATGAACACCCTCAGCGAAGGTCTTCTCCCAACTACTGGGCAACACTCAAAGACGACATACCTGCACTCATGCGCTACCTGTTCTTCGACTTTT
>MPNV01001486.1:108552-119103 GCA_013376435.1 Cyclocybe cylindracea | reverse complement strand
GGACAGCGGTGCAGAGACAGGGCACTGCCAAGGTAAAGTTTCAGGCCACACGCATTTTCGTTCGCCGACGCCCATGCAACGCTTCTGGGTGGCTTCTTCCTCTATGAACGGAGACAGAGACAGAGAAAGTAGAAACGGAAACGCGAATAACTCTGATGGAGGCTGTCAGGCGATCGCGGTGGGAGGCACGGTGGAGTCGGTCCGGTGTGACACCCGCCTGCCCGCGTTTTGTTCGCAGAGCGCGCCGTATAGGCGGAATACGGCGGTTGACCAGAGTGAGAGGTTTCGGGTGCAGGTTCGATCGGAGAAGTTAACGTTCGTTGGGTACGTTCAGCCTTGGGCTTTTTCTTGGTCTATATTCCTCATTAATTGTTGGATTTAAATTAGGACTCGAGATGCCCTTTCCTTCCGCTTCATCGGCATACCCTATGCAGCGCCCTTCACGCGGTTCTCCTACTCAACCCCATACAATGCCACCAACCCAACAACGTTCAACGCCCTCTCCTACGGTTCTCCATGTTTACAGCCCACTGGCGGCTCGGAAGACTGCCTCTTCCTGAACATTCAGACGCCCTTTCTCCCAGCGAATGTGGCTCAGGCTACTCGTGCAAAGAAACTCAAGCCAGTGCTGTTCTGGATCCATGGGGGTGGCTTCACAGGCGGAGAGGGCAGCGATGGTGTGTTTGATGGTGGAAATTTGGCGAGTAGGAGCGATATCGTTGTGATTTCGATCAATTATCGGTATGTACATATCGCTTCTTGGTCATTTTCCTTTCTCCGTAACAGTCTAGTTTATAGAGTGGGCACTCTCGGCTTCCTCGCTCTCAACGATGGCGTTGCAAACGGTAATTTTGGTATTGCTGATCAGGTAAGCCAACCGGAAACGTCGCTACCATCCTCATATCACGACGAATCCCTCACCTTCCCAGATCACTGCCCTCCAGTGGGTAAGAACTCACATCGCCGCGTTCGGTGGCGACCCCACCCGAATTACGATCTCCGGACAGTCAGCAGGCGCAGGCTCCGTACGCGCTCTCCTCGGATCCCCACCGGCTTTCGGTCTCTTCGGTGGCGCAATCGCTCAAAGCAACTTGGGTGGCTTCGGCTACGCGACTACGTATACCGAATATCTGAGCATTGAGACCCAGTACAACAAATTCGCGAAGGGTGTTGTGAGTAACGTTGGATGCGGAAATGCAACCGACGTGTTGGGGTGTTTGAGGAGTGTAAACGCGACTGCGTTGATTATGGCACCGAACGCGCCTAGGTAAGTTTATTATTGCCACGGGATGTTATCTTGTTTCATTATTTCTACTACAGATACATCGTTTCAGATGGCAAGTACATCACGAACTCTCATCTTGCCGTCAACGGCAGAGGCTCGACTGCTCCTGCACACATTATGTTTGGATGGACACGCGACGACGGCTCTGATTTCATTGGGTCTTTCCCCAACAAACGCAGCACGCTCGTCGGGCAACTCGTCGCTGCTGGGTAGGTTATTCTTTTCAATAAGCATAAGTCGTCGTGTTGATTAATGACATCCATTACAGCGTGAATGCAGACGTTGCAAGCAAGGTCCTTGCTCGTCCAGATCTCTTCCCGTTGCCTACAGGCCCCAATGCCACCATGAACCTGTACAATCTCACCAGCCGCGTAGGGACGGACGGTCAATTTTTGTAGGACATGTCATGTCCCAAATGTATCAGTGAACTGACGATATTCCTGACACAGGTGTGTCAATCAAGCAACACTCATCTCCTCTGCGAAACATCGGACCTTCCCGTCCGTCTACGCGTACCAGTTTGATCGTACATATGCTGGGTTTGAGCCCATTTCTGGAACATGCAATCCACCAGCTAAGGCGGCGTTCCGAAACGGCGACCCGAATTTGCCATATTTCCGGTACCTACTCTACCTTTCGCATCAGTATTTGACCGTAAGTTTCCCCCACAGATGCCATTCTGGCGAGCTGTACTATACGTTCGGTACACTCGGACAAGATTCTCGCCCATTTCGCGATTCTGCAGACCTTCTGCTCTCTCAAGTCACCGTCGACGCATGGTCCGCTTTTGTCCGGACGTTCGATCCCAACCCTTCAACCGCCTACCTCATTGCACAGGGTTATATGCCGACGCTGAAGGAGCTCTCCAGGGCTGGAAAATGGGAGCGCGTGCGCTCTAGGTCTTTATCGACTAGCGGAAACCCAGTGAGGATTTTGGACGCGAAAATTAGGAATGTGGCATGGAGAGAGCGTGAACAATGCGACTTGCTCGGATATCCGATTACCATGTTCAAATAGGCGATATGGCCTTGAGCGCTGGGCAGGTGGTCGCTGTACAATTTTGCTGTTTCTTAGGGAAAAGATACCTGGCGATCCGGGTCCAGAAAATTTGCCAACGTTCCACATCGAACATTTCACAAATTGGCACACGCGTCTAGTATGGCCCAGTGCTGCAGTATTTGGCGTGTAATCGTAATGGCAGTGACGACGTTCGCTCAAACCGAAAAACCTAGAAACTATTTATTTCCTCTCGAACTTACATTCTTCTCATAGGCGGTTCTATATTCACAAGAATGAGGTCAGTCCCGTGGGGACGAGGATTTTTTTGAAAGGCGCATAATATATCAGTTCTCGACAGCGTCATCAGGCTCCTTCAACTTGATCATGCTTCTGCCACGAGAACCTGTGATGCGGAGGTCGACGCCGTCCTCAATGAGCGCCCGGAAGAGTGCGGATACGTCTTTGTCGATATAAGTGGCCTCGTCGTCAAATCCAGAGATGCTTGATACCGAAATGTTGAGGGTGCATTCACGTCGGAAGGTTCCACTGCCACTGCCGTCCGTGTTGCAGCACTGGTACAAGTCACAGATGGAAGTCCAACTGTATGATCGAGGGCCCCACAACTTGATCACGCGGAGGTATGGGAGGAAAGCGTCTTCTTCTTGGTTGTATGCGTCAATCGCCGTCGCTCCAAGGCGTTGAAAGAGGGCGTCGGAGGGATGGACGAAAACCAAGTCTAATATCTCGAGGGTTGGAGTGGCTTCAAGGAGGGGGATGAGGGGGGCATCTCGTAGGTCGACGTAGGCGATTTTTAGAGATGTTAGAGGGCAAGAAGAGCGTTTGAGACAGGCGGTCACACTCTCCAAAACCTCCAACGTTTGTTGTTCGGGACTGATGGAGAGACAGCGCAATGACGGCAGGGAAATGAGATTGAAGAACCTTGCCGCGTTGTGCCTGTCCTCGTAATCCAACCATTGGAGCGAGCGGCATGTAATGACATCGTGCGGCAGCTCGTGAATCGGCATTAGCGGCTGGACAATCTGGAAATCGCATTGGACCAAACGAGGAGCCACGCGAAGAAGGTGCACGCATTCGTCCAAGTGGAGCCCGACCGTCTCGGTGTGGGTTACATTGGTCCAATCAATGGCGATCGAAGAAAGGTAGAGGCCGCACAAGCTGATTCTAGTGGGCGATGGAAGAGCGTTCTTCATCACGAAAACCTGCGAGAATTTGGCACGTCGGGGCCACTCGATCGGGCTGATGTGAAGGGCATCCAAAGTTGAAGTAGTCGAAGAGTCGCCACAAATTTTGGGAATCAAGGCCGATGGCATATTCAGCTCTAGAACCCCCCAACGATGGGAGAAATCGTTGACGACATCGATAAGAGGAAGCATTGAATTATCTGGGAGGCGTTCATATTCGTCTCCGGGCGATCTCCTCTTGAGGTAGAGGTCGATGGAAACCAGTAGATCGCCGGAGCGTGTCAACCACTCGTGCATCAATTTGGCCGATTGCAGAGAATCTGGATAGTCGAGCCTGACCCTGATAAAGCTCCAAAGTTGAGGTGTAAAGTGGGCCATGGTGCGCCATCTTCTTGATACTGAAGAAAGGAGCATTGGAACGGGTAACCTTTCCTGACGAGGAGGACGTTCCCTGCGAGGAAATGGATATGGCTCCTGAGGCAAGCATTCGATGAAGATGCGGGAGTAGAGTTCCGGAGGTAGTTGAGTGAGGGAATCGTGCCTGTCATTTCGCTCGGACTTCAAAGTGCGCCTTTTCTCCAAATTTAGGGCTAGGGACCTCTTGATTACCTCAATCTCCACATCAAGTTGTTCGATAGCGCGACACGACTTGCATTTTTCACCTTCGGACAACCGGCATTCCTTGATAGGGACGTCGTGCAGATCTAGGGAGTTGGTAGTCCCGCAGGACAGACAGGCTAACATGGACATCTGGGAAAGGATTAACAACAACCTGAATCAGAGACACGCAGAGTCTCATACCTTTCAGCCTGCGGAAGAGGAGTCAAAAATTCTGAATCTTCCGTTACAAGAAGGTGACACACCACGTGATCCTCGTAACACACAGTGAGATAGAATGTTGTAGGTCTAAACATTGCTGAATGATATTGGACATCCGGATAGAAGAGAGAAGAGTTGAGTCATGTTCGAATAGGGTTGGTAGCGTAAGGGGCGACACGGCTGTGTGATCTAGCTGTCAGTTGGAAATATCATATCCTGAGCGCTGTGTCCACGAACTTG
Source organism: Cyclocybe cylindracea (assembly GCA_013376435.1). Classification (NCBI taxonomy): domain Eukaryota; kingdom Fungi; phylum Basidiomycota; class Agaricomycetes; order Agaricales; family Hemipholiotaceae; genus Cyclocybe; species Cyclocybe cylindracea. Next base: position 114,558 of record MPNV01001486.1, on the reverse strand, counting down.
TGGTCCTGGGCCCATCGTTTGCAAATCGCAGCTATGTATGTCTACGCTGAATTTGGATCGTTCTGCGTCAGTAAGTTGGATAAAGCGTTGAATGGTGACAACGCCTCACAATTCATAGAGGGTAGCCTCCGTGCATTCACGCAGAGATTTGATATTTTATTGCTGTAAAGGAGAGGAGGACGGGAGATTCGAGAAGAGGCCGTGTTGAAATGTTGAACGTTGAAAGTGCACGGACCAATCGATCTGCCGGACCGAAGTTCAAATTGGCAATTACGGGATCTTATGGCGCTACTTATCTAATCTAATCTCCCTTTTAACGAAATAGCATAACTGCAGGCAGAGGTCTCTAGAGATTGCTTCTCTAACTTTCTCTAAAGCTGTTTAACTTCTTTGTCGGATATCTTTATCAGAAGTCGAGGATTGGTCGTGGACATCGCACAAACTTTGCGAGGATGCGAGAGATGGACTTTATGCCAATCTAAGTAATGTAATACCACTAATTCCTTGAATCACTGCTAAAAATTGACACTTTCTGGACGGCTTGGAACATTGCCCACATCGGGAAGCTTCCAGAGACCCCCATGTACCTTGTTTCTCCCTTGACCGAGAAACCCAAGCGCTTATAGATGTCGACCTGATGCGAGAAATCAATCTGGGGCTCGCCCGAGCAGTCATATTTACATACATTATAGTCCGCTGTCGCCTCCAGGGTGAGTGGTACTCCGTCGATACATGCCTTGTGGTTTATCCTGTGTCAACAAAAGGTACGGTTGTCGACAAGATAAAGGCACACCTTCCGCTTCATCTTTTCGATGAGAGCTCGCGCAATCCCTTTGCGTTGAAACTTTGGTTCAACAGCAAAGGCTTGAAGGTGCCAAGACGCTAGCTTCACACCCTCACCGAATGCCTCTTCGCAAAACGAGGCATATTTCGGGAGGAGCTATTCGCAGGCATACTAGTAAGTCTCGTTTCCTTGTCATGCTTAAGTGTCGTCAACCTACATCTGTTTCCCACCACTTTGTGATCTCAGGCCGAAATCTGTCAGCGCATATCGGCCAAGCTTCCTCTCGTTGGTCAGAGCTACCCCAGAGTAAGCAAAGCATATCATCTAAAATTTGACACATACGAATCATAGAGCGCCCGTCCTGGCCCGAACCATACAGCGGCGGCGATTATAACCTTCTCAGTGGCATGCTCGGCGACATACACCTCCCCACCACGGAGGCCGGCCACCATCAACGAGCGCCAGAATGGGCCGTAGATAGCCCGATCACCTCCAGTAGCGACATGGGTGAATTCGTCTATGATTTAGACTTGAAAGTCAGTTGTTGCAAATAAGGACGGGTGGTCTTCTGGTGCTGTACCATTCTCAAAAGCCGCAGCCAGGAATGCCTCAGCTTGGTTGGATTCCTCATCTCCTGCATTTGTGAGTATGACATCAGAAGGAGACGGATTGCCTCACCGCCCATGACTTCCAGCTTTCGAATCGTATAGAACACTTCCGAGGCGGCCATTGTCATTGTTCGTCTGGATGAAGTATATGGTTGAAAGTCTCAAGATATGACAGTAATCTGACATTTTATACCTGGAAGTCAGACGACAGTGACAAATGGGGCGCTGGAATCTAGGTAAAGCAGCGCGCGAAGGTCCGATGAGAAACGTAAAACGAAAGAGGGGATATCATTATGGTTTGGAGGTAATTCTTCTTTGAGCGGGCGCTGAAGATATCCATGACTGGTGGAGTATGGACCTTCAAAATCGCCGAGTACGGGCTCGAATTACCACCGCGTCCCTATCCGCAGATATTCCTTAGCATGTCAATGTATTGCACGTAAGTACAAGACCAGAGAGCACCCATGGGGGTGATTGCCGAGTTGACCAGGGACTCTCCACGTACGGTTATACGTTCTTCGTATGGCAGAAGGATTTGGATTCACTTGAAAGTAATGGGCCGTCATGATACAAAACGTTATCTGCCTGTCAAGAATGTATCATCGGGCGATTCAATACGGGTTTGTGGTGATACACAGGAAAGACCTACATCAATTGAGCTGGACGTCTCCTTTCTCTGAACCCACAACGACCTCATCCACCGAGACCGAATCCAAATCGGCATCAATCGTTCGAACGGGACCCGTGAACCAGTGCTTTCCTCCGTAAATAGGAAGGAAGTAGTATATAACGCTGAGTAGGAGAATACCACCGACAACGACCACAGCATAGTTCATAGTTTCTGCTTCTGGATCTGTGTTGGCAGGAAATATTAGTATGACAATCATTAACGCCATGAAGGCCACCGCAGTGAAGGAGACCGGAGCACTCTGTCACGAGAGAGCATGAATTCAAAAGTGGAATAAGAAGGAAGTACGGAGGTACCAAATGCCCAAGACTGAATGGCCCGGGTTTGAAATTCTGGCCTCCCAAATGCCGAGCGGAAATGGGGATTGAATAGGCGATGTATTGGCAGATAACCCCCATCGTGAACACCGCGCCGACAGCCACGGGACCAGCGAAGGACAAAAGACCGAGAAGCATGGCCATGAATGCGCAGAAGAACACGCAGACCACGGGGGTCCCGGTGGTGTCGTTAATTCTGTATAAGAAGTGGGAGAAGGGTAGGGCGCCGTCGCGAGAGAAGGCGAACATCTGTCGAGATGCTGCTATGAGCTGCAGAGAAGCCGGTGTCAGACGAGTTCCAGTCATTCCAGAACTTGAGCTTAACGATGTTCATAGATGTCATATTCCTATAAGGACGTTAGCAGGCAGAAAGGTACAGGAAGATAGCGCACATAGTCACAATGATGAAACTCCATACGGCGAGGGTACCCTTCTGTCCTAGACTGTTGAAAATTATCTGCGTATGGGTACAATGAGTAGGCATCGTCAGAGTCAAGTGGTCGAGACTTACAGTCGCCATTGGCTGACCTATGGGATTTGATAAAATTGTTGCCGTATCTGTGCCCATATTGAAGGCAACGACGACGTTGAATGCTATCATGAACTGAGTGACCATAATAAACAAGAAAGGATGCAGCGCTTATCCCACCCAAGAATGCATCCCAAGGCGGTAGACATAATGATTGTTCTTGGAACAGCCACGCTCGCATTTCTTGCTTCTTCGCTGATGTGGACGCTGGAGTCGAGGCCGCCTTGACCAGCTGTCAGTGACCTGGACTACAAGTACGAAATATGCGTACCGACTGTCCAAGCCGGAGCCAGGAATGAGAGGAAAAACGCAAATCCGCTTGGCCAGAACGTTACTAAAGCACATGGAGTGAATGTCAGTATACTTGCATCATAAATATTAGAGGATATTCGTACAATTCTCAAAGTTCCCAAAAACGTACGCCGCCGAATTCTGGAATTCGGGCGGGGTTACAATTGGCATTGCAATGAGCAAAACGAGAAAGACCCTTTTTCAGTCAAGAATCAAGAATTCCGAATACATATTAAATGAGAAAACCGCACAAGATGTTTAAGGTGAGGTAGAACCACTGTATACGTGCGACGAACTTGGTCGCAAGGCTTGACAACAGCGCATGGAATATGATGAGCGCGACAAATAGGCCACTGGATTTCCGATTGAAAAGACAAGTTAGCATCTTTTCCATCAACAAAATCACAAGATGGCCAAACGACATACTAGATCTGTGAAGTCGTAGGGATGAAGGTGTCCTCTGACCCGATCGTCACGGCCGCAAATATCTGCAGCGAAGTGGCATACTCAGAGCCTGCGGTACCAGCAATGTAGCCGATGCTATTGCTGTCTGAAAGGTGTGCGTCAGGGTAAGAAATGAATCGTGATACATAAGTGGAGACTCACACCCTACGATCCAGGAAAGAATTTTCTGGTATTTCGATGATGAGAACCTGAATGTCCAATAATAAAGTCCACCAGTGGTTGGAGCAGCTGAGGCAAGTTCGGCCATGGAGAAGGCTATTGTCATGAGGAAGACGGAGCAGGTTACCCACTACAAGGAAGGGAGCTAACGTGAAGTCTCTCGCGAAGTATACGAGAATTATGCGTACCCCCCAAACCATTGCGACTGCCCCACCATTAGGAAGTGAATAAATAAGTACGGCACTATCATGAATGCAATAAGCTTCTCTCATGTCGAGGAGAGTGAAATAGAAACATACGCGATGGATTGTACAACGCCGATGATGCTAAAACTCAGTCCCAGGAGCTCCCCCCACGAGAAGTCCCTCTTCAGCTCCTGCTTGTACCCTAAGCTCGCGAGTACCTCCTCATCTTTCGAGACGAAGTGCTGGCGAGAGTGGCTACCCTTTTCCTGGCTCGACATGGAGGTAGAGGATGAAGTTCGAAGCCAGGTGCCCTCGAAGTCCATGGCGATGGCCTGGGATAGATTCTGTCGCCGAATGGGCAGAGAGAAGTGCCTTTTGACCTGTCTTCTCGGGTCGGACTAGCCTTCTAGAGACTGTAAGTTCGAGATAAGGTGTGTTCTATGGGTTTAGATAGGCTGAAGAAGGTTAAAAATAGCCAGCGCATTCACGATAAAGACGTACTGAATAAGCTTTGCGGTCGTAGGATACGGATAAGAGAGGATTTTGTTCATCAAAACAGGCAGGTGGAGCTTGCGGGTCTATTTGAACGTCGACGATAAATCTGGAAGAGCAGAGCTCGGCTTAGAGAAGACTTCAAGAGAGCATATCAAGATAGAAGCACGTACGCGGGCACTTACCTTGGTGCATCCTCCTCTTTGGATCGCATCGGGCACATCTTATCATGTTCTTATAACGAACTTGTTGCGAAGTCTCCAGGTCGTAAGGAGGAGTCCAGAAATAGACCGAGCAGGGTCCTCGACATCTTCAGGATTTGGAGTCGCTGAAGATAGATGTTCTGCAGCCTCTTCTCGCAGGCTGCACCAGCGTCCATAAAGTCCATTGAAGGCGGGTGATTGGCATGGCGGGCGATGTCAATGACGACGAATGGAACCCGGGAAAGATATCCTGCATGATCGCCTTCGTCTTTCTGCTAGAACGCCCCTCTTCCTTCCAGATTTAGTCCACCCGAATAGCAAGGTATTTTACTACAATTATGATCAGAAAATTAGTTCACCGCGGTTTCAGGTGCCAAATGTGCCCGTGATACTCACTGAACATACGCCAGCTACATGGATCGAGCAGCGTCGTCGATCGCGAACATAGACATGACCCAGACGATATGGCGTTTCTGCGAAGACTTCGAAAAAAGGAATGCCAAGACTTTCCCTCGCTATCTGCTCTCGTGCCGGAAGTCCCGGGCCGCCGAAAGCTCCATTCAACCTCATCATGGTGGACTCCGCGCTGATCCCATTATTATAGGCTTGATAGTTCGACGGTTGCTTGGAAGATAGAAGGAAAGAATAGGATGATCAATCATTGTGGCTCCAACAGACATAATAGCTCAGTAACAACTTTTACGTGGCGCAAAAGCAATCGCTCTCGGCGGTTCGTTTCACATGGGGAGAAAACCGCAACGTTCAGTTGAGAGAAATGTCACAATCGGGACACATTGAATATAAAAATACAGAATTTAATGAAAAAAATTATACTTGCTACTATTTCCATACTTTCCAGTCAGAGCGCTTGATTTTCTCTGAATGTTGTGCGTCGCCATCGATTTCCTGTGTAGCTGCTCAATGTATCTCGACTCCACTGATCAGATCGTTCTCCGAGAAACGTTCTCCTTGCCCGACGATCCTTATTTCTGCATACAGGCCGTTCTCCCCCAACAGTCGACCTTGTGCGATCGTTTCCCGTCCGCGACAAGCTACTACGACGACTTGTCAACGAGCCATGGGACGTTCTCCTCCTCCTTCGCTTTCTCTTCCCCTTATTCCAAATGCCCATCCTGCATTTATTCCCGCTAATATTCTTGGGACAATTTTCCCGAAAATTGGATGCAAACTTGGCCCTTGTTCACAGGCATCTGGACAATCTGCACCAGAAACGACGACAAAGGCAAAGGGGGCACCAAGCCTCCCACGACGCATCATGCCTCTT
>MPNV01001486.1:64622-104415 GCA_013376435.1 Cyclocybe cylindracea | reverse complement strand
GAATGTCACTCAAGTCACCATCGAGGGCTTTTGCCTTTCGGACTGCTTCGAATTGCTCAAGTCCGCCCCGCTATTGTTCACATGCACTTTCGAAAGAGTCGCCGAGTACGGTGACGATCTTCCCTCTAGTGGAGGGCCCATCGTCCATCACCGATTGAAGACGTTGGTCATCGAAATTATGACACACTCAAATCCCTCGTTCTTCGACAATCTCACGCTTCCATCGTTGGAGCGACTCACGTACTTCTGCCACATCAGCGAGGAACCGTTGGACGACGTGACATCGCTTCTGGACCGTTCCGAGTGCCCTATCAACTTCCTTTCCATTTCCGAGTCTACCTATCCACACGACACTGTCGGTCTATTCGATCTACTATGGAGTGTTCCGACGATCGAAGGCCTCGAGCTGTACAACATTGCTCTGAATGACGAGTTTTTCGAGCTTCTCGCCCTCGATGTGCCGACCTCAAATGGTGGGGAATACGGCGAATTCCTGCCTCGCCTTCAGACGCTCGTCCTGTCCATTTCGGATGGGCCCCACACCTTCTCGTGGCCAGCATTATATCAGTCGCTCTGGAAGCGAGTTTCCCACAAGCGCACTGAAGATGGCGTGCCGATGCTTAAAAGAGTGCGGATTGACATCTCGACCGGCGACGACGACGAAGGGTATTATATTGACGAATTGGGTGTTGCAGCTTTCCAAAATATGATTGACGAGGGTGTCGAAGTCTGGATACATAACAGCTACAGACGCCAGGCGGATGATGTGTTGGTGTATTCGAGGGCATATCATGAGGTTGGGAAACATGGGCCAGTGAACGATGCCTAATTCTTCTTGAATTTCTTAAGGACAGAGTATGGTATCATATATAGCGTCAATCTAATCCCTCCTTCACCTCGAGCTCAATTCCTCGACTTGTCACCAGGCGTTGGCTAAGGAGAACGTATCGAGAGCGAAAGGCCCAGCCAAACTAACCCTTTCGCAACGTGTGGCCTGTATTAACTGGGAAAGCATCCCGCACGAAAAGAAATTTGGAAGATCTCAAAGTTCAAAGGCGAAGCTCAGAAAATCTGGAAACAAGACAAAGACTTAGGATGAATCACCTACACTTGCATTTAGACGTTTTACTATATGACTTCGAGTTCCAGCCCGTGAAGCTGGAACTTAGGTATTACATCCCAAATAGGCGAGCTTTCATGACTGGAAAGGATAAGCTTCCACAAAGCACGGCGTACTTCGCCTACTCGCGATTTTTCACCTGGTTTTAGCGGCAAATCATCCAGTAATGAGAAATTAAAGTACTATGACTACGTAGGATATGAGGAAACTACGACTCTGATGATGTAAGTGCTCGGTTCTTATTCTCTGCTGTGGATCTCGCTCTAGGGAACCCCTGATGCAGATGTCCCGCGTCCAGAACCGCATCCCATTAGCACTGGCTAGTTATGCGATTATGGTAGTCCAATCTAGAAGAATGCAAAAACGTGTTGGGATGGAAGAGGCGTTGACGCTCCGTAGCGTGTAAAGTAAATAGTGGATTATGAAGACCAGGAAACAAGAGAAGAGTAAATAACCCATCGGCGTGCCTCCAGGTTAATAGAAGGGACCTCCGAGAACGCACTTGTTTACTCCTTGCCTGGACGGGCGTTCATTGAACGTGCACGTTTTTGGCAACGAGAACGGTTGTTAGCGTAAGGTTCCCTCCATCTTAGGGGACAGGCAAGGAATATACAAAGAGCGCCTTGGCCAGACGCAAGGAGCGCAAATAAAGAGTCTTATCCACGAATCCACAAGAAATCACAAAACTTTCCAGATATGGAAGTGGAACTGAGTCCCGATTCGTGCTCCTTAAGCCACGGCAAGGTCATTCCGCGACGAAAAAAGAGATAGTATATGTAGGGTAGGCGTGGGCTGCGAATGTGGAAGGTGGATGATTGTGAAATCTTTGGAAAGGTGCCAGCAACTCGAAGAGGCATGTTGTCAAAGTGTGTCGGAAGATTGAGAGCCTCGCTGAAGCTCGGGACAGAACGAGCAACTGTCCTTTGCATGACATGAGAGGTCACACTCCCATAGAACATCGATATTGCTGGAGGAGAACGCAAACCCCAAGTGCGTGGCCGGGGCATTGTCCGGTATCTGTGGCAGAGCGTGTTGGAGCAACGAGGTACGTGCCATTAGTGGAAGTTTGATGTGTGATGCTATGGGAAGAGGAAAAGAGGGAAGAGGGCCGGGGACGTTTGAGCCGCACGAGCGTAGAGCGGGCCCGAGTACTACTGGTAGAGAGGCGTGAATGACCATGGAGAGAGATCGCCCTCTATCCAGAGAGCAGCCTATGAGGGTCATGATGTGAGCATAGAGTAGAAGAGTCACAACTCACTATAGGTGGTGTCAGAAATCATCCCAGTGTAGACCATAGGCGACGAGGGGAAAGGCAAGCTTCGGTTGCAAGGTTGGATGACAAAGGAGAATAGACGTGACCGTACGACATGTCTTCCTTTCAGCGTCACAAAATTTCTCAGAATTCGTTCTTTTTCTCTCCCCTCCATGATTCGTCCCCCACTATATGTCTAGCGTCGGCTGCTTCTCCACGGCAACACCGAGTCGACCACTCTCGACGCATTACTTAACCAAGGAATGTCGATAACGTGATGAGTTCGATTCGCTTCGATATCGCCTCTAGCATTACAGAATAATCAGGGAGGACGAGGAAGGGTTGAGGAAAGGAGGGCGGGATGCAGTGGTGCAGGGTTAGTCGGTGCGCGATATCCACTCTTCTTATTTGTCTCCTCACGGATACACGCCGTCGTCGTTATATTGCAGAGCTCCTTCCACTTCGATTGGCAGCCCCATCTGGCCTACAGACGACGGTTTGTCGTCACCCCATGGCCAGTTTTCCGTTCATCGGTTCGCGTCGACGAACGGCGTAATTTCTAGCAATCCTGCTCCTATTATCTGTCAACCTCACACAGCCTCCGAGGCCAATTAACAAGCAGTGCCCGGGGCTTGCTATCTCTCCACCTTTCATATTGCCCTTGTTCTTTTGAAAAGCACTACTTCAGGCTGTGGAACACCATCTGGTAAGAGAAAAGGCCTTGCTCGGATTGTCTCATTGTGATACCGGCACAATCCCGCGACAATCCTGTCACTTCCCTACCGTGCCACCCGTCTTGTGGCGCAAGGTGTCTGTTCATCAGATCCCACTTTCCACTTGCGTAGAGTGCGTAATTTTCGTGCAAAAGCAGGCGCGCACCGTTGAGAATGCCTCCAGACACAAATTATACCCACACCCTTGTTTATGGTGTAATTGCCTCTGCTGCTTTATTTTTATGATTTTGACGTCCCTCCTTTCCTCGCCTGCTGTCTTTACGACAAACTTACTCCCTTTCCATCGCAGTCGTCGTTCAACCTTCCTGCCGCACTGATGTTCGACTACCTGCAATAGTGCCAACAACCCTCGAGATCCGACTCCGAAGTGAAAGAGACGATCCATTCCCTAAGTCCACTCAGGCAATGCATCATGTGGTCTCATGATCCTTCGTCGTCCTGAGGAGTCCATGTTTAAATTGGGGATCGCGTGGTCTCTCCCATCTTTACTACTCGCAGAATTTAATGTTTTCATTATGTGTGCAACACTGGCCTTCTCCCGCGATGCTCTGTACCTTCTCTCACACGGCACTCTAATCGTCGACGAGTCGAGAACCGGGACTGACAGCCTTGGCGATATCCACATTGCATATCTCACGATCTGGAGCTGCTCTTTCTCCTCCAGCGTCGACGCTGAATTTGTCTCCGAGCTTAGGGGTATAAAATTCGAATTGCAGGAATTAAAACGAGTGGGGCGGCGAGATAAATTAAAGATGGCTCGCAAAGCCACACGGCAATATCGCCGTGGACTCGGACGAGCTTCGAGTAGCGCTCGTTGTCACCACGGGGTTTCCAGCGTGGAAATGACATTTCTACGTGAATGCTCTACGGAGCCGTACACTTTGAACGGGGATTGTCGTTGAAAAATGCTTTTTACTTAAAGTCCCGAATAACGTGTAAATGAAGCCTTTGTTCGAAGTGAAGAACGCTGTAAGGGCAATATTTCTATTTTAACTAGACAATCCTGTGGATAAGTGATTTTTATATCACGCTGCACTCAAAATAGGCGCAGTTATGGACAAAATCTATACATTTTGTCTGCAAATGAATTTTACTCAGCCAACTCCACTCTTTGCATGCACACGCATCGAAAATCCCACTATATTTAAAGTATAAAGGGGGTTTTCTTTGTTTCGCCCCTTTATACTTTAAATGTAGAGGCATTTTCGATGGGGCACGCCATCCTAAATGAGGAAGGCTCTGGGGGAAATCTTTCCAGTACAAGTACAATTTTTTCCTTGTGGTGCATGTTGAGTTCAAATGGAGATTATCGTGTTGCGCCTAGTTCTAGTCAAAGTGCAATTCTTTGTACAAAGGGCTTTTTGACATGAATGTCCATTTGAAACAGAATGACCTCTTATACATGAGTGAACACTCTCAATAGAAAATTTTCTTACACGTTTACCTCCACTCAAAATCGGTATCTCGCTGGGGCATTTCCATATAAAGCCCATTTTTACTTTGGAAACCACGCCGTGCACATGTGTACCTTTCATCTTTCAGATTCTGGTAGGAACGATTACCACTTATTAGGCAACTCGCGCTAGTGGGCTAGTGGCACGAGGCGCCGGCTGCGACTCTAAATGTGGCAAGCGATTGTCATTCCGGCGTCGGAAACTCAGGGGTAAATGTGGCTCAGATTTCAGTCCACGTAAATTTGAAAGCTCAAGTGGCATTCCGAACACACCTCCCTCTTCTTTACCTCGACATCGACCTTCAAAGTGCTCGAAGAGTTTCATGTTTGCCAACGACGGCAATACAATTCTTGCTGAAAGCGACGACTTCGGCAGAACCTGCTACATACCGGGGATAGACGTTGTGCAAAGTCCTACGCGGGATCCAAGCCCCGATCCAAACTCATCTAGTGATTCGGAGACCTCTATTGAAGAGTATGTTTCTCCCTCCTAATCCCACACATCGGGGTCTAAAGCATTAAATTATTCGCAGAAATTCTCTGTATGACTTATACACACGAAATCCCACAGGTAGGGGGTGGCTAGTCCCAAGCACTTACCCCAGGCTCCGTCCTGTATTCACTTGGGATCAGGCATATCCAAAAAATCGGAGCATAACATCCTACAAGGAGAAAATATCAGTGAAGAAACGGAATAGTAGGACACCTGCCACAACTCTCATTACAACTGGACTACGTATTTCTGCCCAATCTAGTGAAAGGCTAACTGCCACTACTCAGCTTCGGTGGCAAGTGCCTGTCGCGACTGGAATTCAACCTCGAAATAAAGTACCGGCGAGCATCCCAACTCAAATTGAGGCGCAGAAGGTGATGCAACTCCCCGACCAAGCGCTAACCACTGTCGTGCCCCGTACTAGGATGCCAACGTTGGCTGAGCTTATGAATCCGGCTCCACCCCCTCCTGGCGAAGCCCTAGCTCGAAATCGGCGTCTTAATAAGCTTACTGCAGTGCCCAATAGGCCTAACGACGAATCTCCAGCTCCTAAAAGCGATCCAGCTCCTAAAAAATCTCGTGATATCGGGGACGTTGAAAGATTTAAACACGGAGGGAGGATAGCTTTCAAGCTCTGTGAGTGCCACCACCTTTATTTCTTTCCGGGATGGCCTCTCAGCGTTGTCCTACAGATAGCTATGAGAGGAACCCGTCGGGTCTTATAAGCCCTGCCGGCACAAAGGGAAGGTTTAAAAGAGACGGATATAAACGATTTACGGAACCTGGGTCTGGGGATACTTGTGCAGTGCCCACGAGATTCAGAGAGCAAGCGCCAGAGAATGACGAGGAGGCTAACTCATCCCCGCCTCTGACGACCGACTTCATGAACTCGGATACGACATCGAGCCCCACCAAAGCCGAGGACTCCGAGTGACGAAAGTATCCCCTCAGGGAAGTGGGGGGACTTAGAGAATAAGTAGAACGAAAATATAAGAATGGAAGTATCATCGAATGAGCGAAAGCGTGTTGTGTCCGAAATGTGAAGCGACCCAATGACGAAAATGATCCTTCGTAAGGTGAGTGACTTTTCACTTATCACTCGTGGCTGATCCTTAACACAGAATATATGTATGCAGAAACAGCTACGGCACCACAGAATTCAAACTGTATCGTACAGGAGTGCAGTGGCGAAACGGTTCGTCGTCTTCTCAGCCAACTAGATACCGAGGACATGCGATGCATCGAGGGGTAAGAGGAGCCCCCAGTCGTAAGGACGAGAACAGAACGCGTCTCCAAAGGAGGCCGATGGTGCCACGATGAATGGAGTAGCCAGGACTGTAGGAAAGAAGAACCCATGCCAGATCATATCGAAGAACTCCTTGGATCAAAGAGGGCTCAAGAAAGCCCTTTGTAGCGTAGGAAAGAGCTCCTGTATCTGACCAGATTCCATAATTTGAAGTCGGAGACCTTTCAACATTGGGCGATAAGTGAAAAATAAGCGCTAGGAACGATGGAACGTGAAGGAGGATAAGGCGGGGTACTAACGGTTCCCCCACGCGACACCGGGGGTGTGCCTGCACACAGAGGGTGGGTGTAAGCAGGTTTCATCCCTGGGGAAGGGTTCGGTGGTTCCCCCGCCTAAATTTTCCTACATTCTTGTCGATTGTCGATGGCGATCAAGGTGCTAACGGGACTGCATTAGAGAGAGATCGTGCGTAATACGGATGTACACCCTGGAGTGCGTGATATTTCGCATGGAGACCCACGAGGACGTTTGTGTGTGGTTCGGAACGAAGGGCGACACCAGAACCTTCACGCATGATGCAAATCCATTTCCACAGGTTCGCGGAGCAAGAAGAAAAGCGGGAATCGCGGAAGTATTATTACGCTGGTGATGCAACCACCAGCTGATAGCGCATGCAAGGCGCGCTTCTGCTTGGGAATGGATAGACGAATGATCCCACAGTAACCCGCTCTTTCACTCTAATATGAGGCGCTGCCAGTGGTTCTAGGGCGATAGTGGTGGGATTGTGTTCCCCGGTATGTAAATGACCAGGTCGCCGACGTCAAGCGTCCGCGCCCTCACGTCGTCGACACCGAGAAAAGAGCCACTTATATCAAACAAACATCCAGATGCAACCAGAGGCTTTTTTTCCGGCGCGTGGTGAACAGGTGGATAGAGTTCGAACAGTCCAGCCCTTTTCTCCGCTCGGAGGTGGTAGGTATGCGCCTGGAAGGGAGAGGAACGGGTTGCCGAAAAATATGTATACCGGTGAAGACGACCGTACAGTGAAAGAAGGAGCCATGATCACAGTGTACGTTTATCTCGGGCGAGGCTTTTACTTGATTATACCACGAGACCTTGTCCTTCGATGTCGAGTTTCGAGGATTCAATCTTAAAGAATAGAGGGGTGACAGCTGAAGACAAGATTATGATTACACCTCTCCGCAACCTGTGGCAAGAAGCGAGCGAGCGAGCGAGGGGGGTGTGCGGATGCCAGAAAAAGGGATGATACATGCACCCTGGGAACAGACGAAGCGAGCACTCGGACAGGTAGGATACTACAACCACGAAAGAGATACCAAGTCTCTAAGAGACCAGATATCGCAAGCGTGGGGTAATAATCCGCACAGCACAGCGCTCGTTTCCGTCTTCGGACGCCAGCGGTCATGGAGGATGGGATAGTTTGGTGGACGGAAGGATGGGATGGAAGGACGGAATCAGAGGTCTTGATGAAGTGCTGAAGTGTACTTGAGAGACACAGTACATGATATGAGTGGTAATCCTGTTTTTTATGGTAAATACAGCAGGAAGGAACGAGCGAAGACAGCGTGAAGAGAGGATCATAAAAACTCACGAATGACCCACCGGAATCATTCGTTCTCTATCCAGAGGAGTGCCTGTGGAAGATCGTCGTTGAAGTAAATATCGCGTCCAGATAGGCATATTCTGTCATAGATCGAGGGCCGTATTTGTGATTATGATGAGATGAGCGGGAAGAAGAGGTTGCCAGGATGGGTTGGGATGAGGATGCAGAGATAACGAAACGTGACCGTGCGACATTTCTTCCGTTTCAGCGTCGGATGACACTCGTCGCCGGTTGTTGACAACGTTGACCCCCAAACCCTCACAAGTTCACATCCATCGTCGTCTCCCTCCCAGAGTTACATGGCTTGCCCCGCTCCAGTGGTATACTCGTTGTCTTGTCTTCTTTTGGCGCGGGACGTCTGATAAAACAGCTTTGATCAACAATCTCGGCTCAGGTTCGGACTTCATCGAGATGCCTACATGCCGTCGCAAGAGGATCTTGGGCTAGAATGTCAGGAAAAGAGGATGTAATTTTCTGGTGCGTATCTGGTATGCTCGATTTGCACGATCCTTCTGACTGAGCGACCTCTTATCTTGGTCCCCACTTGCGTCTCACATATGAAGAAATGTATCAATCTCCATGAAGATGAAGCGCCAAGTCCTCTTCGGATGCCCCAGTGCCCATCATTGCGACACTTTTCCATATCTCTGCTTCCTTTTTAGCACATTCTTACTGGCTAAAGAGTACCACCCGTTTCTTCTCGGCCTCTGGCGCATGACGAGACCGATAACGAGCAGTGGCCTGACGTGTCAATTTCTCCACATGAGCGACCATCCTCCTTGCGAGATGTGATGACTCCTATGTGGTTGTCGATATACTTCATGGCGGCTTGCTGTTCGTTCCGTCTCCATGTTGCCCGGGAAATATCTCTCGACAATCCTTCTTTCCAAGAGGGTCTCTACTACCTCCTGACTCGTCCCGTTGCGCTTGGCGCCTCTTCGTTCGTATCCCGTCTATTCTCCTCCCCACAGTACCTGGTTATGACCAGAAGCGTGCCAGCGGGAGGGCCGGGGAGGCTTTCTCCAGACCCAAGCTGTAATCACGCCTTCCTACGTCGTAACGCCATTCCATTCATTCCTCCCTCTTGCCCTCTTGACAAAAAATCGATTCACCTTCCGCCGCATCGTCGTCTGACGCTCCTCATCACCGCGAAGTCTGACTATCTGCCAACAATTCTCGAGAAACTCCGACTTCGGAGGGAAAGAACTAGCCCGTTCCTTGAATTCACTCGCGCAAGGCGTCATTCAGTCGCCATCGTTGACCCGAAGAGTCTGCCCGACTCTCTTCCTCCTTATCCGGACATTCCATTCTCGAGAGCACCCTGTACTCTTCCTTGATTCACTTGTTTAGGCCCCGTTACCGCCGACGTTGGGTGGTTTCATCCCACTCGCTATCGCACCGTACGAACGTCTGCTCTTGGTTCCTCCCTCTTCCATCTTTTCGCATTTCGGCTGGAAGGATCTCATCGTCGCAGAGCGGAGAAGAGAGACAGATTATCTGACATTTATCCATGCTGCACACCCTAATGTGGCGGAAACGTTATTGGTTGTAACTGGATATCTTAGTGATTGGTACTGGCTCTTCTCTCCTCCAGCATCGACATGGGACTGCTGCCGACGGTTTTCGCTCATCGGCAAGGTCATCGAGTGGGGCATCTATTCGTGTTCCCAGAAGCATGGAGCTCGCACAACATCAGCTCGACATAGGTTATTCTCCCTTGCGCGATGCCGACTCAGAGAACACTTCTTTTAGCTTCTTCCAAGTCCGCGCCCTTCCATTTCTTTTCGACTTCGTTCTGCGAATGCTTCAGGCTCACCCCGAGTACAAAGCACTGTGTTTGTCTATTAGTTCTTCGAAATCGAAATTGTCTTTTTCCCAATTTCAACACGGAATCCAGAGTGTAAACAAGCGGACGGTCGGAGAAACTGTAGGCCTTGAGAGCGAGACGCGAATTAAAGACATTACTGATGAGAGGTGGCTCTTTGCTGCCTGGTTGGACCTGCATGTATGTTGCGGAAAAACGAGCCCCGATGTCCTCAAATATGAATCGACCAAATTATCATTATCTCCCAACCAGACTCAGAGTAAACAACCGCCTTCGACCACTCGCGCCTTGCTTTGCTCGCTTCGGGCTGGTCTGAAGACTCAGTAACGTCTGGAACGATTGGAGCTCACCCTGCGTGGCGAAAGAAAAAAAGTGTAAATACCACTTAAGAACGTATTTCAATAAATACCTTCAAGCTACGGTAAATGTAAGCTAGTACCGTCGGCACTGAAGTCTCCGTCCCATCAATCTCGCCCGTAGGGGAACACCTGCTCACACCCAAAATTTAAACCGTCCAAACCCTGGAAGAGGAAATTGAGATTGGTGTTAAGTGCTTGGCGAAGTCTTCCCTTGGGATCCGGGTAGAGTCCCCTGGTCGTTTTGTTGACAACGTTTTCGTACAACAAGCAGAAGGTGGAAAAGTCTGCGGATGTAGGATCGAGGGTGTAGCTGTTGACTTGGCCGACGTTTTCTCCAGGCTGCATAGGATGAGCAAGGAAGACCTGGTTGATCCCTTCCGTGCTTCTCGTTCCGTTTGGGCGGAAGAAGCCGTCAGGCATACGGTTGAATTGGAAAAATCCCCGCGCAACGTCCATATCCAACTGACCGTCGTCCCTGCGCCCATCGATGAAGAAGTTGATAGGGAAGACAGACTCAGCATAGGCGGTGAAGTATCGAGGTGAGACGAAGGAGAAATGTGGGTTGGTAGCAATTGAGTCTTGAATACGCTTGAACCGGAGCTCTGCTGCGACCGTAAGGTTGTACTTCCCTCCTCCAAATCGGTTGCTGAAATCAACGAACTGACGGCTATGTTAGTCCCTCAAAGATATACCGTGTATAAAATGCCGCACCTGGTCAAAGAGCGTTGCGTTGAAATCATGATTGTTGCCGAAGAAATCGTCACCTGAAGTGCTGGATTAACCTCCTAATTGGATGGGTTGAAAGAAATGAAGCACCCCTTGTCATGCTAGCGTCACCTGAATGAATATTGTCAAACGTATCCCCGAGTCAATACATTTGCGATTACCTTCGAAGACCGCATGCGTATTAAGTCCACCGACGATAGCTGGAGGTGGAGGATCGCGACCCGTGAGCGGCGTCTTGCGTCCAATGCTCAACAGGTCGGTGACGAGGTTGCCGTCCACAAGGTGTGCCGCATACGTCAAGAAGATAGCGAGTGAATTGTCCATGTTGAATACTATTAATACACATCAGTGACGGAGTAAGAGTCGGGTACCCCACTTCGATTCCTACCTTCCTGAATCGCGTTGATGATTTGCACCGGCGTTGCGATTCCATTTCTGGGGAGATACTGCAAGGGCGCATGTCAGTCGATTGATGCTGTGACTGCACTCCAGCACCTACCCCATGAGATGCCAATGTATTAAGACCTGGACAGGGCCCACGGATGTCACCTCGTCGAAGCGGTTTCCATGGGTGAGCCTTATCATTGACCAGTTTGGTCGAGGGGTCCTTCAGAGGGCCAGGAGGTAATGCTGGCCTTCGATACTCGAGCGTTGGAAGGATAGATTCCAATTCACGATTACTGAGACCGGCTAATGAAGCATAGGAGGGAAACGCGATGACCCTGGCCGCAAACACCAAGGCCGGGAGTAGAGAGAAATGTTTCATGTCGCACTGGGTTGGGTCTTGACGGCTGCATGCTGACGAAGAGTAAGGCTTTTATACAGAAGAATAAATGCGTGCCTTGTTCTCGTGACAGTCATCGAGGAAGATGGCCAATATGTAGCTGCTTTCCTCAACCGACATTTCGGCAGGTCAAGCCAATCAAAGTTATAAATTCTTGGCATGAAAGAACCACAGGGAGACGAAATACGCTCTCGTTGATTGGTAAACTAGCTCCAGATGTCTGTCTGAACGGCAAGTCTTCGATTCGGTGGATGTAACGCGGTGGCAGCCAGCTGCACACCCACGCCAGGCTCTCACGTTTCCGTAGACATTTACATTCTGAGATTGACAGTTTGGCAGCTTGGTAACGTCGGTACTCGGTGAGTGCGGGACCTAATTTACAGGCCTGACCGGAGTGAAACCTTCCTTCAAAGTCTACAGTGATTGTACTGTGGCTCATGAAGGGTATGCGGCTTGCTTGTTTCGAGCCGCTGGTGTTCATGAAAGCTCACAGGGACCGCATGTTTCCTTACGAGACATCGATGCCAATGCACAAGCGTTCTTGGAACGGGCTTATATAAGTAATTTCCTCATGATAAGGATCATACAGCAGCCAGGGGCTGAAGGGGAGATTTATCCTAAATTTACGCTTGAGGTCTGGATCGTGAACACTTAGCAGGGTTACCCATTTTGAAAGTTCACTTTATGATTGTGAATAGAAATTGTCTCGCTATAATTTCATGGTCGCTTCCTGTAAGAAAAACGATTCATGCATGGGCGCTTATTGAAATACAATTACTTGGCGCTTAATCGGGGTCTGTGACAAATAGATGCCGGGCTTCATTGAAAAATGTCCAAATATCACTTATCAGGGTGAATGGGTTATCGTTAGGGTTTTTGGGAGGTCTCCGATGACGTTCGAGTGGTTCTCCCCTATTGTGACTCCAATCTCGGAGATTCCAAGCTATGCTTGTATTTCCATATGAAGCCTGACGCATGACGTCGTACCCGAGGCACACGAACCTGGGTGCGCACATCTGGGATGTCCATAATCCCGATGACTTGCATAAAATGACGGTGATGTACGGGAAGGAGTGGTCGTTCGCTTTCCCCTGTTTCCATGGCCGAGAGGCTGAGTGAGCTTCCCTATCCACGCATTATCTAATGGAAATGCCGGGAAATAGTCATCTGCTCTCACGGCCTCCCATCGAAGTAAATTCAAATACTCAATATTCAAGGTCGACGTCCCACCAGACATGCACGCCCCCCGAACAAGCAGTTGACCGTAATTTTGAGCCGTCAATGACCTATACAGGCGCCTCTGCTGTTTCACAGATCTATGGGAAGCGAGGGGTGGAAGGCGTGGACACGAGGATGGTCTGCATCGGGATGGTCGTCGGTGAGGGAAATCCATGCATCCTCCTCGTTCCCTTCCCACTGAACGTCGTCCTATCAGAATTGGTGCTCGCGCACAGCATGTCGATTGTGACCGAGCACCCTCATCTGTCTCTCTCGACGGCTGGTACATCACAAGAAGTATAATGAGCAACGGCTGGTCCTAATTGCTCCACGTTGGCTGTCAGTCTCGTTCTTCCAAGACGCCATCTCTGCGTGGATGTTGTCATGAACCGTAGGATGTTCTGCTCGTTTCCTCTCGGTACGTCCACGATCTCAAGTCAAATTGATCTCGTTCCCGACACCACGTCTGGTCACAGCCTACAAGCATATGACTCGCGCCAGTCTGCATTCCGAAGTCGATACGTATGTATGGGGGAAAAGCAGGAATGTACGTCCTTTAAGAACGCTAGACACGGGCTACAAACGATCTCTGGCAGGCTCATTTTCTTATGAGTTTGTCTTCCGTCTCCTCTTCCTTCTTCCGCGTTGGAGAATTTGCATCGTTTCGAACTCCCCTCTGACAAACAGCGGCCTTGGTGAACCCTCTCTATTCCTCGCTTTCCACCCATCTGTCGAGGATATCTCGGCATCTAGAGGAAAGAGCAACGGGTCTCGAGTGCACTGCTCGATCGCGATTGGGCTCGTTCTGATGAATCCTCGTCGAGACAAGCAATTTGGGGATCTGGTATCTGCATTGCTCTTCCCTTCTGCTACATATTATCGGCTCACAACCCCCTCGAACCGTACAAACACCGCGGCATTGAGAACCTCCTCCTTTTCATCTAATCTTCCAGATGTGGTGTAATATGAACGTTCGAACAGTCGAACGAGCAGCGCCGTATTCGGATGTTTCCACCTTAATGACCTTCCTTGTCTTTTCTGACTGAGGCGTTGGGTCGTTCGCATGGTATCTATTCACTGTGTTACGCCGCTGTTCGTAACTGGTCCCATTCATACTCCTACATACGGTCTTTCTTTCTCTTTCTCAGCTCATAGGCCAAAACAATCGTTTCAGATCAATCTTGGGATGGATGCTTAAACTTTCTTCCTGAAACTTGTTGGGAATGAACTTGCTGCCGTATCAAGCATTTAGGTCTCTTCACGATATGAAGAAAGGTCACCGTCGAAGACAGCGTAGCGATTGTTAGAGGAATACCAATAAATAAATACAATGAGAATGGCGTAGTGGTTATAAATATGGACAGTCAAATGGCTATGGATACAGTTACACAGACGAGACGAATGCACTATGCACTAATTGATACATGATGAGCGGGCATAAATAAGGTGTTCAGCGAAGATCGAAGGGAATAAATGCGGTGTGATAAGTGAAATGCGAAATAGAACTCTATGCAAAGACGTAGCCTCAAGTACCTAATCGATGTTGCGGGCGCTAAAAAGAAGCACGGTCGAAATGACGCACGGCTCGAAGAGCCCGACGCCAAACGCTTCACTCGTTATCTCGAGGACGATTTTCGTGTTATCGCGGGAGAGCGTAAGTCTAGCAAATTGAGCAGGCGGATTCGGACCAGCGCTATACAACTGCCGAGGACGTCTCAGCCTCGGCGCCCATCTGAGAAAATAGTGCAGACTCACATAGATCCCAGTCTCACGTGGTATCCAGGCGTAAGTACGGCCACTGATGGTCATCGTCCTGTAACTAGAGGTGCACAATGATCAGCTTCGACGACATCTCTCGGAAGAGCTGCACGGAACGAACCTCTGATCGGAGGTGAGCCTCAAGAAATCGCCGGCGCTTTGGCGTGCAAGAACACCTCGCGCCTCCACAGTGGGGTGCTGGGTCCATTCTATCCTCGCGAAGTCCTCTGAGGCTTTGCGGATGTGAGTCCGCCCCGACGCGGTGGTGATGTCGAAGAATTTAGTGCGGTTCGGTCCGGTGACTGTACAGTTGAAGATATCGGGGTTGAGAGGTGCGAACTCGAAGGTGAGGACCGAGGCGGGTCGGTCTTCGGGAGGAGGCAAGGCGCCGAAAGTAGGAGGGTGCGATGGGTTGGGACGCCACGGCGCGCTGTTGATAGAGTGCGGGTTCTGGGGGTTATGCCATCCACCCTGAGCATAGGGGTTGTTGACGAACATTTCGACAGAAACTGTTGAGACGAGAACGCGAGAAGAGAGGTCGTTGGGATTGTCTCTATAGCAGGAGATCCTCGACGAGTGTCGACGGTTGAGACCTCGAAGGAAGGCTTGATGATCCAACGTCATTGAAGCCCTTGAGTTATATACCACCCAGTGCAAATGCAGATCTCAACTGGGGTCCGCATGATATAGAGATGAAGCACATAATCGACCTTCGACTCGAAGATGTGCACAGGGCAGCAGCGCCGAAACACGTATTTCCCAAAGGATCGACACCCTACGAAGGACTTATCGCGGGTCAGCGAGCATCTGACCTTGTTCTTTGCGAGGATAATCTTCCATGGCTCGTGTCCTGACGCAGATCGAGTACGCCAACTGAGATGGAGCGACTGAAGATGTGCAAAAAGCACCGTTCCCCGCTCGCGTGCCTTCCACCTAGCAAGCGCTCGGAACGGAACGCCAGGGAAGTATAGCTAATTCGTCAACGTGACGTCTCCGTGTAGGTGGCGGGAGTGGCGGGACTCCCAAAATGGCGACCCTGATCGATCGACCTTTAGGCTCAATTCACTACACTGAATAAGAATCGGTTAGGCGCTTCCCAAGACGTTTCCGGAAGTGAGATGGCCTGCGCAGCGCCAGCGAACCAAAGGCTGAAAGGGCGAGAAAGAGACCCTCGGTTAGCGTCGTAACCCTTGGGTCGGGGCAGTGCGTGCACAGCATTGATCGCGTATGTTTCAAGCAATTGGACAGGGTTTCGACAGAGGGA
Source organism: Cyclocybe cylindracea (assembly GCA_013376435.1). Classification (NCBI taxonomy): domain Eukaryota; kingdom Fungi; phylum Basidiomycota; class Agaricomycetes; order Agaricales; family Hemipholiotaceae; genus Cyclocybe; species Cyclocybe cylindracea. Next base: position 88,559 of record MPNV01001486.1, on the reverse strand, counting down.
ATAGCGCCACTGCGTCGCATTCTGAGAACGCAAGTGCTCGAAACACGCATATTCAGTCGAAATACCTATGGCGTTGCGCGACCGGGTCGATGAGGAAGGAGTATGGCGGCTGACTCTGAGACTGCGCGAGTTGGTCGTTGAGGGGGAAACAGATGCGGTGAGAACGCGGTCGCTTGGAGGGGTACGAAAGTAGGAATGAACATGCAAGGGCGTTCATCAAAAGAGAGCGCCCGAAAGCGCTCAGGGAGGAGTGCAGAGGTGTTTCGTTCGCGGACTGTGTGAATGACCAGCTCGCGTGAAGAAATCAGGCTCTACGTCCCATGTGAACGGCCGGGTCGCTTTGGGAACGAGCAAGCTTCAGGCGCCGGTACGCATATAATAGACGCCTGAAAAGGTACGGCGTAATAAGAACTGCAGAGGTGCAGGAAAGGTGCGAGGAGAATGTCGTTTCAATCTCACTTGCATCCGCCATAAGCTCCGGGCGGAGAGTATGGTGCCATGATCTGGAAGAGACGGACAAGAAGGTGGGACTCTTAGGAAATGGAGGAGATCGACGACAGATGGCAGCCACGATGGGACGAGACAGACAGCGAACCCACTGCAGAGGATAGGGATTGGAGGGACTGATGGGTCAGATAGCTTATCTTATCTCATCTTCTCTGCTCGGCTAAGCGAAACACCGAATCCCACGCGTTTTCTCTTGCTCCCCATCACGATGCGAGGCCATTATGATCACCTTTGCTTACTAGAGGAAGTGTCGGCTGTGGCCAGCCTCCTGAACCCTTGCTTGCCCGAGAACTTATTTTAAGAGTACAGACTTAAGTGGGACTTTGTACACAGGTTCCGTAAGCTCTTTAAGTATAGGTCAAACATGAATCCTGTGTCGTTAGAAAATTTCTGAACAATGTTACGGTCTTGCATCCGTCATGATAATTTTCGCGCCCGATATCCCTTTTATGATATTATTCTGTGGTGCCAGCCCTACAGTTACACTGGGAATCGCTTCTTCTAAGCACAGTTTGCTGGAATGAGGCTAGGGCTAGCAGAAACGAGCCAAGCCCGCTCCGCTTTGGCGCCCACGCCTCGAGTGCCCCCATCACAAATACGGACCTTTTTTTACTCCCTGCGTTGCATCACAACACATTTATTTGTGTACCCGCGCTATTCCTCGTTGCACCTTTTCCTTTCACTTTATCCCTGGGATACTCAATCCCAGTTTTCTTGATTCCCTTCGAGTCATCCGACACGGCAGCTACTCTGCATGTTAACTGTAGGCTCGCGTCACATCTGTTTGCTTCCCAGACGACTGAACCATTTGTGCTGGGATCCTTACATGGTTTACACCAATTCCAATGGTGACCTCTGGCCACCGCCTGTAAATATTCAAGAAGTAGAACTATTTTATTTCGTAGAGTTGGTACAGATTCCTGTATCTTGAGGGCACCTGTAGACCTCTTGTCCCTATGTATAGGGTTTCTATTTGAGGCGCACCTTCAAATTGCTGCCTTCAAGTTGAGCTTGCGCGCTTTGGGCACGTGCTTATTGATCGGCAAACGCCGGTGTACCAGGAACGGGCTTCAATAAAGGGGTGCAAGAACCCTTGTAATCACCGAACCTTGTCTCCCTTACCCCTGCTCATTTCTCTGCCATTATCCCTCTCTTCACAAATGTTTATTTGTTTCCCAGGTCCCATTTCCTCTGAATCGTCACGACAGCCTTCGTTCCTTCAATGTAGCTTTTTTTGGAACCCGGCTTTTGGTACCTTTTTCATGAACGCTTGTCGCTCGTCGAAGCCACAAACTTGTTCCACCTCATTCTGTGATACGAGTGTATGTCGGGCTCGTTCGGATAAGTACGCCGGAACTGTGGGTTTGCTGCGAGAAATGTTAATTACTTACTGAATTTGATCTTTTCAAAGTGAGAGATCGAGAGTATTTTGCGAAGCCGTGAAGGAAGTCAGATGCGATCCTCGAAAGTATCTGGCAAAAGCGCGCTGTGGGGCACGGGCTATTCCTCGACCCCCCATCGGCACAATCTCCGCTGAGGGACAAGATCCTTCAGACCTAAACGGAGACCGGCAGCAGGAAGTGAACGACACCGCCTCTAGGAGGGTGGGACGAGCAGCAGAAAGGATCGTAAGACGGAAGTGCAACTAGAGTATGATCTATTCGGAGCCGTAGAAGGTATCTAATGATGTATAAGAACAACGTCAAACTGAAATGATGGAACGCACACTCGCCATAGCATGGCGTGAATTACCGCTCTCTAGATATGCAAAAAGGAACAGAGAACGCAATTGTGGGGATCATAGATGAGCCGAACACTGTACTCTAGCTATAATTGCTTGTGCATTTGAGCACTGTTGATGTACCATCCGGCTGGCCGGTTGGATCGCAGACGAGCCCGCAGCCATAGTGACGGACATCCGTAGAGAAAAGAGCATTGTTACACTCTCCATAGCCGTCTACAACCACGAACGTTCAACGCGCGTGGCATTCAGTACGGATATAGCGTGCTAGTCAGCCTCTCTCCTCCGTTCGGTGAGGCTCGTGTGCGGAAGACGCGGATGGGGGTTGAAGCAGGGTGAAGGACGGGCATGAGAACCAGCTTCTCATTTTGCTTAACAGGTGTTGGCGGTGGAAAGCAAGGTTTAAGGAGAAATGCATGGCGTTCCAAAATGGGGGCAGCCGGACAGCAAGGGAAAGCATGGGACACAGCAAGAAGATCCTCACGTTGATGGCGAGGGCTCATAAGAGCGCGTCAACCGTTGACTGAGGAGTTCGATTCCCTACCAGATCTATTCCTTGGAATCTGAGATCTGAGCTTCCACCAGGACGGACAGCGTGGGGGTAAAGAGACGGAAGCAGTGAGACTGGCCCATCTAGGAGAAGATAAATAGAACCAGTGACGGCGAGACCGGGAAGACGAGGAGAGAGCCAGGGGGGTGCGTAGGTGTTGCGACCAAAAGCCGGGTTCGACCACGCAAATGGAAGCACAAATTTGGTTTGGGAGTCAAGCAAACATCAATGGCGCACCCGCCTGCTCGTTTCCATCGACCATTCATGCTGTCTAAATGGGAGGAAGATAAATCATGGAAAAGGATTGAGAGGAAGGCGCCGCGAGACGAGAGAAGGGAGAGAAAGCAAGCCAGGCATCCGGTGACGAAACGAACAGTGAGTTTCACGTACTGTGCCGACAACGACCACAGAAGATCAACGAGGCCTCAGAGGTGCTCATAAATGTGGGCGATGACGTGTAGGAGATGCTGCTTGTTATCGATGGTATTAAGAGTCTGGCATTGATATACTTGTGCAGCGTTGTGTAGCCTGGGATGTCGGGCCCTACAGAAGGATCGATGAGACCGGTGCAAGTAGTGATCTGCCCGGGACAGGATAAAGTCGAGATGTAATTAGCACGCAGGAGAAGTCGGATGAATGAACCATACTTACGAATTTCTACCTTGACATAGATCGTCCTGGGTGAATCCCGTTCCACCGCTCGATCATCTTGCAGAGCCCGTTGCGAAGGTACGAGACGAATCAAGACGTGGATTATCAAATCTCGAGGGCGTTTAATAAGGAGATATTCAGCGAGCGATTTGGAGAGTGTTGGTGAGATAACGGTAGTGAGAGGACGATGAAGGCAGGAGGGTAGAGCCGTATCCAACCATGGCGCCCGAAAGGACAATAAAATCACACGGTCACGTCGCCGATGCTGGTACCTCGGCTTCTTCGGGCTCTTCTTCCCTTCTGCCGACTTCGTCGTCCACCACTCCCGCTCGAGTTCGTAAGTACCTTCGCCGGATTGTCCTTCTACTTATATCTCTCTTTCCCTGATAGTACTTGCCCCACAAGAGTCGCCAAATGATTGTTCTGTGCAGGCACAGAGGACGGATCTTCGAGTGGAGATTGGCCGTATTCTGGTACGCCTCCCTTCATCTTTCATAGAGCAAACGCTCGAATGCAACATTTCCCGCTCACTTCCGTTCTCTCTAGGCACACAATGCATTAGATTCGTCCACCAGATTCACCCTCGTAGACTCTAACTCTCTCGCGATACGGTGATCTCTTCTGCCGTCTGCCTCCATCCTCATGAATCCCCCGGCCCATCGCCTCATATTCTCGACAGTCTCTGATCCGTATGCTACAGCCGCTCAATGCTCTATGCTTACCTCTTCTCCTGGCGTCTATCGACTGGACCCGATCGCAGCTCCCGATCACGTATAATCCTGACAAGCAAACAAACGCCTTCGTCGTTTTCGATGTTTTCGACTGTTCATTGTCTCTTCGACCATCAAATGAGCACATTCGGGGATCTACACGCCCGCAATCCTGCTCGTCGTGACCGAATGAACGTCTTTCTCCCCGGTTTCCTGGGATATTACCACCTATCCCATCCCGCCTCCCTTTAGATCCCTTTAGATCCCTTTCTCTCGCCCCAGCGATCATTTCTTGCTCTCTGATACTCTGAATCTGGGATCTACGCCCAAAATCCTCTCGGCCACTGTACCTGGGTAACTCTCGAGCCTCGCTAAGCTTGCTGATCAGCATGAAAGGACTATATCGTATGGATGTTTCTCTTCTGGTGTCCACCTCTTTTTTTCTCCCACCTCCCACCTGCCTCATATTCGAAGCCTGGTTTTCACCCGGCCTTCCACCCCTGTCTCCTGCCCCAGGATCATGGGAGACCTATAGCAGGACACCAATGGTCATTCAATCCACCCATACCCACTTTGCCACCCTCGCGTCTGAGAGACATGGTGGTTAGCAGGTGGATATAATGATGTGGGTCCGGAGATCATTTGTGCCCCTCTTGTGATTTGTCTTCTACTCTTCCACTTGAGCACGTGAGCGAGATATTCGTTCGTATCGTGTCTCCCTTCATTGCTCGGCCGTTGGTCCTAGCCGACGTCCTCGTCAATTCTTCCAATACCACAAAAATCGCACTCTGAATAGTCCCGAATCCACGTGGATTTTCGCCCAGCGCGCCTTGCACGCTTCCTAATCGCTGGAAATCTTTTTGTAACTTGTTGCACACACTACATGTAGCATCGATGCTACATGTAGTGTGTGCAACAAGTTACTAAGTCCAAGCAGAATCGGTAAAGCTGTTGTTACTTTCGACGTCCAAGCGAACCGAAGCCCAGTGCAAGCTGGTTACACGTTAAACGAGGACCGCGTCTCCACAGTCGCTCCCTCAGGGGTTGATATGCCATTCAGTTAGTTTCGCAAGGTTATGGAAGGAGTGCGGTTCGCCCGTTTTTCCGTTGTTCCCAACTTGTCCAGAGATATTCTTTCTGTCCCAAGTTTACATGAATATTTCCATCCTGTGCTCTTTCGACACGTAAGCTCTTGAAGAACCGTGCGCTAGTGGGACTGGGGCTGAAGAAGATGTGTATTTACAGAAGGCCAATCAGCGTCAGTTGGCCCGAACGTTGGAGCGTTGCACCCGAATGTGGGGCGCGAAATAAAATTTTGGGATCCAGGGCCGATATAGGGGTGACTAATAACTCGGATAGGGCCGGCAGGGCGGCATTGCCCGCTACCTTCGTTCCGTTGTTTATGAGGAAACCGAGAAAAGCAGCCGCAGATGATATTCAGAACAAATAAATAGGGTATGCGAAGACGAAGAGCGAGACGATGCGAGAGAAAGAAATGCGATGATAAAAATACAAGTCTGAGATGATGAGAGAGAGATAAGATGAAATGAAATGAGATGAAATGAGAACAAAGGGATCAGATAATCGCTCTGACCCCTCCACTACTTCATTGACGAACGCCCTCCCAACCCAACCCTCCTCCCTCTGACTCCACGACAACCTACGACGACACCTCGAAGTACCGCCACGCCTGCTCGTCGAACCGATACTGCCACCTGTGACAGTTCAGCAATTTCCCACCAGGCCCTACCTGCGTGATCTCTCTGAGATCCGCCGCCAGGTCGCAGGGCCCTCTGCGGTTGTCGAAACCTGACCCACCCTGAATCACGAGCAGATGCCTCTCCCAGGCCATGCGATCCGCGTACTCTTCTGTCTGCGTGTAGTCGAAGGCTTCGAGCGAGCCGTCCTCGTTTATTGTAACGCGCTCGTTCGAGCGCATGAGACGCTTGGGGGCCAGAGGTGCGGGGCGAGGCGGGGGAACTGGCGGGCGTTCTTCGGCGGTGCCGAAGGAGTGGATTGGGAAGGCGGTGGGTGGCGGTGGACTTGGAGGACGGGCGGCGGCTGCCTCCTCGGGGAGGCGATCGGCCTCGTGCAGTGCAGCTTCCTCAATGAAATCCACGATGTCGTCGGGGAGGCCTCGCGTGAGGGCGAAGATGGAGAGGTCTTCTTCCTCAGTCTCCATGTCGCTGCTGGAGTCGCAGAAGTCGTCCATTTCCTCATCTGAGGGTGAGTGTTCATCGTCGTCGTCTTCGGTCGTGCCGAAGTAGCGGCCCCAGATGAGGCCGAGCATCGCGTCATCCTCGTTTTCGTCAATAGTAGGTGCGTAGGTCTCGAGCCGCTGCCTCTTGGCCACAGGCGAGTCCTCATTCGAGGAGATGGTGGCGATTGAGGGGTTTCTCGACAGTGACAAGGAATTCTCCACTTCGAGCACGTCCTCAAGGCTATCCTCCTCCCGCAGGCGCTTCCTTGATGGGATGAAGGCCGGAGGCGGCATGCTGGACTTCTTGGGAGTCGAAAAAACGTTGGCGTCTGCGTGTGTCCTCCTGTGGGGCCATCGCCAGCGAGATTTAGAATGATTCTGAAGATTGCAGTCTGCAGATGTACCTTGTCCCCAGATTTCCCATGTCCCAGGACGGCGTCCGTGTCGGGAGTCTCCCGGTCTCCTTCATATCCTCCGCATCCTCGACGACCCTCCTCCCCGCACCCTCTCCCAGCAGCTCCGTAATCCGGCTGCAATAGCGAATTGCCACGTCGCCCGGCGTCGACAGGCAAATCTTGAAAGCATCTACCAGGACGTCCTTTGCGAGATCCCTGATCTCTTCGGCTTGTTCTTCTTCGAGCGCATAGAGCCGCTCGATATCTTTGTCAATTGGCAGCAATGTGGTCGGCGCTGGCGACGGTGCCACAGACCTCACCAAACGTGATACCGGTTGGACTGTGCGATGAGGAACGGGAGAGAGTGACCGGCCGTCCGTATTCCCATCCTCGGTGGAGCTCCCTGGAGAAGGGAAGCGGTTGTTTTCGAAGAGTCGGGAGGTAGTTTTCTGCTCGTCGCGTGAAGGTGAACAACCGACTGTCAGTATCGATTAACGTAAGGAATCAGATGAACTAACCATCAAGGTTGGCGAGGCTGGGTTCTTTTGAAGATTGAGGCCGATAATCGGTTGGCTGCCTGGTCCGGCGAGCGGGATCTGTGGGATCTTGAACCCATCGATGTCGACGGCAGCGCCGAAGTAGTTATGCGTGGCGGCGGTGGCAGAGGTGGCCGCGAAGGAGGAAGAAGTGGAAGCGGCGTTGAACTGCATGTCTGCTAGTATATGTGGTGGTATGTGAAAGATATGAGCGACAAAAGTTGGTGGGTAAAAGGGCTTGCTTTAGAGCAAAGGGAACAAGGGACGATTGTGGTGGTCGCGGTTGTGGTTGAAGAAAGAAAACGCAAAGCGAGCGCAATTTGACCCCAGGGCTGATACAGGGGTGATTATTAAAGTTACTTGCACATTGATTGCGCTACGCGCGTTTACAACAGAAAGCTCGCGATTTATTTTGGTTGGCTGTCTTGCCTGGCGTAAGGTACGTCCCTGCATTAGATCGAGGACGATGAGACGAAAGCGAATGCACGGTGTAGCTGGATGGCATCGGATGACCGGACCGTGTGAACTACCTTCTACATATAGTTTATTCCGATCGGGCAACGTTTGGCACTCCCTCCTACCCACGTTGTTCTTGCCCTCAACCCCTTCCCCCACAATATGGTGTCCTCTCGCAACCCCAACCGTGCCGTGGCTCCTGCACATCCACAGGTAATTTCTAACTATCATAAATATCAACTAATCAGCTCACCTCCACCGTCCGATCTCTCGATGATCTCCATCTTTACTCGAACGCCACCTTTGCATTGCAGGTGCGGTAGTAGTTGGTGAATAGCTGAATGTGCGTACTGTTCACCCTTTCGTCTTGCTGCCGTCCTGACAAAGGGCATCCATTCATACAACCAGAAACAGCAGTCCGTCCTCGAATCTCGAATCGACCGTCCTGGTCGAACACCATCCCTTCCGAATACCATCCTGTCCTGCCTTCTCGACTGCCTTCCGCCCTCCGATGCCTCCATGGTGTTCTCCTCATCGTCTACTCTCACTTGCTGGACTCTTTCATGGACGGCCTCCAGGCCGATCGCGAGATCGATAACGAGCAACGTCTAGTTGCAGTCTCCCCATGAGCGCTCGCCCTCGTTATTTCGAGACGGCGTTTCTCTTATGTGGTGAATCGTACTCCGAGTTGACGTGCTCGTTTTGCTGCCGCCCCGCCTTGCTATGCTGTCTCATCGGTCTCTCCTCGCTACCAAACCCCATCCTCGTTTTGTCAATTCCGTTCTACCTACCACTCTTCCACCCTGCTGATGCTGTTTACCGTGACGGCCAGTAGTGTGCATGATCTGACTACCCTGTTGGCTGAGCTTTATCTCCTCATCTCCAGCGCAACATCACCGTGGCCGCCGGATCGACAGTCGTTTTGTCAGCATGGATCTCGGGCGATAGTGATTGAGACCGATAACGAGGACCTTGCCGTCCCTACCTTTCCACGCTGGCGAATTATCTTGGTCTTCCGAGGGCTCTCTTTCGCTCGGGTGGTCGCCATTACGACGTCTTCATGCTACTTGTTTCCTCTCATAGTGACTGTGATCCCTCACGTTCTTCCTATCTTCCTTCCCCGTCCCCCGTTTCTAGTTATTTCGTGCATCATTTCGCACCCCCATCCGTCTTTCACAAAACCAAACACCGTCGGTCGATGACCAAACGGAAACCAGCAAGCGGATGCGCCATCGAAGCAAGGTATTCCTCAGAATCGAGCCGCATCCACGCCCTTCCTTTGCACAGCGTTGGCGGACTTCTAATCACCCCTTTCCTTTGTTTGGCATCGCGCTTCCTCTTCAGAACCTTGGGAGATCACCGAATTTGAAAAAAAAAAAAAAAAAAATCGAGCGAGTTGGGAGTCCTCTGTCATACTCTTCGATCGCGGTGTTCTCATGAAATCTCGTCGAGAAGAGGAGTTCCTTCTTGAGGATTTGTCCAACTCGCTCTTGAGATCTTTTTAATCTCACAAACAAACTCCATGGGCTTTACTCAGCGTACAATCTAAATCGGCGTTCTGTTGAACACTGACCATCTTAGGGGTGCATGCCTCAGCAGCCTCCTGGTCTTGCCGCCGCTGCGACATTACGGAGTCATTCAGCGTCACACTAGGCTTTCTCGAGGCTCTCCTTACCGCCCGATCAGCCTCCGAGGAATTAGCCAAGCTAACCCCAGCCGCTCGTCAACTCGTCTCAATCTCTCTTCTTCTTTGTCATTCCGGATGAACGAGGGCGTCATGCTCAGGTGCCTAGGGGTGGGGGGCTACAAGGCGGAGAAGAATGGGATCGGGCGATGAGGACACAGGGGAAAGACTCGCCGTGGGTACGGGGACCCTCAGATGGGTGGTGCGACGGGGGATGACAAGAAAGATGAGCGTACGGATGGTATATTTTATAAGGAAAGGGGGAGGTGACCGTGCATAGGATGTTCTCAGTCTATCACCAGCACGATATCCACCGATTCAAAGACTCCTGTGTCACGGAAACCGGCTCATCGCGACGAAAGAATATATTCCTGCGATGGCATTTCGGAAGTCACGTGAGCTCAACATCGGCGGAGGGGAGCGAGGAGATGGAGTTGGGGATGTAGACATCAGAGTATGAGAACACCTCTCGAGCAGAAAGCAAAGGATCCCATGGCGTAGTCGACTCAAAGATATCTAGCTCGAATCATCGGGGCTTCGAGTGATTGGAAGGACAGATATTTGTCAGCTAACACATGGAATCCTGTCCTTTGGTCTGGGGTGACTGTCACTGGGAACATTGCCTGACATAGGAGAATTGCAAGGAAAGGAGTAGAGTAGGCACACGGAGAACAAAGCAGGGTGGTGGATAACGTACAAGAGAGACTGGCCGCAGGCATTGGATAATGGCTATTGAAGGGGAAATTCCCGAATAATAAGCAAGAAGAAGTGACATTTCGAAGTTAAAGTCGGCCAATAGAAAGGAAACGACCCTGCCAGTCTATAGTCAGATCCTCATCTCGACAATGATAGCGAACGCATTGAATGAGAGCGTATGATATGATAAGCGAGAAGGATCCACGCGAGTCGTTTCCTTCGCAATCGCAGACGTCCAAAACTGCTCGAGTTTCCGTCATAAAGAGGCGATTGCCAGAGATCGGAACCTGGAAGAGGTGAATCTAGCCGGGACAGAGGGGACTCTATGACAAGACGATGTTGAGCGCGAATGGGAGAGGATGATAGGATAATACTATATTGCGCACCAGTAGCCAACCCTCATGGACAACCTCTATCGCCCCCCGCCCCCATTCCAACCTCGAGTCGTCCAGCATTAGCACTGCGAGCCAGGCGAGAATGTTCGTGACGAAACAAGGCCAGCGCCTTATTGCGATCAGCATGGCTTTTCAGAGCCCGAGTACATAGCTCGCTGGGATGATTAAATGGGTATCAGAAAGAGATAGAGAAGAGGAGGGAGAAAGGAGAGATGTTCGACTATGGAGAAAGAGGACGACGGTGAGGGTTAGAGACAAGAGCACTCTCAGCGGAAATCCGGCCCGAAGTGCTGCCTTAATCATCTCCTCCAGTCGGAACATGGAGCTAAAGAAAAAAAACCGTCAAACAGAAATAGCAGAACGCCGACTCAATGACCTATGTATAAGCTGGATTCTCGTGGTGTAGGTACTGCAAAAAGAAGAAAGAACTCGTTCGAGGGGTTGGTGAACAAGCTCAGCTGAGCGCGATGCCTATAATTATGTAGAGGCAAACGTAGACGCAAGTTACGGCATCTATTTGTGTCCACAACCACGGCGATGAACGATAGAGGAGAAAAGGCCAGCCCTTTTGGCCCAGACTATCCAGCTGCAACCACCAACATTCAACCAATGCGCGTGGCGTTCGGTCTGGAGAGACGTAAGGTGACAGGCTCTTTCCTCCTCCGTTCAACGGGTTTCGTGGGGGGAAGATCGGGATGAGGAATGAAGCAGTGAGGCCAAGGATTGACCTGCCGGTTGTGTTAACATCCGTTCAGAGGGTCCCGAGAAGGGAGCAAGCGAATAAACGCCAGGAAAAGGTTAGGACTAGTGCCCAAAACGCCCCTGAATTCGTCACGAGAGCGCATCGACCCGTGAATGAGGAGGTTCGATGGCTACTAGGTCTTCCTCCTTTGAATTCGTGCCTTGAACAGGAGCGGCAGCGAGGGGTAAAAGATGTATCAGTAGCCCCCCGCGCGCTTTGTCGTTCCTGTGCTGAGATCGACCTCGAAAGAGAGAACCGCAAAGGTCTTGGAGCTCCTGAAACCTGGGCTTCATGAGATGACAGAAACTAGGGTATCTAGGAGCTAGAGAGGGAGTAGGGAGAGGGTGTCGGCGTAACAGAGAGCCAGGTACGGGACGAGCAGCAACTTGGAATCATTCACATTACCACAGAAGGGAAATCAGCGCCATGCCTTGAAAAGACAAGGGTGATCGCAAACGTGGAGTGATAGCGACATGACGCTGCTCGTTTCCGGCTCCAGGATACTCGACAGATCGACGAGGGATGTGTGTGATGACTCGACAGGAATATAGGCAAGGAGGACGAGAGAGACTCAATAGCGAGGGATGCGGCTGCGGGCAAAGGTGACGATAACCCAAGATCGTTACTCCAGATGTTACCTAGGATTGCGCAAGGTATACAATATAGCGTTAAATCCGAGGAGAACCGACTAGATAGCTGAATCGTACGCACTAGTTGGCCCTGCTCGCCGCACATTCCACCACTTGGCCATCGTGTAGAGACGAGGACACAACTTGGATCAACATCTTTGAGAGGGTCTCACGACGTGGATGAGACGAGAGGCTTAGGCAATTTCTAGTGCATTCCAGACAGAAGAGAGTGCGGAGAGTGCGCTAGCAGGGTGAAGGTGGTGGGCGGACAGTGGAGGCGAGAGCGAAGGCTGATAAGATCCCACGGTCACGCCCTCGCCTTATCCTTGGCCCCGTCAGGCTCTTCTTCTCCACAACGTCCATTCCTCTTCCTCTTCCATCGCGCTTGGAAGTCTCGTATCTCTCTACACGCCACGTCCTGCCAGTATTGCCTATCTCCTCCTCAGACACGTCTGTTCGTCCTGGTCATCTTCGCTCAGCAATACTTATTCGAAAGCCAAAACATCATTTGCCGTGGGGTGGGACGGGTCTTCGAGTAAAGATCAGGGTGCAGCAGTGCGTCTACTTCCATCTCTGACAATGGCGCTGTGATAAATCTCTCTCGAAACAACGTCCATCCTCATCAGATCACCCCGATCCCCCATCTGCCCGTCAGAGCCAATCATTGTCTGTCTCGCTTCCGCGATCTCACGACCCCCAACCATCCACCCATACTTCTACCTCATCGCCTCGTCGCTCACCCCATCCCCACCCTCATTTCCACCTCTCTTTCCATCCCCTCATCCCCTTTCCACTTCCGACAACTCGATTCGATGCGCAGTCCGCGATCCTGTTAAGCTCCGACGTGTGGACGACAGCCTTCGTCCTTTGCGAGGAATAGTTCATCCATGATGTCTAAGACTGCTTAGAACTTGCATCACTGCGCACCTCGCCTCAGAGTTGTTGTGAGAGACCACCTTGCCTACGTGCGATGCCATCATCCCTATCACGGATGGTGGTATCTCTTCCTTGCCGATCCTCGCTGTTGCCTCCTCGCCATGCTCACATCTTGGCCTCTGTCATTCTAGGCCCTCCCTCTGCGTGTGCTGCACCTCCTTTCTGCACACATATTACGACCAAAGCGAGCAGAAGCGCCTCAGTCCCCGACGCACGTATCTCTCGATATGTTCGAACTTCGAACCGTCCCAGAGGCTGCCATTCCAGAGGGTTCCAGTCACCCATTCCAAAAGAAAAATGTCTGCACCGCTCTAGTGCATTCTTTCTTTCTCTCATTCCATCTCCATCTTCCCCTGAAAGTGGTATCATTTTCGTTCGCTCTTTTGCGGGGGAACCATGACGTGGAATGATTTTATTCATTGTGGTGATAGTTAGCACGATCCTTCTCTCTATGCCATCTATTGCTCTTCTCATGCCATCTCTCGCTCTTCTCTTTCTCGTTGCCATCACTCTCGCCATTCGTCTTCCACCCGCCTCCCCTGTTGTGATCTTGAAAGATCGACAACAGGACCCCAATGACGATTGCTGCTTTCTCCTCTTCCGTACCCACGCTGCATCTGCCGTGTTAAGTAAACATTGGGGACAGCAAGTGGAGATGACTGGCCTTTCGTTCATTTGAGTCCTGTTATTTCCATCTTCCGTTCAAAGAGGAGTTCTGTTCCCTTTGCCACACCGAGGTCCGAAATGCACTACGGCGCTCTAGGAAACCAGGCGTAATCCCTATGCGACTCTCGTTGTGGGTTGGATCGTCTGGCTGCATTCTTTCGTTATTCCTTGGTGAATTTGCAGACAAATCGTTGACATTATCGCCCCTTCCTATTTCATCTTCCCTTTCCGCCTCGCATCATACGTCGCAGACAAAGAACCACGAAGAGTCACTCAGTCCCCACGCGAATCTGACTCTATCTTCTCCACACTTCCCGCGGTTTGCGGTGGCCGGTTGTAGGGATACATGCCATTTTCATCGAGGGGTTTTGGTGGGCTCTTCACTGCGCTCTGTTCCTTTGTGATGTCCGTACGTTCGGGTGTGTTAGTGATATATCTTATGGGATAGACTCTTGTCTCGTGTTATACCGACCACGATCGGTCGCTGCCGCCTGCTTACCCCTTTCCTCTACAAGAAGCAATTTTTCTTCACCGATCTACCGCGTGAATGTGAGGCGAAGGCTCTAGGGACAATCAACCGTCGGAGAAACTTGGCACTGACGCCCCAGGCTCTGCGTGTTTATATGCACTGAAACGGGATCAAATTTTGAGCGAGCTGGGTCAGGGTGTACAAATTATCCAATACTCGTGAAGGAGGCTGTTCGTAAGGTCTTTTATTGAAGGGAATTGTCTAATAAATAAGGTCAGCGTTCGTACGACGGAGAGAGGGAATTTCCCTCCAAAGGCGGTAGAGTATGAATCATCCGATGTGGAATGCCCGACCCAATGCCGAGGAGAATGTTATCCGGGAAGTGGTGAAACGCTGGTGGAATTCGAAGGGGAGAAAGCAGGGATATTAGCTATAGAGACACCCCTGAGTGAAAGAATGAGATCGTAAAAAATAACGGAGCTTGAGCCGCCCACCTCCGGAGGGGATTGTTATCGAGAGCGGGATCTGTCAGACGAAAGGAAAAGAGGGAGTCCGTGCAAGCGCTATTAACTCTTTGCCGTGATGGTAGCGTATGTATACGCCTATGATCTCAACCAAAAGTAGTACTCCAGCACACGAGTCACTCTTTTCCTTTGAAATTTCAGAGATCCAACACCGCTCGAACGATGGAAGAGAGACAGGGAGAAAGAGATGGCCGAGAAGTTTGAACAGCTTGTGGTGATGATGGGAGAAATTGAACAGAGTCATCACCAGCCAAGACGAAAGAATCGAAACGGGCAAGCACCGAGTACTCCAGGCCTGAAACCAGAGGCGCCCCTCCATATCCGATCCTGGAAAGTATCAATGTCACGTCCGCTTGCCCACTTCTTTCCACCGTGAGTGGTGTGTGGAATGGAGGAGACAATGATCGAATTTGATCAGAAACGAGGAGAAAGGTGGAGAAAGCCAAGGCTGAGGAGAGGTTGCGGCACAGACGTCAAGATCCAACGAGCAGCGACATTCCCGAAAGTGAAAAAACACAACCACAGAAGAAAACAAGCCCCGAAGGAACGAGGGTGTTTGCTAACGTGGTATGACAAAGAGAAGCCGCTGCTCGTTCTCGATCTTACGGTGCGCCAGGCCCATGTGTCGGTAGATGGTGGGGAGCGGGCTGGAGGGAAGAGCACCACGAGATGGGAGGGTCATGATGATGGGATAGTCCACGGCCATCAATTGCGATCGATTGGTATAGATGCGAATGTTATCTAGGGTATAAGCGACGACCAGATGCCTTTAAGTTTCAGTGGGAATGAAATAGATGAGGCAACCCTCGGTACGTACCTTCTTCCTTTTGACAAAGACTGTCCTCGTTCAACCCCATTCCATCGCTCGGTCGTCTTGCAGAAATGGCCGATCTCGAATCGAGATGTAGATCGTGCGCGTAAATGCTCAAGGACGCTTGATGGGATAGAGAGTAGATCGACGGATTACATGACGAGAAGACAGGGAAGAATGTTGCCGGGATGCGGAGGGGCATCGGTTCGGCAAACACAACCAGAGACCGATGATCATGGAGGCAGGAGGGAAGAGTCCGAAGAATCCGAAGTCTGAGCTGTGGCCCGAAATGGCGATAATCTCACACGGTCACGTCACCGCTGCCCATTCGGCTTCGTCCGACTCTTCTCCCGATTCACCCACCACTCAGTACTCAATATTCAAGTATTCAAATATTCAATTTCCATCCCACTTGAGCTCATTGGATACCTTAAGATTCATCCTTCTACCCGTCTCTCGCCCCGACCTCTCACAATCCTCAAACACCTCAATTGGCAGTGGTCTTCCTCACTCTAAGGAAGACCATTCGGGGTCGACGTCGGTGGCAATGGATTCAGACCATTATGTCGAGGTGTCCGGTTTGTATTAGTGTGTAGTCATTCCTCGAATACTCTCCTGTGCCATGAGACTGGACTCTCTTCCAGCATCTCACCCTCTCACAGAACACGATGATCGTTTCTTCGCGATGTTTTCGACGGTCCTTCGAACCCCCGCTCTATCCTCCCGTTTAGCCGGGCTTCTCCACCACACCCTCTGCTCGCTCCTTTTATCCTCCTCTCTTCCCATCATGATCGTTTGTTTCCTCCGCACATCCAACGCTTCAATTTAGCGCGCGGAGCACGGTCCTGTGCAGCTGCGACAATCCAATAGCTTCCCTCGTCTATGTGAAATGTTGCTCTTTCGTTATCTGAAGAGCTTAAAGACAAGGCCCGCGATGTCTGGGACTCAAATCGGAAAGGACCCACTCCTGCTGCGCCCATTCAGGTGGATTGCGGTGGAAAACTTCCCCGCGCAGCTCCCTCTTCCTTGCAGATCCGACGTGCGAACCAATTGGTGTCGTATTTTCGATACGTTCAATCGTTCCACAGTCGGTTATGTCTCATTGACCGCTGCTGCACGTTTTTTGTCGTGGTCTTTCCCCAATCGCTGATGGTGACATCGTCTCTCCTAAAATCAGTCTTCTCTGCGTCTTCGTATCCACTTCTTCACCACTTATCCCAGACCTTATTCACACTTATGCGATAAGAAGGTCCCGGACCGCTGCGGATGAGCAGAAGCATTAGATTTTGGACGAACGAAATCGAAAGAGAGGGAAATAAAATTGAAGTGGACTCGCCGATGTTTTCATTTTCTCCGTGGCGAGTGCTGTCGAAAGTAGAACGAGGTTGTTGACCTCAGACGAGACCGGTCATATTTAACATTAACGACCCCCGATAGAGGAGAAAAGGGGATCGCGCATATAGTATCTATCCAAGCTGCAACTACGTACATCTAGCTGACGTGCGTAGTATGCAGTATGGATGGAAGATGTGTAATGCCATCCTTTTCTTCGTCTTGCATGGATTGTGGGATTACTTTGCGAGAAACGGAAATGGAGGGGGAAGAAGAAGAGAAGAGGTGGCAATGTGAGACAGGACGGCGGGGTGCGAATAGAAGCTGGTACAGTAATGCGGATCAAAGGACATGGAGGTGCTTGCGGCGATATGACCGGTGGATGGAAGGAAAAGGAGAAGCGCTGTAACTCTAAAATCCTCATCGTGATGAAAGAGCGAGAATGCCCATCATCTCGAGTGAGGAATTGCGTTGGAACACGCGCAGCTCTTTTCCTTCGAAGCCGGATATGGAAGAATTACGGGGGCAGGAGCTGAGTGGCGGATGCAGGGGAGGACGAATCGTATCGTTCTTGAAGAGCGGGGAAAGAAAAAAAAATAGCCACAGGTGAAGTTCAACGCAAACTGAAGCTAGAAGCCCACCATCCCTACGAAAGAGCAAACGCAGCTTGAGTTTTGAAAAGGTATCCATGACGTACCCGCTCGCGTCATTCATACCACTGAGCGTAATGTGTGGAGGGATTGGCAGTAGCAGACGAGAAGAGAGAGAAGGGGATACCGGGAACGAAGAGGTGAGAGGCTGCACGAGAGGCCCACCAACACGAAACGAGCAGCAAGCGCCATTTTTTCACAGCGAACCGACAGAGGTTAAGCCAAGCCTCGAGGAAACGAGGGTGACAATCAACGTGGGTATGGCAAAGGCGCTGCAGCTCGTTATCGGTCTTATGATGTGCCACAGGTGCGGGAGAGGGGAGGAGGGACGCCGAGGACGAATTATGTAGAAGATGTCAAAGGGGATCGGGAAGAATGGAGGAGTGTGGGGGCCGTTACTAGAGACGAACCTTCGAATTCGGTATGCCAGATGCGAGTGGCGATCTAGCTAGCACGTAGCAAAGTCGAAGTCAATGAGAACAGCAGTCGGAGAGCGGCAGGCTGTAGATAGCTCATACTCACAAAATGCCCCCTTCACACTGCTCGTCCTCCTTACGCCCCATTCAACCCCGAGGTCATCTTCCAGAGCATAAGGTTGCATTGATGGGGATCTCGACCGACTTTTGAGAGACCTTGGAGGGGCTGCGTAGGCGAGAGGGATAGGTAACGCAGAAGCGTTTGGAAGAGTCGAGAGTGCAGAAGGCCGTGAATGCCTTAGAGACAGCGAGAGGGTGGTGGTGGATCGATGAGAAATCGATGAGAAGACTCTGTCGGACTAGTGTCCGAAAATGACAAGAGGATCCCACGGTCACGGTCACCGCCACCTCGCTTGCTCGGCTTTCCTTTGTCCCCGTCGCACGAAGATGTCTCTTTCCTGCTCTAGCTTGTGAAGTTGTCGAGGACACACATCCTTCTACACGCATAGGCTTGCCTGTTCCACTAATCACCTACTCGAATACGTCGATTCGCGCTCATCTTCCTCGCTCCGCAGGATTCGTGAGTCAGAATAGCGCTGCGCTGCGTGCATGATGATGGACTCAGATCTTCGGATAAGAGGGTTTAGGTCCGTGTTGGTGCGTCTTTCTTCCTCTCTGATAGCACGCCGTTACTGTAGATCTTTAATCGTCCTGCAGATTACAATGATCGTGCATTCTGTTCGTGATCTTTTGACGGTCCACCCACCTTTGGCCTTATCCTCTCTTCTCGCCTCGCATCTCTAAACCCCGATGTCAATGTCTGACCTTTCCGTCCTCCTCCTCTCTCCCCATCCTAATCTGTGGGTACCTCAGACGAC
The DNA here is from genome assembly GCA_013376435.1 of Cyclocybe cylindracea. Classification (NCBI taxonomy): domain Eukaryota; kingdom Fungi; phylum Basidiomycota; class Agaricomycetes; order Agaricales; family Hemipholiotaceae; genus Cyclocybe; species Cyclocybe cylindracea. The sequence continues at coordinate 69,985 of MPNV01001486.1, read as the reverse complement.
TTGGTCCCAATCCGACGCGCAGCGCCCGCTTCTGTGCAGTCCTGACACCCTGACGGCCTCCCTCGTCCTTTGCGAGGCGTTCGTCATTTGTCATACATGTCATGTCTCGCTCATGCAGGAACCTGTAGGCGCTGCGCGTCTCGGATCCTATTTTTCGTGATCAAATCCCTCACACCCGCTTCCGCTCCTGTTTGGATCGCAGACGGCAGTCTCTTCGTCGTCGATCCTCTTCTCTCACCGTGTCACTGCCAATCTCGTTATACCCGCGTTGCCATGCGCAGCTTTTTCTTCCATAGAGCCCCGATGTGTGAACAATCACATTTGCTCTTTTCCATGCATGTCTCTGCCCCTCAAGATACCGCGGCGCCTCCAGCGATTCAGTCTCGATCCGATGCGCAGCTCCCAGCTCCGTGACACCCTGACACACAGGCTACCACCCTCATCCTTTGCGAGGTGGTTATCGCCCGTGGTGTCTTCCTGTGCCTCAGAACTGGGTGCTGCGCGTCTGGTATCGAAGTTGTTGTAATCGCCCCCTCGCCGTCTGCCCGCCTAGGCTGATCACGTATGGCGTTTCTCCATCATTGATCCTGGTCTCACCATGTCGCCGTTCATCCCGTTGGAAACCCGTACCAAGGCGCAGCTTGGTTTTTGTTCAGCTCTGATATGTCGTCCATCGCCGTTGCCCTTTTCGATGTGTTTGATGGTTTCATCGGTTCGTGAGCATGGCCCTAATCATGCTGTGTGTCTTTGGTCTCGTCTTTCCCTATCTGCAGACGGTGATATCTACTCCATTTCCCCTCTCCTTCGCAGCGCCATCAGGACTGACATACTCGAGGCGCCGTGCGCAGCGTTTAATGAAACTCAGCGCCTCAGGCATGTTCTTTGGCTCTTGCATATGGATTTCGTTTTTAAAGCTTCTCGGTAGCGGTGGCAACCCTTTGTTCTTTCGCTCCCTCAGGTTCTGGTGCGCATGGGTCGTAGAGTGCCACGGTGGTGAAGAAGACATTTGCATTTTGACTGGGCGTCGCGCTAGTCCCTGGTCTTCTCAGGATCGCCTCCATTCTCTTCCTCCATCCCGCCCCTGGCTTCCACTGTCATCTATCCTCTGAAGAAAGGAAAAAGAGCAAGGACGTCTATGCCATCTGTGCTCTATCCACGCTGCATTCTTCCCCGTCTTCCAGACGTAGTGAGGTAGCAGGTGGATTTAAAACGTCGCTGACTGGATGTCCCGCTCTTTTCGTCTTTTTCCGGGCAGGTATGGGGCGCATCGAGTTGAATTGAGGTGGTATTCCTCCTGATCGTCTTCAGTCTGTATAATCGGCTCTACGGCAGTTAACGTTGTAGCTTATGAACTGTTCTTTTAGGTTTCGATGTCCAATCGTTGTGTGATCGCGCCTCAAAGGCTCAGGGCAGTCGAGTTTTCGCCCATCCTCGTATATATTAGAATCGCTTAGAATGTACGTCTCTTGAGCACATTGTTGTTCTATCCAAGTTGAACTTCCCTTTGTCCTTGTGTGCTCCAACCACCAAGCATTTCGTAACCGACCCTATGGGGGAAACAGGGATACGAACTAGAACGTTGTCTCTTATCGTTGTTCAGAAGCTCAAGATCCCTCGTAGATCGTTCATTATTCGAATTATCCGCCAAATAAATACACAATTGATGGAAGTGGACTCTGCATGCTGATCCCACTTGTGCAGGTGCACGTAATCGAGTGTGCAGCGTGTGCCGCTCGTGAAATCCATACACGTGCAGCGCACTTCACAGCACAAATGCACGAAGCCACATCCGGCTTCCCCTTTGCCTTTGTACGCCATCTCGAGACTTCAGAGTGAGAGCAGGACCCGCAAGAGGGTAAATATCTCTGGGGAATGCCTGATAGGAAGCACCGACGTTCGTGACATGTACGCGATCTGGATAAACCCTTGCCTTCGAACATGCGAGAACCAAGGGGCAGGACACAACCACCTTGAGGGTCTGGGTGCTTGATTTACACTCAGAGAGGGAAAAAGAGCACGACGGCCTCAAGTTGTATTTGATATACGACCACAACGACGACGGGTGCAAGATACCCATCGCATGAAGGCAGATAAGTACAATTCTCAGTCCGACACGCTCTTTTCCCTCTAGTCTGAAGAGAGACTCGAAGACGTGGATGTCAACATCGGTGACGGATAAGGGGAATATCGTTAGCTTGACGTAGCAATGCGCAACGTGCCATAGAGAAGAGAAGAAAGGAGAATACGCATCTGGGGATCATCAAAGATATAGAATAGAAAGAGGAGAAGAGGTGCCCGACATGTCAGTTTCAATGTTGGTGAGACCATGCCCGGTCGCTCCTCGCTATCGGTCTTGTGATGGCTAACATCTGGATGGAAGCACGAGTTCGGCTGGGATATCAGGGGCATAGGACTGTATCACCTGCCTGGTCGTTCCTGCACCGAGATCGAGTCGAGAGAGAGCCGTATAGAGGTGGGAGCTCGCATGTAACCAGAAAGTGACAGAGGCAACGGCAGACAAAGACTGCCAGAGGAAGTAGGGAGAGGGTGTCGGCGCGAGATGGGACCAGGTACCGGACGAGCAGCGACATTTTCATTTCCCAAACACCACGAAAGGGAAGTCAACGCCATGGCCTGAAAAGACGGGGATGATCACAGACGTGGACGTATGGCTGGATGACGTTGCTCGTTTCTGGCTCAAGGATGCTCGACGGATCCACGAAGGGTGGGTGTGATGGGTCTGCAGGACTATACGGGCGGAGGACGAGAGAGATTCGATGGAAGGAGGGATGTGGCTGAGGGCACAGGCGACGATCAGCTGAGATCGTTGCGCCAGATACGAGGGGCGACCTACCTATGACGGGGCAAAATCGACAATGATATGGAGTTCAGTCAGAATGGAATACATCGGATAGATGAATCATGCGCACCCGCTGTCCCTCCTCGCACCCCATTCCACTACGGTCCACTTGATTATCGTGTGGTAGCGTTGAAGATACGAGACGTATTGACATTTTCTAGAGCGCTTGACAAGGCGGATGAGACGAAATGATTAGGTAATGAGTAGAGCAGCACGAATGGGCGGAGAGTGCGCAGAAGTAAGCCGGTGGGATGAAGCTGGCAAGAGGACCATGGAGGTGGGAAGGAAGATTCGTCTCGAAGCTAGGGTCCGAAATCACCAATAACTCACACGGTCACGGTCCCGCTCCATCGTCCTTTGTCGAACTCTTCTTTCACCGCTTCCTTTCCATCCCACTCGAGCCCATCGATTGCCTTATACTTCCTTGCACATTCACTGACCAACGTAAACCAGCGCATAATCTTCTCAGCGTCCTCGATTCGCCACGATCGTTGTCGTTCCCGGAATTTGAAACGCAGAATAGCCTTCTGCACTCGCGGAGAATAGGTCAGCGGATAGACGGATTTGGTACATTCTGGTGCGTCTACCTGCCTCTCTCACACGCGCCTTCATAAACAGCTCTCTCGATGCACGGTCTCCCTTCTAGGTCATCCTGATCTTATATCCACCTCTCGGATGTAGGCACCGTCGTCTGCTCTTCTCTCGGTCCTCTTGGCAACCCCTCCATCGCCTCTGCACGCCCCCTCTCCCATCCCTCGTCTTGACTCTACCTATTCTCGTTCAGAACCTCTCACGATGCGATCTCGATCTGACGTGCAGTTTTCACCCAGCTGGCTTCCCTCTGACACATGCACGATCGCCTTCTCCTTTGTGCGGTGTTTGGTTGTTCACGGTGTCTTATAGACTGGGACCTTCGGCATATCGGGCGGGTTGACGTACGTGTAGGATGCGAGTTATCATTCCACCTCCCTTTGGGTCCTTCTAGGGTGTAGTGACCTTACGCAAACGGAGAGAAGACCGTACGTTCTTGACACATGCATTTTTGCAGCTGTGACTCAGATCTACGTTTGAGCTCGTGAGCTCGCCCAAGGCGCCGCTCTGGAGCATTTCGCAGCTGCAGGATAACCACTGCACCTCTCTTTTGGTTCGTTCATCAGACCATTGGTGCTGAAGCGATCGACTATCCTTGTTACGCCGTTCTTCCCATTTTGCCTTTATATTTTGGCTTCATCCTACATATTGCCACGTGTTCCTGAGCACAAAAGATGAGCAGCAGGACACAGATGACGACAGCCACTCTCTGTCCATTTTGCAGGTCATCATGTCTTTTGGACGTCGTGAGGTTGCAAATGGGCACGTATTACCTGGATGTCTTCATCCGTGTCCTTTTTGACATCTTCTGAGGTAGGCCCGTCGGCTAGCGGGTCAACATCCATTGGGATTTGAAATGTCAAATTCATTCAGTGCATAATCAACCCCAAGCTGGCCGCGCATTAAACGAGCATGCCAGCCTCCGGTCTACCTTGCATTAATTCTCAGGTATTCCTATATCCTTGAGATATATTTAGCGAGGTTATATACGAATCGGTTCTGTATGCTCGTTTTGCTTGTGTATGGCCTGCCCCCCTCTTTCGTTCGCTGCTGCCAGTTAGAGCGCGTTCGTTTCGCCTTGGTTTTTGGATGTCGTCTCATGCTTCATTCATCGCTTAATTATTGCAGTTTGCGATGAAGTTGGCGGATGTGGCGATCCGTCGTCGCCCCGTGGGCAATTCTTCCAACCGAGCCCAACCTTCCGAGCAAGGTCCTTACACAAAGCTGAGCTCGGCCGCTTTGGAAAGTCTTTTAAGTGGTTTATAATCTGCGTAACGGTTCGGTAGATGTGGAACGTCAAGAATTGGAGAGAATACATTTATTTTCTGGAGGGTTGAAAATGGTACATCAGGAAAAACCTTTGTGTCTTAGGTTGTCTTGAGGACAATCTAAGACATCTAAGACACCAAGGACAGTAAGACTCCTGAAGTCTACGTTCCTAGGTGTATAATCCTCAGGTTGTCCTCAAGATGCTCAGAGACAGGCTAAGACTACAGTAGATGTAATTCAGGACGCTTCATTTCTTCTTCTGTTCACACTTCATGTATTGAAAGAAGACCCAATTATATTTCTCTATCTAATGTACATTGAACAGATTACACTAATACTAGTACCATATGCTATAATACAATCCCCTTCTACTGAAATATGCACTCACCCATAGCATAGAAATCATAATCTAGATATATAGTCAGTAGGATGAAGACAAAAAAATAATATTACAACTCACTCTGGTACCTGTCGCGCTGCTACCTGACTCCCAAATTCTCACTTTCCACATTCTTGCATCGCCACTCCTTCAATTCTCTTCTTGTCCTGCAGCATGTTCTGGAATGTGTTCATGAGAATCTAATCATTGAATGAAAAAGAAATAAGTACATACCTGTTGTTGAGACTGTGAACTGGGGGCTAC
>MPNV01001486.1:22059-63653 GCA_013376435.1 Cyclocybe cylindracea | reverse complement strand
AACGTGTATAGCAAAAACATTGAGCACCCAAAGCGCTCTTGTTCTTGCTACCTGCTATGTGCAACATCTCTGCTGTGCTACTCCTCCTCTACAGAAGCACAAATAATATACTGGTGTCTTTTATTTAATAGAGCACTTGAAGAATGGATATAAGAGTATCCCAAGCACATTTCTCGTTATTTTTGCGGATCTTTGTAATTGAACTCAGTACCACCTGTCTAATCAAATGTGAGGCATACATTGCTTTTTCCCTGTGATTCTGGCCAGAAGATCAAGGAAAATGATTTTATATAGGCCAGTAATGTAATTTATTTTTGCTACCAATTAAGAGAACCCATGATGTCTCCGAGGAGGTCCCCAGCCGTGACAGGCCACCCTCAGGACAAGCACAAGACAGCACAAGGGTTCTTAAGTGCACCTGACTTGGCTGCTGATCTTAAAGACAACTTAAGACAAAAAGGTTTTTCCTGATGTACCCTGGGGCGAACTTAAGGCTGGACCTTGAACCCGAAGTTCTGGGGGAATGACCTGGACGTTCACGTTCAAACTTTCGGAGTGTATTCATGTTCATATGTACTAGTGCGTTTAAATGCACAAACACCCACTATATATATCTCCCACTTTGTGTGATATCCCGAGTCTTCGGAGAGAGAGAGCATGACCCGAAAGAGGGTTACTACATTCTTACACATATCCAGCCTGGAACCGCTGACGTCCACAGATGCGAGCGATTTCCAGTATGGATAGACTATCCCATTCTCGGCGCATGCTCTGTGCTCTCTGCGAGATCAACACGAGTGGAGGGAGGGTGGACAGACGAGAAAGAGGATAGTGGAAATTATGGACCAGAAGCAACATGCAGGAGACAACCACAACAGTCTCGAGAGCGTACATTTGCCTTTGCCCCGGTGGCTACAGGGCTGAAAAGAGCATGAGCTAGGGACAGAAGATTTCATATCCTGTCACAGCTGACAACGGGTACGAGATACCCGCCTGCTGGAGCGTGGATAGTGGCAACCTTCCCAGACAACGTGCTCTTGCCGCCTGGATGTGCGACTCTCGCTGTGAAACGGAGAGATGGAGGGTTTATCGGCTATGTATAATGAGCTAGAGGATTTTGGGGGACGACGAGCCTCGGAGTTGAAGGGCGGTGTGATCTTCTGTTAGACGAAGCAGATGTTGGCTCCTGAACGAAAGAAGGAGAAGCACTCGACGGGGTGGGTCCAGAGGAAAGCGATAAGAGAAACGAGGAACGGGCAGGCTGACAAGCAAAGGTTTACTACCACTGTCACGAGAGCGATCCTACATCTTGATCAGAGAAGATGAGGGCAATCGTAGCTGTGGATGTCTGCAGGCAGCGCCGCTCGCTCCGTCGATCAAATCTGGCCTTCCCTGGCTCAGATGGGTGGAGGGAGATCAGAACAGGGGAGATGGATGGAGACAGCGATGTCTCGAAGAGGTGGCGAGGGTAGATAGAGGTAGCTATGAAGACGAGTTGAGCAATTCAAGTGGAGGAAAAAGATGTGATCGCATACTGCACATTGTGCCGTAGCCATAGATAATCGTGTTCTCGAGACACCTTGTACCCGGTGTCCGGAGATGTCTGTGTCCTAGTTGAGGCTGCATGTATCCTGGACACGCTATAAAAAAAAAACAGCGAGATCTCTGCGATGAAACGTCGACGAAGACGCACAGGAAGAGATCGGGTCTGCAAACAATGATATTGACGGTGAACGCAGGAATGACGGAGGAGGTTGCTGCTCGCTATCGATCCTATGGTGCTGCGTGGTTGGTGCTGCGTGGTTGTATATTGGTTGATTGAGGGGGTGATGCCCAGTGGGGGGATAGGGGGAGCACCGTAATAGGCAGGGAGGAAGGAGGGATGCGAGAGCCGCTGCTGGAGACGAACATTTGCGATCGATGCACTAGATTGATGAAGAAATGGCTTTCATCCGCAAAGAAACGTGCGGAAGATACATACCGTGCTCACCAGCTGAATCCGCCTTACAGGTCGCTCCTGTTCCGCCACTAGGTCATCTCGCAGAGGCGCATGCGAAACCACGGCTCGATGTAGTAGATCGTTGATTTTGGCGAGAATTTGAGAGAGTTGAGTAGACAGACTGATTATGCGGAGGATAATATGAAGCATAGTGGTACGGAGAGTTCACCAGTGGGACGAAAAGCGTTGAGAGGACCGTGGATGCGGGAGGGCAGGAGGCGAAGAGTCGTGCCTGACCGAAGGCCCGAAATGACCAATAAGATCCCACAGTCACGTCGCCATTCTGCTGTCCTCGGCGTCATCCTGCGTCATCGCACCCAGAGTCTTCTTCTTTCGCCTACCACTCCCTTTCGGTCCGGTTCGAACGTCCCGTATCCGATCCTTCTACACGCCTAGGCAAGCCAACACCACATATCTGAGTCTTCCATTCAAACTTCTCAATCCATGCTGGCTCAGCAGGATCCGTATTCGTGGAAAGTTGACGGTGACAGCTCTTCGAGTAAAGGACTAGGTGCAGCGGTCCGTTTACCTTCCTCTCTCATACGGCGCTGCCATAACTAACTCTCTTGGTCTTCTGAGATCATCACGATCTCCGCATTAATCCAGCTATCACGTCCATCGCCGTCTGTCGATCTCACAATCCCTTCAATCGTCTGCGCCCCTCCTCGTTCTCCCATTCCTTCTTGGGCCTCCGCCTCATTCCTCGCTCCTCGCTCCCCCTCTCACACTCATCGTACTTATCGCTCCTCTATCATCTGCTCTATGCCTCTGACAACTCGATTCGAAGCGCAGCTCTCGATTTGTTGCTGCTCCGATGCGCACACGGCAGCCCTCATCCTTTGTGAGGGACTAGCTCCTCTGTCGCGTCTTTATGTGTCAGCAAATGAGCCTGCTGCGCACCTCACTTCGAAGTTGTTGTGAAAGCCCACAAAGCCTACGCTCGATGTCCTCGCCCTCATCATGGGCGCTCTCTTCCCCGCCGATCCTCCCTGCTGCGTCCTCGCCATGCTCAAATCTCGGCCTCTGCCATTCCGTGCCCTGTCTTCCTGCACACATGCATACCACACAATCCGTCCCTTCCGCCATTGCCTCCAACTCCACCATCACCTTCCCTTCACTGGCTCCATCCACTCGTCTGACTCTTTCGTCGAATGTATCCTGGCCGATCGCGAGACCGATAACGAGCGACGTCTGGTCGCATTCTCGTGCTCTCCCTCCATGCTGGCTGCAAGGAAAGGTTGCGATGTACATGACCCACCTGTCGCATTTGACTTTCGACAGAGCTTCATCTTCTCTTCGATGGGGCGTTCCCAGTGGATCGACAGCCGTTTCACGGGCATCTATCTCGCGCAATCGTGATCGAGACAGATAGCGAGCAGCATGCTGTCGCTTCCTTTCCACGTTGGCAAATGACCTTGATCTTCCGAGGGCTCTCTTACACTTGTGTGGTGGGTATTTTTCAAGGCCTATCCTGCTCGTTTCCTCCGATAGTAACCGCGACCCCTTATTCTCCTGCTGTCCTACTCTCTTGCCCCTGTTTCTCGATCTTATTTGCTATTTTGTCCATCATTTCGCATCCCCGCCTGCTTTCGCACAATAGAGTACCGTCGTTCGATTCCCAAACGGAAACGAGCAAGCGGGTGCACACCAAAGGCGGGATATCCCTTAGAGCCAAACCCATCCGCACCATATTCTTTGGAACAGTATCGGCGTACTTCTGATCTTCCCTTTTCCTTTTGTATGGCATCCCGCTTCCTCTTCTCTCTTCGTACCACGCATTCGTCCTATTTCTCTATCGTATAACTCTTCCTTCGAGAGCTTTGACTTCTCGTCTTTTGGCATCTTCTTACGAATATTCGGAGACCTTCGACTTCCAAGCAACGGAGTGAGTTGGGCCTCTTCCATAAACTCCTTGATCAAGGACGATGTCTTCTGATGAACACGAGGAGTTCGTTTGGAAGATTTTTCCCGACTCGCTCTTGAGATATTTTTGAAGTCGCACACAGCTCTATGTGGCACGCGATCTAATCGACGCTTTATTGAACACTGGTCCTCTTATGGTTTCATGCCTCATTGGCTTCTTGATTTTCTTTCACGTCGTCCAATCGCCCTCTACTCTGACTACCTGGACGTTTGGTGGAGTTAGGTGGGTCTATGAGTTAAAGGAAACCCTCAAAGAGGTAGAGTACATAGCGTGAACGTTGACGTATCATCTGTTTTTCTGTTCTCATCTCTGGATAATCGACATGATTGATCCAAGAAATCCACGTTGCCGTTCCCCATTTGATCTGGGAGTATACGTGTTAAGTGTATGTATCTCCACTCATAGACTGGTGTTCACGGACGAGAACCAGATGAGCGCCGTCTCGAGAGTGAGGTATTCCAGAGAGCCTAAAACAAATCTGAGGGGTTAGTACGGTCCGCGGTCGGATTAGGACCGCCATCCAGACTCTAACGACAGAGTAATAGTGATTTGGGGAATATATCCCGACGTCTCATTCATAGCATTAGACCACAGAAAGGAAAGGGCCCCCAACATTCCTGCGACACCGCCTTCCGTTTCTCTGTGGCTTGAGCTTCCTCCTCTCCGACAGGATCTTCAGGATCACCCCAGGCGACACCACTCGCGGCTACATGTCGTCCCAGCCAATGTGGATTGGCCTCCAGTATTTTGGAATTGATTTGCCATACTCGGAACCGGTTCTTGAGGAATCGCGCGACTGGTGGCACCGCGTTTTTGAGCAGTGGCCCGCTTTTTCGTGCCTTCATGGCCTTCTCCTTGTCAGGTTCTGGGTCAGGAATTTGGTTGACCTCTTCGTAAAGCTTGATGAGCTGTGATAAAATAGGTGAGCCCTGTTGAATATTGGTTGTTGGCGCTAACTAATGGGAGAACACCTACAAAGTCGCTTCGATATTCGGGCACACGGCGGATAAAGCAGGTGGGTTTATGTGCGTCCTGCTCCGGGTCGTCCTCATAGTCTGACATTGCATTTAGGATGAAGGCCACGTCATACTTGGGATCTGAATAGCTGGAAAAGGGACGCTTTCTTTTTCTTGCAGCAAGCATCTACGAACAAGTCAGCGTTGCCGCTATCCACATTGAGAGACTTACTGCTTCAGCAATAGTCATTCTTGCGACTGTCCCCCCAGCTGGGATGGTGAACATCGCGCAGCGAGCGTCCGTCGGCCGAAGGCCGACAGTTACTCGTAAGTATACAAAGAGAAATAGATTCCCAGGGATAGAACTGGCACCCCACTCGGTAACGGTTACCTGCATAGCTGAGCGGCTTCTTAGACGGATGAGGAGATCAAGAGGACGAGCGCGGTAACGGCGCGACCGGGCCGGGGCTCCGTTAGAACGAGAGACTTACTAGAGAGACTAGCTTAGTGAACAAACGTAGTTTGGGGCTAGTTCAAAAAAGTTCGGGGCAATCAAAAAAGTTCGGGGCAATCCAAAAAAGTTCGGGGCAAGTGCAAAAGTTCGGGGCACTACAAAATGTTGGGCATCACACTATAATTTAGGGGCATCACGACTTACTTAGTTTAGGGGCATTACAAATAAAGGACCGCCATACCGTCGTACCACACTCTCATCCTATTTCTCCATCCTTCAACTCTCACTTCGAGAGCTTTTCACTTCTCGTCTATTCATGTCTTCTTACAACCTTCGACTTCCAAGTAATGGTGCGAGTTGGGCCTCTTCCATAAACTCCTTGATCAAGCACGATGAGCTCTGATGAACTCCTTGTCTCGACGAGGAGTCTGTGTCGAAGATTTTTCAAGACTCGCTCTTGAGATATTTCGAAGTCGAAAACGGCTCCATGTAGCGCGTAATCTATTCGACGCTTTAGTGGACACTGGTTCTCTTATGGTTTCCTGCATGGCTTCTTGATTTTTGTTGGTGTTGTCCTGTCACTCTCTACTCTGACCACATGGGTATTGCTGGAGCTTGGAGGCTCTATGGGTTAAGGGGAATTCTCGAAGAGGGTACATAGCGTGAACTTTGACTGTAAAGTGTATGCATATCCACTCATTTTCGTCCCTTTACTCCACAACGCCAGGGCAGTGTATAGTACTCGAGCAGCATTTCGAGTTAGATAAGACCTCTTTTCCTTCCGTAGAGTCTAGAGAACCCATGTAGAGAACACAAAGACACGTTCATCGTCATCGTGAAGGCCATACTCTACAACTGTTGGTAGGCCAGACAAGATACGAGGCTTCTTCAGGCATAGACTGGCGTTCATGGACGAAAACCAGATGAGCGCCGTCTCGAGAGTGAGGTATTCCAGAGAGCCTAAAACAGATCTGAGGGATTAGTACGGTCCGCGGTCGGATTAGGACCGCCATCCAGACTCTAACGACAGAGCAATAGTGATTTGGGGAATATATCCTAACGTCTCGCTCGTAGTATGTAGTCCACAGGATAGGAAAGAGCCCCCAACATTGTCACTGTACTGCGAATATCTACCCATCACCGAAGACGTCTATGGGACGGTGCAGCTTGTGGGTTAGATAGTTGGAAACCAAGTGGGAACGTTGGGAGGCTCTCTAGAGTTCTGAGGATCAATGCACACGTTTGCGGGTTTCCGGTGCAGGAAAGAGGAGATGACAAAACGGATTATTCGCCCGCCCAAGAGGAACAAGAGATGGATAGACAGGCGTCGAGGGAGCGTGAAGAGTCGAGCTTCAGATTCGTCAACGATCCAATGGAGTGGACGAAGGAGAGTCACAAAGGGCGGAATTATTCACTGAATACGGTAACAACAAAGAGTCGATCGGAATCACGCCCCGTGGACGGACGAGAAAGCTCTCTGGCTCGTTCCTCAGCAAAAAATAAGGGTGTTCTTCACCAGGCCAGATGAAAGAAGCGGGATGTCGACGACCTGGGCGTGCGTCCATTACATATCCACCAGCCACAGCGTGGTGTCTACGAGACGCACGTGCGGCAGAGTGAGTATGCGTAGAGAGAACAGCCTGTGTCGTCGATGGCCTCTTGATTATCTTCCGTCACCATGAACCGGTGGATGGGGGGTGGAAGGCGGAAGCGGACGACAGGAAGGACGAGCCGCTCATGCAGAACGAGGGCGATCCTTCGGGCGCTGGGAGCTGCAGGGTGGGGAGCTGCACATCAGAGCGAATCTTTTAAGGTAGAAAAACGACGGCGCAAGGTGGATGAGGGCACATGGAGAAGGCGGGGCGGGAGGTGTAAGGAGTTGGACAAGGAGGGTGCAGCGCGGTGTCGATGATGTTAGATCGGGCAGATTTCTCTGCAATAGGGGTGATCTGGGGCAAGACGTAGCGCCTGCTGAATCCCAGTGAGAAGCGGCGGTTGCCAGATAGAACCGTATAGAGCCTCATCGCGGCGTTTCTATGTGGTTCGACGATCTGGTCAGGGCACGATGTGGTTATATGAAATTTCGAGGTGCACGCATGTAGATAGAACCACATCGATCTATTATATAGAACGATGTAGAAACACACAGAACGTAATATAACCACGCTACGGAACACCATAGAATCATATACAGCCAGCTATCAGGCTGCTCATGGAACCGGGTAGAACAGTGTCGAACGCGACATAACGATGTCAGCCTGCAATGCTGTGACTCTGAGATGACGTAGAGTCAGAAACAAAAGCCAACGTACATTAGGCGGAGCCGACTCGTTTTGGGAGTCAATTCCGAGGGCTCGGATCGTAAGCAGCAATAACGAAGGCACGGATATAAGGGCAAAGCAGAGTCCGATGTAAAAGCAGACAAAGAGCGGGATGAGGCGATAACTAGACACAATCGCGAGGTGAGGAGTTCTGGAGCAAGGGGACGATGTAGATACGAGCAACGGGATCTGGAGGAAGCGATCAGTCAGACAGCGAGGCAGAGAATTGAACATAAGAGACCACATAGATGAGGCGACGCCCGAAAGACTCGAGCGGATCAGAGACGTTGATGACGCAGAAGGCGAGACATGATAAGACGAGCCGGCAGGCAAACAAGTAGACGAACGAGATGGCGACCAGCGTCAGGCAAGGCGAGCATGAAGGAGAGCGCAGCGGACACATAGGCAAACAAGGCGACTTGGAGCACAGGTGAAAGGGATCGGACAATTTCAACACATGGGCAAATGAGACGAGGCAGGGCGAGTGTATCTATAGACGAACAAGAGCCGGCTATGAGGCAAGAAAGCGGGGTGATAAGAGAGAAAGAGAGAAAGGATGGTAATAAACATACTCTTAATCATCCTCCGGGTCGTTTACATCATTCACTGCAGCCGCTTTTGACGAGGTGCTGGCGGCGGTCCATTTCTGCCATGAAAAGAGAGTTTAAGCTTATGTTAAGCAGTAACAATGATAGCTTGCCTTCTTTTCTTCCTTCCCAAGCTGCTTCCACATGGCTTCGAAGGCAGCAGGCGTGATTGGTTCATTCGTCTTGAGGTAGTCAATGTAGAAAAGATTTCTAAACAAAAGCATTAGCCAATATGAATACATTGTGAAGGAAGACGTACTTGGGAGAATTGCTCGCATTGACAGTCTTCATTCTGCTGCCAGAGTTTTTCTTGGTTGTTTGCTTTGCATGAACTGCATCGAGGAGGTGATCAACACTATAAGACGAAATCGATAAGGACTTACCAGCTGTTTCAGTGAGTTCTGTAGACGTTGTTCGAGTGCCTACAGCAGCAGAAGAGGTAGGGGTGGCTTTCTTGGGGCGAAGGCCATCGAGCCGGCTCGAAGGTCCAGCTGCAGGCCCAAAGATGGCATTCCTGACATTAACTGAGAACGTTAGATGATTTAAAATTGACAAAGGGACTTACAGGGGGTTCATGAAGGAAATTGGAGGTTCCAACGCTGCTATCTGGTGTGCGCTACCACTCCCACTCGTCAGCGATGCCTCTCTTTCGGTGTTGCTCCTTTCATCATGGTTGCTCTCAGAGGGTTCATGACTTTCGGGGGCCTTCTGCTTTCCTTTGGCGCGGGGTCGCGGACGTATGCTGAGAGGCGAACGTGACGGAGTTGGACTAGACACATGTGAAGGGTTTGGTGAGGAAGCGGGTGAAGAAGGGGTACCGGCAGGCGATGCCGCGTATGAGAGCGCTGCTGGACTTCGGGGCAAGGGCGGCGGAAGTGGCAAAGACGTGGGTGGTGGTGAAGACGTGGGTGGTGGTGAAGACGCGGGTGGTGAGGAGAGAGGGCAGTCAGTAGTACGAGGTCGCTTCGCTGGCTGCCGTTGTCTGGGTGACGGCTCTGACGCCTGCTTTCGCTTGCTGCGGGCTGGCCTATCTTCATCATTGCAGTCGTTGTTGCCCTCTTCAATGTCAGATGGGGTATCGAGAAGAAAGTCGTCGTCGTCGTCAGAGTCGCGGTCACTGGGAGTTGGGAGGTGGTTCTTTGCCTTCTTTGCCTTTCTAGCCTTTGCGCGTCGCAGAGTATTGTGCCATTGAGACAGCACTCGTGAAACGAGGTAGTCAGCTTTCCAGTGGTCCTCGCAGAAGCTGACATAGGGATACTCGGCATAGACTTCGTGCAAAATGTATCGGCGATCCATCACGCTGACCTCTGACCAAACTTTGGGAAGTTTATTTTCCTTCTTGTCCTTCAAAAGTTGTCGGAAGACGGCACGGATATGCTGGCGAAGACCCTCAGCTGTTTTCCCACTGACGATGGTACCATCTTCGTACTCGACGTAATCGGTCGCGACATTCTCACCCGTCTGCGCCAGACGCGCACCACCTCGACGAGATAGCCCCCGGTCGGGATCAACCACAGCTTCCGCCGCCTTCTTTTCCTTGATGAAAGCGTTATACTTACGCCTAGTAAAGAATTTGACGTTCGGATAGTCTTCTTGTCTGGGCTTTGGTAAGGATGGGGGTGGTGGAGCAGATTGAGGGGCAGCAGTGGAGGTTGCATTCGACGATTGCTGCAGGGCGGCTTTCATGTCAGCACGGAGCTCTTCATGATGTTTCCTGATAGCATAATTTACGAGTAATCTTAGGCAAATTTCGACTCGAAAACTCACTTAAGTTGTTCATGCGAGGCGGCGAGCTTGTTGTACGCATCGTACAGGCCCCCATACACCTTGTTTCCTGCAGCGAGAAGGTCCTGATGAGACGCAATCTTGTAGTAATAAAATTCCTGTAAAAAGGCGCATATATGCAGTCAAAAAGGGTAAAAATACATATAAGAAACATTACCATCTCGCGGTTGCTGTGGCTGTAGAAAGAGGGGGTGTTCTCGTGCTGTCTGGCAAAAGTGCGACTGGGGCGACGTGACCGCGGCGGAATGTTCCCAAATGGAACAGAGGCCTCATCTTGGCGTGAATCGTTGAGGCGTGGGTCGATTCCGTAGTTGGTATGCCCGTTATTGAATATTTGGGGCTGGGATATGCTGTGAGAGCGTCCATGATAATGAGGAGAGCGCGACATTGTGGTGGTGGAACGCAAGGCGTGTTGTCACATGTCACGCTCCTGTGTGCGTGACCTTTACGAAGAATGACGTCCACGGAGGTACAATTCAACGTGTGCGGCTGGTGTGTACCTCTCCTCCCATGTCTTCGTGCTCTCGAGAGACGTTGTCGTGGGCTCGAGAGCACGCTGATGGTGTGCTGACGATGGAATCGGAGGAGGTGAGTAATGCCCCCGTGCTTCAACTTAAGTATTACTTACCTCTTTTCTTTGTCATCGTAGCTCTCGCACCGCCATTCTGCCTCCCAAGACATCGGCGCAGACTCGAAGGTCGAAGAAATGAGCGACGTACCGGACAACGGCGTATCCGCAGCAACTAGATACCCCACGACCACCGGCCACTGACCCCCAACGACCGTCAGCCGCTATTGGGCGAGGAGGAGCGGCGGGCTTACCTTCGGAGGCGATGTACCATCGTACAGCGAAGGGCAGAGGAGAGGCAGAGGACATCGCAGTGGCAGGGCACGAGTCGAGTCAGCGCACAATGGAGAATGACACCCACGAACGAGTGGGTTGTCCAATCCGCTGTGTTTCTGCTCTTCTCTGTGTGCGCCTGCTCTCGTCGTTCGCATGTCTCTCCTCCTCCTCCTCGTGCCTCTCCTCATCGTCGTGTGCTTGACACCCTTGCCCAAGGTAAGGCTTATGTTGTTTGTCATCGTATCATCACTCACCTAGTCTTTAGCCCCATCATCTTCGGCGTTATCTTGGACAACATCGGCACCAACGTGGGTGGGCACTTGGAACTCGCACAAGTACCTACACGTGTTTCGGGTTCGTAGGCAGGTTGACGGTGGCACGGGGGACTTGGGAATGGAGAAGGTAAGTGATACCTCCAACGATGCGATGGGGGTGTACTCACATGGTTCTGTGCTCGTCGTCTAGCCCTCGCTACACGTATCGTCTTCTTGAAGGGATTGGCCATACTTACCTCCACCGAGAGACAACACCGCAATGCCCGCGTAGAGGTCCTGGGCATGTCAGCAGGCGAGGTAAGTAAAGATATCCTGCTTGTCAAAACGTCCTGGCTCATACCTTTGAGAAGGACCGCACCAATGGACCTCTCCTCTTCTTCAATGTTGGTGGCAGCATCAAGGGCGAGTGTGGCAGCTGGGGGTGGTTCAAGGTCAGTATCGCACACCTTGACGTGTATGATGATTACTTACCAATATTCTTCAGCAATAGCTCGAGATGGTCGAGGTGAGTTCCCTTTTGCATTGGCCCAAGACATGCAGTGGTTAGTGTGGGTGGGTCGGCAAACAGAGAAGGATGGAGACGGAGGTCGGGGGTTCGGCATAGGTCTGAGAGCAAGGCAGAGTGAGCTAGAGAAGGGCGTAAGTGAGTTCCTCATGTAAGCTATTCTGTTTGCTTACCAGCTTGTTTTTGTGCAGAATCTGTCTCGATGTGGTCAGCACAACAACGAATAACATGAGCTGAAGACGTACCGCAACTACCAGAGGGTGGCTAGAATGAACGCCAACAGTTAGTACGTCCTGAAACACGATGACAAGACATCTTCACTCACCTGTCTCTCATTAGACGATGCTGTACTGATGGTGAGCACCGCCGAGAGAGAGCTTCACCCATTCTTACCAATTAGAAGAAGATCCTTGAGGGGGTGGACTTTCTGTATAGCTTGGGGGAGGCAAAGGAGCTGAGGCTGCAGTTGATGGAGGAGAGGAAGCGGTATGTTGTCAAGTACTCCAAGGCCTTCACGTCGTCTGTTTTCTTGCTATGTGAGCATTAAATAAAGAGCGCTGCCTTTTGTTGTTAACAGTCGTTTGTTGTTTAATGCTTACATTTTTTCAATACTAGTCTGGGTGAAGTCCGGCGATGTCGAACGCTACCCTCATCAATGGAAAGATTTGTGGACGGACCAAAGATTGACCTTGCTGTCATCAATTTCTCTATTCCTACTCATCATCATCTACATCCTCGTGGCTACCACCTAAAAAAGCCATCTCCAGCCCCATTTTCTCACATACAAAAAATCGGCCATCCGGAGGGCTCTTAAAGGGTACCATTGCAATACAACTTGCAATGCACTTGGCAGAAATAACCTTGAGATTGCTGTCGCCCTGATATTTGCATACCAGCAATGCACCACTGGAAGCTTCTGCAAGTGTAGGGTCTGGAGGATCAAATATAGATACCAGAGCAACGGTATGATCTGCACCGTGCATTTTGAGCTGGAAGAAATATTGGATTTCCCCAAAACTGGGCATTTTTGCAGCTGTTTCTTCATGGAACTGAGAATGTGATGAGTATGAATGAAATTTGCAATTAATCTGACAGACCATGATGTTTCTCGCCATCCGCACTTTCTCCAGAGCTTTATTTTTCTCCTTCCAGGCACTACGGACAATCTGCTGGTTTGGAATTTGTAAGCGTGCCCATTTTAGAACCTGTGGCATCCAGGTTGCAGCAATTTGGATATTATGTGCATGATAAAATGTACAGATAGCTGCCACTTCAATAATAGGAATCGTTTTTGGGTAGCGCTCCTTGGCACCAAGCAAAATGAAGCCATCACCTATATCTTCTGAAACACGTGGGAGGCCTAGCTGCTTTTCCAGTTCTGGTAACATTGAATATAGTGCATTGACCTGAGCTCGTCGGACCCCCCGTTCAGATAAATTTTGGAATGGATTAGATGGCTGCCGTATCTCTTCCCCAAGATTCCCAACTGTCCGTTCCATAGTCCACTGTGTATAGCAGGCACCAGGACCTAGGCGTGGGACCTCTGGGCCTGTGTGAAGAAGTGCATATATGCTTTGTCGGACAAAATGCAAGCATGAGGATTTTCGTTGGTAATAGAGTTTCTCAAACTCCATTTCAAACTCAACAAGAAGCTGGTGGCTATGGAGAAGTTGCACATTTGTGATGGTGCATTGATGAATGAGACGAACACCAGCAACTAACTTGCAGTAATTCTTCCAATATTTGTCTGGAAGAATTCCATGAAGAAGACCTGGGCCAAGGCCAAACACATATGTGAGATATTCCCAAGCTTTATAACCACTTGAGATCTTCTCAGCAGGATTTCGAGGAGGGCGATCAAAAGATCCTGGAAGATATGGAGTGGCATCAGCAACACGCTGCCCATGTGACTTCCATGTATTGCCGGTAAGAACCACCCAATCCCAGGTATGTTTACTATCTTGAGGATCACATTCAAGCGTTCCACGCCATAGACCAAAGAGTAAATCAGGTATGTTGAGTGAAATAAGGTGCATCAAATCAACACCAAAGCAATGGGGAATATGTAGACTCCGTCCCACAGGTAGGCCACTGAAAATGCTAGGCTTTGTGATACCAGTTTTTCGGCGGTTGGCTTGGTGTTGTGCTGAATTACGGGATTCCAGTACGACATGAAGGGCTTCCTGGTATTCAATGGGATCACCTGTTCGTAAGTGGGATCCGTCAATGTCAGGGTGATCAGAGCCTTCAACTGAAAATCCATGGGGTTTCAGGAGCGCAGGATAGTAATGGTTCCCACCTTCCTTTCGCCGTCCCTTCACAGGACAATATAGCCGACAGCCATAGGCTCCAGAATGACCTGTTAAACCATTAAGATATGTCAAACCAGGGCCATCAGCAGCGCCAAGATGGAGGTAGAGATCTGAGCGGAAAACTGTCTCGGTTACAGCATCCCAGATGCTAAGACCTTCTTTCATGAGTGCCGACAGATGGTGAAAGCCAGGGAAGAGGAATGAGTCAACATTCTTGGGTTTGTTTGGTCCAGGAATAAAACCGCCCGGAAGTACATAGCATTTTTTGTATCGGAGGTCGGGCGCTAAATCGAGAACGATCCAAATATAAATCCAACAATCGGATTGTTTGCTCTGGTAAAGTTGTGCTCCATCAATCGACATGAGCAGGACCATGTCATTTTCCTGGATTTTACCGGCTTGAACAGCATCAAGGTATGCAGTTCCAGAGAAGACATCGTCCCACTCATCTAGGACACCCTTCTTCTCCTTTGCCTTTGCCATAATCTCGGCAGTTTTCTCCCGTCTATACCTCATCGCCGTAGCACCCTTAAGGCTGCGCCAAAATGCCTGCAACTGTGGTCCCAGAGGGATTGTGTGAAATTGGCGTGCTCCAATGAGCTTTCCTGTTGTTGCCAGAATTTGTGGGTCATAGCGAGATTGGCTGCACTTTGGACAGGCATCGAGTTCCTTAAAGGGTCCAGTGTACGCAACACAGGTGTTCGGGCACATGTCGTATTTGATGGCGCAGATACCTGTAAGATCTTCGATGTGCTGTTTTGTTTGGAAGAGGGAAGGGAGGTCATTAAACTCAACACCGAGTCGTGCAAAGGCGCGATGCATGGTTTTTCGAACATTGTTAAACACATCTTCTGAGGCCGATGTCGTGTCAAGAAAGAGCTCAATTGCTGTTAATAGCTCTGGCTCGTTGTCGAGATTGAGTTTCCCCTCTTTCACGGTTCGCAAACGCTGGATTACTGAAGCTGGGAGTTTATCTGCTGCCAGCGTGGCTCCACAAATGCCCGCTATAAACTCCTGGGCGATCTTTAGTTCCTCCAAAGTTGCTTCGACCTCAAAGTCACCCTGATCAATTTCTGCAATATCTTGTGCAAGCTCGTGGTTGCCGGATACACCCTCTCCTTCCTGAAGAGGTTCTGGAGAAGGGCCCTGTCGTGTCAGGTCTGTTAAACTCCCAGGGTCGATATCCTGTTCATTGTCCTGTTCAAATGATTCTAGTTCACGTCTATGAACTGAGGTAAATATTATACGAACAGATTCTTCTTGTGCCCGATCCCCATCGTGCTCGTTGTGTCCTTGTCCATCCCCATCCTGTCTACCTATGTCTTCATCCCCTTGGACAAGATCCTCGCCCCATTCCTGGTGAAGTTCGTTGTCGCCGTCGTCGCCGTACATAACCTCATGGTGTCTGGTGTTTCCTCCTGCACCTTCATTCTCGTCGTTATTCATCTCCTCCCCTTCCATGTTCCTTTCGTCCTCCTCATCATTTCCTTCGTAAGACGAGGGAAATGCCGTCAGAAATACTCATGATGAGAGCTCAAGATCTCTTCCTAAAGAACTAGAGGGCGTATTCGTGCCCGCGCGTTGCGAGCCGCAGAACCGTGCGACGAGGTCTTCAAAAGACAGGAGCGCATTGGTGTCCCGTCTCTGGAACACGCTGTCTCCGATACGGCAGAAGGCGACATAACACAGAGGAAGGTGTCAAGTCAAGTACCGCAGTATCGAACAGAAGGCGACCCCGGAGTTGGAGCACGAACGATCCCAATCTCGAAGCGGGAAGAAAGGCGCGCTGAACTGGAGGCAACTCATGCGACAATCAAGAAGGACGAAGCTGCATCTATGCCATTAGATGCACTACCTGCCTAGTAACTGCGCGGAGAGCGGCTGGCACAGGTTGAGGCAGGGATTGAGGCAGGAGGGTGGGGAGGGAGACCAAGAGACCGAGGGACGACAACCGAGGGAGGGGCGCAAGGGGACCGGCTGCAGGACCCGACATCTGTATTATACAGATAAGATAAGAATAGCCCGAATCGAACTCTGCTTGCGGCGTTCGCCGAGTGTTCGCTGCCTCGACTGCAACTCGACTGTCACTGCATATAATCATCCTATTTTCCCGTGCACTGATGTCTCTACAATAATACCGACTTAATTGGAGCCAGGCACAGACGCCAGGCTCAGAGGCCTGGACAAAGGGGTCCGGACGATGGCGCAGTTATTTAGCTCTACTAAAATTCCAACTATGCGTCCTCCATGCATTGTGAATGGGCACTGGGGAGGACACGCAAGATGTAGGGGAATTCTTGAAGGCGCGCCTGGTCCTTTTCTGAACACCGGGACCGAGGCGACATTGGGAATCCCGAAATAGGAAATCTGTCTCAGAATTTGCCAGGTTGGATCGACTCCAGCCGCCTGTTCTTTCCTCCCAGCCACCACCACTGTAAGAGGCTGACGGACAAATCGCTATGGAAAATAAAAACCCGCAGGACGCTCCCGTCTTCCTTCCAAAATTAGTCCCACACTTATTCGCGCCTCGCAAAACTCGTCGCCGCCCCCATCCCCAACAACAGCGTCCCTCTCCTACAAAAATGTCGAAGTCCAAAAAGATCACGGTGAGTATCCCTCACAATAAACTGCCAATATTGCCTAATTATTCTTTGGTATAGACTCTCGAAGCGGAGCCTCCGATAGTGAGGAATCATCGACGCTTCATTGACGATGTCTCCCGTTGCTGATGATGTTTTAGGCCCAATGTCACTATATCACTCTCTAAGTCCAGGGAGACGGGCAAGAGCGGCAGTAAGAGATACCCCCTCCCGTTCCAGAGTTATCGCCTCTGACATGCTGTTATCCGTTATCCTAGCTCGCACACCCGATTCCGAGGCGACCGACTCCTTCTCCCAGGAGGTATTCTTGCGTGCGGAATTGGGCGCGCTTTTTCAATCGCAAGGGAAGAGATGCGCAGTATGATGCTCGAGGAGAGAGCAGAGACACAAGCAGTATTAGTCAGGAGAGAGCAGAGATGCAAGCGGTGTTGGTACGCGAGCTGGATAAGTTTTCATCTCGCATGCTCGAGAGGATGATAACTCTTGTCGCCGAGCGGGCTGAGGTCCGGGCCGAGAGAGGCATCAGAAGGAGTCAGGGGCATAGGCTTGGCAGTACAACTTGGGGCACTGTCTTTTTTCTAGCACTTTGGTTGTTCTCTTTTATTTCAAACTATGCATGTCACAGTAGCTATACAATGCGATGGACTCTTTTTTTCTTGTTGATTTTTGCACGCTACCTTCCCCTCTTGGTTCTTGTGACTCGTTCTCTACGGCTTGCGTGGTCACGTCACGTTCGGTCCAACTATCCGTCCCGACACGAGACTCTGCTCCTGCGTGCTGTGTGAAGGGTGAGTGAGACAACGGCTTCTCTCTCCACCGCCATCGGCCATGTCGAGCACTCCTGGTTCAAGCACGCAGTAAACACTTGCACAACTACGAAGAGAAGGTGGATGCCGCGAGACACCTCGATTGTTCGACAGAGACTCTATCCAGTCAGCCGCTTCTGCCTGACACCCCGATGCTCATGCGGCCTTGGTAGTGGCGGTGGATACGTGGTACGTTGTCTCATTCGCCCGCTGTAGTTCTCACTAACTCCTGCGGCGAACCGGGCTTTAGCTGGAGTGGAAGGTGGGCAAGAGGGTGGGAGAATGAGGAGGAAAGGAGGGTGGGGAAGGTAAAGAGGGCAATGAGTGGACAACGGATGATGTTATGGGAGTCACGAGAGAGAATGCGAGGCGGGTGTAAGGGGTTTGAGGATGAGGGTGGTTGAGGTAGGTGGTCCGTGGTCCGTGGTTCTATACTTCTGGGTTGGTGCTTGACGCAGTATTTCTGCAGGGTGTTCTGTTTCTTAGATTCTGGACGATCGATTAGGGTATATACGCCTGTTCGATGTCTTGTCGGCTGCGATGTCGGCTGCGCATATGTACGTACTCGAGCATCTAGAATCCGCATATATATATATCGATGCTGAGCGCTCTATCTCTCCCCTAATCTCGCTTCGATGGACCTTTCGTCTTCCGAGTTCGACTTTACAGCCAAGTCGGAGGTACGTTCATCGCGTTTCCTACGTTTCTGCCAGCTAGAAGCTGATGAGGATGGCTCTTGGAGAAGTGAAATCGCGGAATGGCCGGACGATCGAGAAGGTCTGCATGCAGGTCGAGTTTTGGTTGGATTTAGAACTTTGCTGCTCGTTGGGTCTTCTCTCGTGTTCATTTACATGCTGATGCTCATTGAGGGTCTGTACCCGGGATTTTATGGCCATAGAAGCTGGCCAATGTGACGAGTATTTGCACTTTGCGCACCCGTCGAGTTCATTGTTAGCTCTCCCATAGACCCGAACATTGAGATCGAAGTCAACGTGAGCAAGATACAACATGCTCAACATCGGTGCAAGCTCTCTATTTGTACGCCATCGGAACGAAGGATTCATGTATCTCCGTTTTTCAAGGAGTGGCTCTATCTACTCATAACTCTACGAGACGCCACCCGGAGCGTTNGTCGACTTTTGGAATCTTCGGTCATGGCCGTCGCGGTATCCCCCGATCTGTGCTGATGTCGTTTGGGAGGGTGAGAAGACTGGGTTGAGGTGTCGTGGTCTCGGCGATCGCGCGGGTGGAACTTGGTCCAGGGATTGGAGCCTGGAGTCCAGTGTGCCTGGCGCGTACTGTGTACTGCCAACGAAGGTGCGACGGCGTTTATCGGTTCCGGTATTCCCGTTGTTCATGGGCATTCCTAGGTGCTACCGCGCTTCCTGTCTGGCGCTTCGGCGCCCGTTTCATGCAGCAACGGAATTCCATTGTACCTTGCTCACATTGGAGGGAGAGCACTGCGTAGTGGGTGTATCGGGCAGATTGTGGCCAAGGGTGATCAGATGGCTCGAGGATGGTTCGACGACGTTACTTGCTCTATTTGGTTATGCATGGTTCTTTTGGCAAACGGCTGTTCTCACTGGGGCGAATGGGAATGACGAGACACACCCAAAACTTGAGATGCGGCCATCCGTCTGCAAACGTCTTCCATCTTCTGGCTCCCAGCCCGACATGTGTGTAATCTCTCGACTCTCGGGTCCCAAGCAGTGATAACCGCGCAATAAAGAACAATGTTTTGAGAGTGGTCGGACAGAGTTTGATTCGAAGTTAGTGGTGGAACGGTACCAATCTTTTGCGAGCATTGGCGGATGGAAGCAAGATGACTGATGGAGCAGCAAGTCCAAAAGCAGAAACGACAGCGTGACACAGGGCGACTTTGTCAATTTTAGGGCGAGTATGCACAAGCCCGTTTCTTCCTTCGAGTCATGTCATTCGCTCGTACCGCGCGTCACATCGGTGGCCCCTCTCATTCTCGCCCGTTATCATACATTTTGATGTCCTCTCGTTTCATCAGACTGGATAGCCAAGGTTCGTCCATTCCTCAGTGCGTACTTTTGTGGACTGAACTGATCGACGGATGGGTACACACGGCGAGGGGCGGTGGATCTGTGAGAGCAAGGGCTTGGTAGGCCACTCTATAATATCTCGCTTATTCCTTTCCAGCTGAAATCCATCACCTCTTTGTCTCAGCTTCCACTGCGTAGTCTTAGCTAGCAAGCGTGACTCTGAATGCTCGTCTCCTAACCCCGTTCGCCATTTCGCCTCCCTATCGCACTTTTTCTCTCTCCTCCCAGTTTTTCTCTTGGATCACACATTCCGTTTGGCATGCCCACCACTCCATATAGCACTGTAAGCGATAACGGCGCGATGTTCTCGTCACGTCTTCCTCCCACCGTTACTCGCTCCCCTGTCCTCCATTTACAAATCTATAATTAGTTCTCCAGTTATCATTCTGGCGCGGCTTGGTTCCACATGACCTTCTTCTGTTGGCTGCGCTGCTTTTGGAGCCGGGCTCGGATTGTGGGATTGTGCCAAGGAGCCTCTTTCTTCCGCTGCGGGTGACGGACGCGGGGACTCGCTGCTTGCTTTGTCATGGCCTCCCGCTCTCGCTTCATCGATCGAGTAGCGCGCCTCACAGTTTCCTCGATTCTCTTGGAGGACCTATCTGTCTGTGGCGATGGCCAAGGAGTTTCTCTTTTTTTTATTTGTACGCCATCGGAACGAAGGATTCATGTATCTCCGTTTTTCAAGGAGTGGCTCTATCTACTCATAACTCTACGAGACGCCACCCGGAGCGTTTATTGCAATCGAAATTGTCGGTCAAAGTGCAGCCGCTCAGTCCTGACGCTGGCAGTGGATTCGAGGTGTGGAAGTCTCTTTGGATAGGCTTTGGAGTACTAGTCCTCATTTGCAAATTAGAATCGAGCGTGGATCCTAGAATTTGGGCGAACGCTCAAGACTAGATAAGAACCCAGGAAATAATCGTTAGAAAGCTCAAGAAAGCAGAGGACGGACAAAAAAAAGTCCAATCTGTTCTGCACGGGTACTCGAGGCCAGGAGAAATGCACAAACCCCGGCGATATGACGAACGAACACTTCGTTCGACGCTCAGTTCGCCTGCATCTTGCAAATTTGATATCATGAGCACGGTAGAGGTAGGTGCATCGAACTCTTTGTTTCTACTGCCTGGACTCTGACAATGATTATTTTTGGAACGGAAAGTCGACACCCGGACGAAGGGCCAGCCGTCAGGACATATTTATTTGGTGCTTTTGAAGAAACTACGATTCAGGCGTACCTTCACGACTCCGTCGGATCGAACGCCGTCTATAACGCCGAGCACTTAATGCACCGCCTCTCTCTCTACCTACGTGACTCGAACCGGCTCATGTCGACGCTCGACTGGAGTCAGAGCCTGTCATCAGCGCCCATTTCGTGCCCACAAGGCTCGCCGGCGGTGGATGTATATAACGCGCAGGAGTCTCCTTCCCTTCAACAACCTTTGCTCTTTCTCTCCTTCTCTAGTTGCGGCAATGCCTCAAAGCACGAGCTCATGTTCGACGCCTCGCAGCAACAACAATGTCAACGCGAATGGCAGCGCGAAAAAGCGCACCCGTCGAGGACCCCGCTCCCAACGCACATCGTCTGAATCCGACCTCCTGCTTCCCTCCCCACCGTCCGCCCTGTCGATAGTCGACACCCACACGCATGTAGAGGCGACGTTTGAGCATTACACGCGCGCGTTCAAAGATGGAGATGGAGAGAAGAGGAAGTATGAGAACGTGTACGAGTTCGTGCACGGGTTGTATGAAGGGAGGAACGTGCAGGCGGTTGTGGATGTGTGGTGTGATGCGCCGGTGAAGAAATTATGGAGAGAGTATGCGGACGCGGGGGTGGATGGGAGGTGGGGTGCGATAGGGTATTGGTTCGCTATGGGTGAGTTATTTTCTTATTGCTTCGTTTGGGTGCAGGTGCTGACCCTCTTTCGGACGTCTAGGCGTGCATCCGTGAGCTTCATTATTCTTGGATCTTTTGTTTCTCGATACTAAATGCCATTCCATTCTGTCAGGCACGATGCTAAGAAGTACAATGACCGCGTTGAGAAAGACATGTCCGCCTCCTCCCCTTCTTGCTCCCTTTCGTCCCTAACCTCGTTCCTTCCCTCCTTTTAGTCTAGAAGCGATGGCCCACCCTCGCTGCGTCGCCTGGGGCGAAATCGGGCTCGATTACCACTACGACCACTCTCCACGCCCACTCCAGCGGGCAGTGTTCGCGCGTCAGCTCCGCCAGGCTGTTCGTCTGAAGAAACCGATCGTGATACATACGAGAGAGGCGGACGCAGACTGTGAGAGGATATTGAAGGCAGAGGTGCCGAAGGATACGCCGGTGAGTAATCACGCCTGGGATTAACTCTTAATTAAAGATACTGATTATTGAAATAGATTCATGTTCACTGCTTTAGTGATACGCCGGAGTTTGCTGCTCGTCTCTTGGAGCACTTCCCGAATTTGTATATTGGAATT
The DNA here is from genome assembly GCA_013376435.1 of Cyclocybe cylindracea. Taxonomy (NCBI): domain Eukaryota; kingdom Fungi; phylum Basidiomycota; class Agaricomycetes; order Agaricales; family Hemipholiotaceae; genus Cyclocybe; species Cyclocybe cylindracea. Next base: position 41,759 of record MPNV01001486.1, on the reverse strand, counting down.
ACAGGTTCGTCTATCCCATTCTGGTCTGTCAACTGCTTTGGTACTTGACGTGGTTCACCCGCAGGCGTGATAACATACGGAACGAACGCGAATACAGCTGCCGTGATCCGGAATATGGTCACGGCTACTACGCCACAATCGCCTAACGCAGACGCTTCTAGCCCTATCACTTCTTTTTCTCCTCTTTCTGCTTCACCTACCTCGCCTCTGCGCATCCTCCTAGAGACCGACGCACCGTTCATGACGCCCTCCAACATCTACGCTGAGCCCGCGCTCAAAGCAAAGAAGCTGCCCATATCGCATAGTGCGATGATCCCGTGGACGGCCAAATTCGTTTCGGAGGTGGTGAATGAGGCTCTCGGGAGGAGGAAGGAGGACGGGGGTGAGCCGAAGGAGACGGAGGTGGTTTGGAGTACGGACGAGGTTATGAGAGTGTCGAGGGAGAATGCGAGGAAGATTTACGGCGATCTGGTCGGGCTGTCAGCTTGAAGATGGCTTTATTTCACTCATTGAAAACTATGTCCATTCAGCTATTATGGACGTCCTCCATGAATCCAAGTCGGGAGATCGGAGTGTCGTCATGAGTCAATTATGCACCAATTGGAGTCAAATAGGGGGGTCAGGAAATTTGTTTCAAATTTCGTTTTCAGGGTGGAACGAGCCCAGCCACCTGTTCCTTTCCCTCGCCACTACCTGTATAAGAGACATACGGACGCGACATGACAAACCAGAACCCAGAAGACGTTGACACACCCGTCTTCCTCCCCCACCTCGTTCCTCATCTCTTTGCAACTCGCCGAACCCGTCGCTCCTCTCAACACAAACAGCACCATTCATTAGCGTCTCGTCTGAATATGTCGGACGTGCGTGCGCATGATGAACGGGGTGAGCAGTTTCAGGATTAGCTGCTGCTATCGCCTAATTGTTCTCGGGATGAAGACTCTGGGAGCGCAATGTCGGGAAGAGCCAGCGCCCGTTGGAACCCGGCGAGTCTACACCTGACTCCGTTCCGAATGAGACGCCCTCATCATCCCAACCTGAAGCGCACTTCACGCGTGTACAACTCGCACAAATCCGAGAAGAGATCACCCAGGCACGTAAAGATATCGTCGCGGAGGTGAGAGAGATGCTTTTTAGGGAGAAGGGGGGGTTGGCGGAGGCAATCACCTCTCGGATACAAGCAGAGCTGGTACGTGTGGTTGTTACTGAGGTGGCTAGGGCAGAAGCACGAGCGGAGGTAAGGGCAGAGATTCGCGCTGAAGTAATTCGCCGAGATGCCAAGAAAGGGAAGGAAAGTGGGGCCTAGTTTCCGGTGACTCGAAGATTGTCGTCTCACGTAGCACATAGCATCATGGTTGTATCATTCGAACGCAGTATTATGGGTGTCGTCACAGCTATATGACTACAATGGGCAGCTTTCCTGCATCATTCTCGTTATTACGTGCGTCCTTCTTGTTGGAAACGGGGCGTCGATTCCCTTCTCGAAGCGCTCGAACACCGTCTGAACATGACACCTTCCGGGATTTATCTCTTTCCCCAATTTACACCCTAGAACCCTCTCTTTTCGACTACCACTGTCTCAAGTCGCGGGCTCCAGCTCCAGCTCTCAGTACTTACCTCCAGCACACTGCCTTACCGCTAATCGACACTCACACGCATATAGAGGCGTTACTGGCGCGCGTTCAAAGATGGAGACGTGGAGAGAAGAGGAAGCACGAAAACGTGACCGAGTTTGTGAAGGGGTTGTATGAAGGGAGGAATGTGTAGGCGGTAGTGGATGTGCGCCCGTGAAGAAAATATGGAGAGGGTATGCAGACCGGGGGGTGGGAAAGGATAAGGATTTCGAGGGCGTTTCATCCCATCGCCTTCGATTTCTATATCCGCAACTCTCTCGATTCATGAAACCTTCACTCTTGTGCACTTAACATTCCGTAAATACATGAGTGAGTTTGTAGGTTCTCGTCTTCCTGTCGGTTCTTGAACAATAAGACTCTGTGGGTGAGAGCTAAAACGCATTTCTCGGTAAATGCAATTTGGATGACAGCGATATCACAAGGTCTGCCGAAATATGTGACGTCTTGTATTGCAACGGGCGGAACTGAAATCGGCAAGACAAACTCCTTCACAAAACCACCATTCTAGCGCATCCAGATTTAGATACCTAGAGTCGTAGAGTCAGCCTCCAGCTTTACCTAAAGTACCACGGCACCAGCAATGCGTACGTATCTCATAGTCATTTATTTAACCTACGTTACTTATCTCAGGTATCGGTACACTTCAAGTGGTGTCATAAGAAGGATTTGGGTCCGAATGTTTTGCTTTTATCCCTTTATGGTAATAACTTCTCGTTGTGTTGCGTTCTACTGTCATACACTGAGAAACGAGTGGGTCCTGTTTTGCATTCGCGCAGAATGTTGAAGCTTATTGTTCCGATAGAGATAAAAGGGTGCCCCAGCCATGAAAACTACTCGGTTTCATAAAGTCCCCCCATAGTCGAAAGCCATCCGTAGCGCCCGAAGTGAAATGTCCAACGATTTTGCTATTCACACAGGCAATACACACGGTAAGAATATCTCACTTCAGTAGATGGTCCGTATCTCACAGACAAGATAGACGATGATGTTCCTACTGTATCTCCGGGCGTGTCAAGACGTCGCGAGGCAAACATGAAGACGCCTGTACTTCGCCTTCCTTGCGAGCTGTTATGCAAAATATTCCTTCACGCTGCCCATTACTACGTTCATCGCCTCCCCAACCCCGTCGCTGAGCGCCAGGGGCGTTTCCGACCACTTGTATACCACAACTCCCCAGCAGATCCTACTGTCCTCGCGCAGGTCTGCTCAAGTTGGAGAGAAGTCGCCGTTGCTTTTGGCCCGCTTTGGTGCACCATTTTCATCAAGAACCCATCCAAATACCACATCCACCGTACATGCCTCTGGCTCGAGCGCTCAAACGGATTCCCATTGAGCTTGACGATGTTATCGCAGGGAAACCCTAATGCCACGTGGAAGATAATGACCATGCTTTTGGAAAGATCGCGCGTGTGGCGTGAGATTGATTTCAGATTGCCCAATGCGGTGATTCCTGCCTTTTCCAAAGCTTGCCAGACGGCGGACATCTGTGAAATGCTAAGATCCGTGCGGTATCGGTCTCAAACCGTGGAAGAATACGACTACTTCGCCTCTGACAACGGCGGCGATATACATGCGGTCGACAGCGTCAAATTCATTGCTCGAACTCTGGAAGAAATCAAGCCGTATTTTGACAACATATGGGCCTTTTTCTACTCCTCTCCGAAACTATTCCACGTCGCTTGGGAGTGGTGTTACAATGGGAACGTATTTCCACGTAATACCCCATTTCATAACTTGGGGTCGGTTCAAATTGGGTTCGGTCTGACCGTGAACACAATGCTGGATGCCTTGGCGTGTTTGCCGAATCTGACAGAATTCAGTGGCGAGGTGATTCAAGGGTATGCCTCTTCACCACCACAGGTTGCTCCGGGCCAGTTATATTGCCTCCCTCTAACGCTTCGCTACCTCCGGACTTTGGAATTGAAGTCAGCGACCGGAGGAGTTGCATCACTGATGGAAGGGCTTACGCTGCCTGTCTTGACCGACCTCCTTCTGGTCTATGATAAGAGAGAGGATGGCTCTCAACCATCTGGAGACGTTGAATCTATACAGCAGCTGCTACAGAGATCTCAATGTCGGCTCCAGGCATTATCTATTATGCACCACAAGATGAGAGACAAAGAAGCATTGAGATACATCGACATCCCCGAGTTAAGCTGCCTTTCTTGGCTGTGCCTCGTGGGGACTTTCTCAAAAGAAATAGTAGCTGCTCTGTCAGCAACGAATGCTGAGGGCTCGCACATACACCTACCTCATCTGACTCTTCTATCACTCAACTGCCTGTACGAAATTGAAGACGGGTCATTAGCAACTCTCGTCCAATCGCGCCTACCCACTCTGACGAAATGTTCTCTAATGACGTACAATAACTATGGGCCTTTGGAGAACACATACATGATGGCCCATATGGATTTGTGGATTTGGGAACCTCCCATTCGTACGTTCTTGGATTGAGTCTCCGGGTATGGGGTTCACAGTGATTAATTGGGCGGACTTATGTCGGGCCTTGTTATGTATTGGCAATACGTAGAATTGTAAATGGTTCTCAAATGGTTCTCTCGGCGCCACCGTGGCGGAGAGAGCTCGGAGTGTAATATACTCTAATTTTCTGAGTCGCAAGTTTACCGCTGTTCACGCAGGACCTATAATGCGAGAAAGGTGTTCAGATTTATGAGCGAAAACCTTGAGCACATCTCATGGCCGTCGTCGCCAGGTCAAACTAATGTACGCTGGCCTCTTGCGAGCACATGCGATACATCCCACTCACATATATAATCTTACCGCGGCTCCCCAGCTGCGGACCGGAGCTGCCGCCCTTAAGCACAGCCACGGCTGCGGTTGGTTCGTCGCCGCCGGCATCATGTCCATCTTGCCACACACCACATTCCTTGTCCTCACCCACCCTCAAAATGTCGCTCACCGCAGGCGGTCCTGACGCGCAAGATGCACTTTTCGAGAAGACGTCGTCTAATCAGGTCCCGAAATCCCTGACAAGAGCTACGTTGCGCATGGAGTTCCCGCCTTCGTATGTCCTCGTGGGCGTGTACAGGCTCTTCTCGGACCCGCTGCTGTACAAGCCAGCATGGGATAAATGTAAACACGCGACGAGGAGAGGGGCGATTGTTGGTGCTATCTGGGTGCGTACTCTGCCTTTCTGGAACGAGTGGTCTTGTGCGGTTAATTGTGGGGTGCAAGGCCGGCTATGATGGAAGGCCGCTTTTTCGTTGAGGTTGTTGCGATTAGATGGCTGTGCCAGCTGCCATTCAAGCTTTGTGTTGCCGTGGTGTTGGAGGGTTCGAGCCTTCGGGGCCCTTAGGCAAAGGTTTCAGTTCTTCGGAGGCTGACCTCGGCACCGCAAGGATGTTGACGAACGACACCACCAATGCACTCTTTTCTCTATCTATCTCACTACTCCATCTCCATGGCACGTTCAGCTGATCTCTGCTCGTAACAGGCTTTCCTTACATTCTCGATCCAACGCAAATTCATTAAAGTCTTCCTCTCCAAGTATGTCTCGTCTCGACCTCCCTCGTCTCTCCTCACTTCGTATACTGAGCCTTTCCCAGCTCCCCGCGCATAACTGGTCTCTCCGATGACACGATGTTCGGCTACCCCCTCCCCTTCAGTATCACCACCTGTGAGTATACTGTTATCATCATCCCGCTTCCGGACGTGCGATACTGATTCTTGTCCCTCTAGACGCGGCCCTAACGATCCTCGGCTCTCAGGTCACCTACATCCTCCAATTCTTCCTCCAGCGAAACATTCGCATCGCCCGAGACCGAGCTTGGGACCAAACACTCGCTTCGCGGGGCAAGGGCCCGGAGTTCTGGGGGCCGTACGTGGAGGAGTGGAAGGCTCCGCCAAGGCTGGAGGTGGACGGGAAGAAGCAGGGGTTCTTGGAGAAGTGGGCTGGGGGGTGGTTCGGGCTGTTCATGATTAAGAATGGTACGTCGTTAGCGTCTTGATGGAAGTTCGGTGTTGATGATGTTGGTTTATTTGAAGTGCTGCTGTCGCCGTTCCAGATCTACCCATTCGTCGGTGTGGCTGTTACTTCGTGGTTCAAGGCTCTTGGGACGGCGCATATCCTTCATCGACGTGTGAGTCTCGCTTTCGCTCCTACGTCTCGACAGCGCATATACTCACGTTTTCGTTCTCGCCCTTTCCAGTATTTCGAAGCGAAGAAGATGACGCCCTCGCAAATCGCCGTGTTCATGGAGGAGAGGAAGTGGGATTATCGAGGTACGTCTTTCTCCTCTCTCTGCTTCGTCATCATACGAGACGATGGAGAAGTTCTTTGCTCAACGTGTCGTTTCTATGTAGTCTTCGGCTTCACCGCTGCCGTCCTCGAGAGCCTGCCCATCATCGGCCTGGTCTTTACGATCTCGAACCGCGTCGGGGCGGCCATGTGGGCCCATGGTACGTTATTCATCGTCTGTTCGTTTCCACCTATCTCTCATTGATTGTATGCCACCTCGCTTTTTTCGAATGTCTAGACCTAGAGAAGAAACAACACTATTTCTCAGAACAGCGGGCGCTCGGAGTGGAGGTGTATGAGGACGTTAGGACGAAGGCGGATTGAGCCTGTTGAAGACGGGCGAATGGTGGCTTTGGCAGAGTCGTTGGTCAACGTACGAGCCTTTGATTCGTGTTTTAGATGGACGTTGTACGTGTAGGAGACGTTGGGGTGCTGATAATTTATTTTTTGCGTTCGTAGAGACCTATTCGATCGGAGTTGTCTTTGCCTAACGAGTCGTTCGCCGATCGGCCCCTTGCAATTGGCAAAGAATCTACAATGCCATAGTTCGGTTACGTTGGAGTGTTCGACGTGCCTCACCAGGTTCATGTGGTAGCTCAAGACTCCCCGAAAGCTGAGACCAAGAATGAAAAGCGCAATGAAAGTCGGTGACTAGATACGATCATTCGGCGCCGTCTGGCAGTGGCATCTGGATAGGATTCTGGAGATCGGCCGTTCATACCGTCGTTTCCAAATACTTCACCGTAAGTCGTCAGCTATACACCTATTGTTCGTATGATTTCTGTCTCAAGCCTGGTATTCAGGCCAGAACTCCAGCAAGACGCCTCGGAGGGTTTTGTGTCGAGCTGTGGGGTATTCCTCCATTGACAGCTAGCTCGCAGAGCTGATCATCGCCAGGTACATCCAGGTTCGAATGTTCAATCCTCCATGCCTTACGTTCCGCCAGATCATTCTCCGACGTTGAAGCTCCGGTGCATGGACATTTAAACAGTTCTGCGACTACTAGACGTCAACCAACTCGACATCCTACCACCGACGATGAAGCTCTCTACCTACTTCCTCCACGTCGCGAACGTCTTTCTTTCTGCCTATGTGACCCAAACATTATGCCTGAACGACCGCGGTGTCATCAGCGACGTAGCTGACGCACAGCCAGTTTTCAAGCCCTCTTCGTTGCCATCGGACCCCGAGGTTCGAGTACAATGGGATCGCTCCGACTTCGAATTGGATCCGTGGTACAAGTGCGCCTCCGCGAGCAAAGGGTTCTTGTACCAGCAGATGACGGATTGGATAGGTCAAGTCACGGGCGTGCGACGAGAGCCTTTCGATGAGTTTAGCGATTTGACGGGCAACCAAGCAGGTGAGTTTGTGTTCGATTTCTTGTTGTGAGTTTGTCCGGCTGGAAGGCTAACTGGAAAATGCAAGATCATGTTGTTGAAGTTCAGGTCTTGATCTTTGCTTTGGACGTAGCGGAAATGTAGGTATTCGTCCCCTAAGAGCGTCGTCGCCGCTTACGCATTCTGCGTGCAGCACTCCTGCTATGCTTGACACTCGAGCTAAGGAACGCCTCAAGCGGGTGCTCAACGGGCTGACGAATATGTTTTATGTGACCGGGGGGACCAATGGCTCGGTACGTTCTTCAGCAAACATTCAATTAAATGTGTTGAACGCCGTTTGGATAATGAAGAAAGGATCAACGATCCGAAACATCCTCCGCGAGCAGCAGTATAACGCGCGCGTGGACGTCGTGCAGTACATGCTGGAGACTTGTCGCGCTGGCTTGAATACGGCTCGGATGCTGGATAATATCCTTGAGCAGGTGTGTCCCGACTTCTGGGCGATTCTCTGGAATGGTGGACTCATGATTACTTCGCGTTAGTATCGGTATGAGCTACCGAGGACCGTACAGGCGTTGCAGGAGTTGATCCTCGCGTCAGTTGGTGTTAGATGCCCCAATTTTCAGGGAGAAAGGTGAAGTACACGGCATTGTATTCGTGCGCGTCAGAGTATTTATCTCGGCCCTCCCATCTAGCGTTGGGGAAATTGATTCGGGAGAGGTATTAGTTACCTCGTCCTGACCCCGCCTTGCGACGACGGCCGATCCTGCTTGAACATCTCATGTTATCTTAACTATTTCGCCTAGTCTCACAATAAAACCAATGTCGTTAGGCCTTCGTGCGATGCCCCGTGTTAGACGACATCCACACCCGAGTACACCAAAACAAAGCCTTTCAGACTCTCCTGTGGTCGTTATATTCCTTAGTGGGCTAGACTCTGTTCGAAATGTGGAATGGAACCCGTTTCTTGGTCTGTCGGGCGTCTCATCTCGCCGGAGACAAGCAAATAGAACAACCGTGATTGACAAGGTGTGGAACCAATTTTGCACCGGTCCCTCTATTATCTCGCTGATCATTCCACAGTTGATTCACTAAATTTCCATCGGTGACCAGCAAGATCAGCTTCCATAACAAATCTCGCAATCCTCGGCACCGGGAGGACGTTCTGACAAGTTCAATGTAAGCTTTGGTAATGATCCTTCCCAGACGGGCATCGGTCCTGGAGATTAGTATTTAACTGCTGTGTTCGTTCCCAGTCGCTCAGCATCCCAGCCATAGCTACTCTGCGAACATGATCTCCGCAATCGCAGTGAGATTCGTCTTTACCCTCTTCACCCTGCCGACTGTCTCCTCGCTCTGTTTCGGGCATGAAACCAATGTGACACATACTCCCTCCTTTGGTCGCTCTGCCCTTTTACCGGCGCCTACAGAGGTCCACGTACAATGGCAACGCGCAGATTTCGAACTTGATCCGTGGTTCAAATGCGCCGCGGCCCAGAAGCGATATCTCTATCGCCAGACGAGGGATGCAGTCGGAAATCCCAACGGCGTGGTGCAAGAGTACTTCGACGAGTATGCTGACCTCACAGGAAACCAAGCCGGTGGGGAGCTTCCAGACTGTCCGATTATCTACGGGATTGATATTGGTGATCATAGACCACGTTCTAGAGATCCAGGTTCTGATAAACGCCTTAGACAGAGCGAGAATGTAAGCGCTATCGTCAGTTAGTCGCTTCTTAATAGCTTCACTGACTCGTGAACCAGCACTCCAGCGAACCTTGTCCCGGATGCGAAGACTCGCCTGAAGACGACCCTCAATGGCTTGTTCAATATGATATACCTCACTGGAGGGACGAATGGATCTGTGCGGTTCCTGACCTTTGCGCATGGTTAATATCGTCTGACGTTGTTCATTCACAGAAAGGAGTCACAATACGCAACATCCTCGACGGACAGCAATACGCAGTACGCAGAGATGTTGCGCAATACATGCTGATTACCTGTAGAAATGCGCTTGACACGGCTAGAATCCTCGATAACATCCTCCGAAGTGTAAGCACTCTATTATATGAGGGCACTCGCGTCGGCCTCGCGCTCGGGTATTCATATTTTTCTGGCCAATAGCACAGGTATCGGCTGCCTTGGACCGTGGAGTATGCACAACAGTACATCCTTGCAGCTGCGAAGATTCGGTGCCCGAATCTGCATGAGAACGAGTGAGTCAAAGTGTTTTTCTATCGGATGATGCTTACGAAATGCTGACCTCCTCTAGTGTCCAGTCTCCGTTAAACTAGCCACATCACAGTTGGATGGACTTGATCACGGCCGTCCAACATACGTCTACGTCCTCCTGTCTCTTGCTGTAATTAGAAGTGACTTTAGACTACATTCCATTTGAAAGTCTCTTTTAGCTCAGAACGGATGGACAGTAAATCGTTTGGAATTTCATCTATTACGCGACGAAATGCGCCACACTTACCTACTTCGTTGGAAAAATATTCAGCGTATTATTTGTGAAATCTGACTCTACGACCAACAATTCGGTCTAGAATGATTGACTGGGAAGACGGTGGCCGTAATGAAAGTAATTTGGAGACCGTAAAGAAACGACTCTGCTTCAGAGAGGATAGTGAGTGGCATCTACGTGATTCGGTATTCCCAGGGAAAGTGTCTGGCTCTGAACAGAATTCTATCACCGTCATGAATACAAGAGCTGCGAGGTGGACGCAGCTGCTCACAACGGATGGAGGGAAGCGGCTTAGCGCCTGACTAGCTGTATTTGTGTTCCGTTCACCGCTGCACGGGCGGGTCTGGGGTCAACAACTGGGCTTACTCCGGATGTGTTACGCTCTAGCAGGAAAAATAGAAGCCCCCACCACTCTCGAGTACTTAGCAAAATTGCTTAGGCTGATTCCAGGTCGATTATATTCTACTTACCAACTACACAGATTGCATGGCAACCACCTTAGTGACTTGTGGACCAGCTGTTGTGGTGCCTCGGCACAGTGGAAATAGCGAATTGCAAGGGGCAGTCCCACTGTCCCTTAGCAATTTTCTCATGACACTAACCATATAACGGACTCGCCACGTCTGTAAAGTCTATGAAGGAGGTGGGAGAGAACAATTAACTCCTAAATGCGTGGCTAAATGACGTCAAGCATCAAACGACTCGGTTAAGGCTCAGCCAGGTTTCGTGAAAGGTTTGACTGGTGACGTTAAAGACTGACATGAGAACGGGCCGCGATGGTATGTAAAATGATTTCAATCGGGGTTTAAGCCAGTACGCCCTCGTAGCCTAGCCGGAGAATCACCGTGTATCTAGGCATAGCTAAGTACTACCTAGCTACCAAGACTTTGTGCCTTGTACGTATGACGCGGGTTCATCGAATTGAAAAGATCTGCGCCCTAAAAACCCTGAAGACCTAATATCGCCCTGAACCATGCAATTTCTGACGCTGAAGGTCACCCATGAGGCTCTTTCTCTGAAGGACATACATCGAACCTACATTGAATTCAGAATATAGAATAGAACCTGTCGCCTTCATACTTCGGAAACCCAATAGACGTGGCTCTTTTAAGCCTGATTGCGATAGACAAAGTAAACGTTGACCCCCCTAACATCAGAGCGGAAGGATGGGTCTGCATCACGAAAGACGCGCGATTGGGGCCTCTCTTCGCCTCGTGTTTGAGCAAAAACAACACGTTCGTCATACATTCGCTAATGGAATGCATTAAAATCGGGTAGAAACCGAGTCGAAGACTGCAACAGGTTTTCACGGGGTCGTGCAAGCTTTCTTGTGGGAAAAATCTTGACACAGCGGCAAGTTGATGTCTTTTTTTACTCTTCGAGGCAACGCTAGAGCCCCTTTTATTCTCCAATAACGTTTGTGATAAGGGTGAACTGTCTGGGATAGGCGTTCGAAGGATCCGTTTCTTTCTTTCGCCCCCATCATCCCTCTGCGCTGTTTGACGACCTCAAATTTGAGCTCCACAGCTGGTACGAATTGGCTCCTTCGGCGTTCCATACACGACTGATCCCGGATTCCGGTCTACAGCCCCTCCTTCGAATTTGTAGACACAGGGCGTCGAGTAGGCCCAGCCCTTCGATCCACAGATAGTATTTTGGAGATTCATGTGCGTTACTCTTGCTCATTCAAGATCTTACCTCTGCCTTATTTCACTCTCTTTCATACATAAGATACCCCAGCTTCGTGAAACTGACATGTCGGCCGTGAACAATCGCCTTTTGGCTCTCCTCTTGCCCATCGTCTGTCGGTTCTTGACCCCTGCTGGAAGTCTTCCACCGCCAAACCAAGATATAAAACGGATTCTCTCGAAAGTCTGCAAGAGATGGCGGCGAGTTGTCACCAATGACGCGTCGTTATGGGCCGACATACGATTAGCGCCCGGGCGATTCCAACATCCTCAACATCTTCTCAGCCTCTTCCAGCAGAATGTCGAGCTAAGCCGGGGTTGGCCACTCTCCCTCCATATGTTCGGTGACCTCCACCGTTATTTCCCCCCTACGTATCGTGTGGAAAACCTGTTATACGGAGGCGGCGAGTTCAACATCCTCCGGACGATCATCCTGCCCGAGGATATCAGCACCCGACTCGTCTCTCTCACTTGCCTTTTATGCAAGGACGACGTCTGGGATTTCCTTCGACTCCCATCTTCCACTTTCCCCGTCCTCCAACGTGTTGAGATCTCTTTCATCCACACCCTTTCCACCCACCAGTCGCCGTTCACTCGAGACTTTACCCGCTGCCTTGACTTCAGCATCTTCGAAGATCACCCGGCGCTAAACGAGGCTACATTTCACATCTTCAACTGCATTCACCCGTTGGATTTCAAGCTCCCGTGGGGTCGATTGACGAGGGTGGACCTGGCGACTGCGCCGATGCCGCCATGGATCTTCCTCAACATAATGAACAGAGCATCTCCTTCCCTCATCGACGGCACGTTCCACGTCAAGTTTATCCAGGTTCGCCATCGCGCCCTTCTCCCACGGCTGATAGAAACTACGATGCCATTCCTGAAGAGGCTGAGACTCGTCCTCATCGACCCGATCTTCGACACCGAGTTTTTCGCACTCTTGACGATGCCAGTACTGGAGAAGATGAATCTGGAAGTCTTCCGCTCGACGGCGATAGGTTGGGAGTTGTGGTTGTTCGTGCCGATGCTGAAGCCCACCTCGGCCTCTTTGCGTCATCTCGAATTGAAGAATCTCTACCTGACGCGGGGGCCGGGCGTTCGCATTCCGAAAGCGAGGAGGACGTCGTACTCAGAATTGGAGGCGATCTTGGACATCGTTCCTGAGTTGGAGGTGTTGAAGCTGGTGCCGGATGTAGATGTCCATCTACCGACTTTGGAGAAGATAGCGAGCGGACGGTTGATGCCCAAGCTGAAGATACTTGGGCTGTTCAGCACGTCGCCGGATGTGGTGCTGTGGATGGTACGGCAGAGGGCCTTGGAGGTTGGGACTTCGAAACGCCCGGGTGGTGGTACGCGAAGTCTCTCCCAAGTCGATTTGTGGCTGCGGATAGAGGAGGTCCCGGAGGTGGTGCGAAATATCAGAGTCGCTGGCGTCTCAGAGGTAGTTTCGGTTCGTGGCATTGCCTGAGTTGTGTTCGCGGACCGTAGAAAATAGTGTGAAGGTGTTTTCTTGGGCCATGCGCAGCGCGATGTATGATTTTTCTTGGAACGCGTGCCATACATATTTAGAAGTTAAGCAGAACATCAGGTAAAGGGAATACTAGCTCGATGTGTTGGTAATTACAATATATCATGGCAGTCTAAATCATCGTTCGTTCTACATTTTATTTCGAAGTCGTCAGCAGGACTTGTCAACTCACGGTAAAATAAATCAATCGGTATTGTAAAGGAGGACAGGTTTCATGTGACATATCTCATTTCGACACCTTCATCTACAAGTCACTGCGACTCTGGCTTCGTCGATATAGTGCCCTTCTTCGTTGACCTTGACCGATAGTTCCATATCCACTCGGTCCAGCAGGGGACGGCAATCTTCAGTACACACGTGAGCGGCTCGCTTCGAGATGAATGGGATGAATAGGTAGAGTGTCTGGAGGTGAGGTAGGGCGGGTGCTTCTGTATCATCGTCGCCTTGGATGGGTTTCCGCAGCTGGTGCGAGGAGCGCAAAGAAGTCGTCGTGAAGGTAAATGTTGTGTAATTCAAGTTCTTCGAGGGTCAGGACCTTCCGTAGAAGACTGAAGAGACCAATGACACCGGTTTTCTGCACATTCGGCTTCGGCGATGGAAAGGAACTTGATGGGGTACTTGGACCGGGTCAGGAGATACGCCAGGTTGTACAACGGCTCATGAGGGTCAGCGGCCCAGTATATGGGTGATTCTAAGGACGGGAACTGGAGCGTGTTTAAGAAGAGGTAGTCGGAGTCGGTCATGATTTCGATGTCTAGCTTCCTGAGGTGGTCGTGAAGTATAGGGGGCGTTGCCAATGGTCCCAATTTCGGTAATGTTTCGGAAAGTTCTACCAGCAGCCTGCAAGAGTTCAAGGCAGTCTTGAATGCGAAGGCCGTCGACGCCGACACGGGTGTCATTTCGCCAATTAATGTTGATACTTTCTAATGGGCAGTTTGAAAGAGATACTGCAGTAGGTTCTGGCGCGAAGCTGGCGGCCAGAGAAAGGGTATTGCGGAATATGCAAATGCCTCAGCCTCATGAGGTGGAGCACTAATAGACAATCCGTGTAGGAGTTGCGCGTTGGCATTGTCGGCGTTGCATTTAAACTGGGAAAGGAGATGTAGTGGGGTTGTGGGTGAAAGATTCGCCCAATGATGGCTATGGCTATCAAGGATCTCGATCACGGAGCAGCAGAAGATAGCCGTTCCCGCGTCGTGGCTATCGCAGTCGTCGATGTTCAAATGGACGGAGAGCGAATGTCGGTCAGCACGTTCGAGTCAGCGACGCAGAATTGCCGTGTAAAGTGAAGTGTCGCGAACGTTGTCGAGGTCCAGGTACACGAAGGACCATAATGATGGAGCCGACCATGCTATGGCTTGATCTCTTACACACGGCGGCGGGCCTCAGCGGGACGTGATTCGCGTATCGCAGACAGCGCTGATATTCCCATGAATCCAATTTCTCGTCTTCATCTTCATCCTGACGAAAGTGAAGGTCCTGTGTTCAATTCGGTGGGAAAGACTTCGGTGAAGGGGTCATGAGAAGCATCGACGTCCTCCTTCAACGCGATGCGGTGGGTGTCTAGGCGATCAAGAAACGCGCGAGTTTCAGCAATTTGGTCGTCTACAGTTTTGGGTCTGACACATTGTAGGCATGGAGATGTCGATTTCATCCAGAGTGCACATTTGAAAGCGGGATACTAGACGCTGAATGTACCTCCGGCACGGCAAGTGGTGCAGAAGAAATGTTCATGTGCGTCCTTTATTCGTAGCTCATCTAGGTCGGGAGTAGTAAATGCCCGACTGTCAATATAAACATGAGGGATGTTGCCGACATCGAAGATAGAAAGGAAATCCTCACCTTAACGTCAGGGCGTTGGTGAAAACTTGGTGAAAGGTTAAGTTGAAAAAGGATACACGATCATGTGACCTGCATTATCAGTCCCAATTTGCCGTTTGTCCTCAGTCTTCCTGTTATCGTTCTCTCCAGCCGTATAATGATATAATGGGCCACTATTTTCAACATAGAAAATGCTTTCCTTACTTATGGCAGTAGAGCATCTCTCCTCTTACTCGTTCGCGCGTCTGAGGTTATAAGATACATAAAGCTTCCAAGGTGGTCCGAGTCGAAATGGAATGGCTACCACCATGAAGTACCTGAATTGACGAGGCGATGGGAGGCCCGCTGAATGTTCGAGGTGGAGATACGCGCACGTTGTACCCCCGATAATAGTGCGGGCTAATGATTGCACAGCGTCTCATTCAACGGCCATCCGCACTAATCAACGCGGAAGTAGGCGAGGTGATACAAAAACTGGGCTTTATTTCACGACAGTGGTTCAGGCCCAGAGGCCGTAAGCGAATGAGGCTGTCCGTCGAAGTCTTCAGAACAGAATCAGTTGCTTTGTCCGGGCCACTGTGGATAGGTATCCAGTCGAAATGGAAGAAAGTCATGAAATGGCGGTCTAGTGCAGACTCAATGCACGACGAGATATCCTGCCCTCATTACACGTCCTCTCGTGTCCGAAAAGGACGATATGGGCCATATACCGTAGCAAAATTTCCAATTGGAGACATATAGAATTCACGACTAATGACCCAGGGGGGACGCTTTATTTTCCAACCTGAGGTGCACTTTCGTTGTGGACTGATCATTGGAATATTTGACTGGACATTCTTGCAACATGTCAGCCGTGTCATGCTCCCCGTTCTCCCGGCATCCAACGGCGTCCCAACAGTCGGTGACAGGCACCATCCTATCATATTAGTATCTACCTCAATTAGTATCTGTTCCGAGCACCTCCCAACAATCATGAGCGATACCCGGTGTCTTATCAACGGAAGGCGCTCTCGATATGCGTCAGTAGACAGGATGCCTCCTGATTTATCCCAACCCCATCGACGTTGCGTATTTTTAAATGCAACCTTGAACAAGATTTGGTAAAGCAAATGGAGAGTTCCTTCCACAGATATTTTGAGACTATACACTACTCTCACAGACTATCGTTATGTATTCTTACCGGGCGGTCTTGTTGGCGCCGGCCAGTGGCGAGTGAAGATCTTTGTCCGTAAGGTCCCCTTTTGGTTCGCAATAGAGTCTTATCTTGCAAGAGCTCCGCATGGTTCCAAGCATCGAAGACAATTGATTGTACATCAAGCATTAGTTGACTGGAGACACTGACGGACCCATCATGGGACGGAGATGAAGGGGAACAGACAGTGTCGTCGAGCTCGGAGTTTGCCGACTTTCTTTCGCACGCAAAAGGCGCCCAGAAAGTGGTTCGCGCCCTCTTTCATTCATCCTCAATATCAACTGGAAGTATACGTAGACATGTTCACGAAGGAGGTGAGAATTTATAAAACTTCTGATATTTCAGGTTCGAGACATGCGTTCGGAGGCTAATATAGGACAGGACCTTCTGTTCATCGATGACAGCCCAACACGACGATCAATCGTTCATCCGTCGATCCCATAGAAGCCGCGTCCAGGATATCTGTCAGGTTACAATCATCTGAAAGAAGTTGAGTGTGGACCAGCTAAAAGGTTGCGTTCCACACCCACATGCCACAGCATCGACGCCCGCTTTCCATTGTTAACCATGCAGCTCGACGACACCGACCCGAGCCTGGCCTTCACCGGTGCATGGGAGTATTTTGGACCTGATTCAAGGGGAACTAAAGCAGCATATAATAAAACTCTCTCATGGAGTGAGAGAGCTGGAGATAATGTTTCCATAGACTTCTTTGGTACGCTATACATTCGTTCTTTGCCCACCACTTACGCTTCGCAATGATGGTGAAACAGGAACCTCGATCACAGTCCACGGTTGGCTACGCCGCCCTCAAGCCGAACACTCAGTCATGCCGGTTTCCTCATATACGATCGACAATGATACATCCGTAGTGTACGCCCCGGACAAGGCAGCAATTGATAGCAGAACGAACATCTCTAGTGCCGTATTCTTCTCCTCTCCGACTCTAAGCACGGCAAATCATACGCTCGTTATAAAGAATGAAAAGAATAATGGACGATACATATTGGACTTCGTCATAATCCGTAACTCGACTTCTTCTCCTCAAGGAAGTGATCCCAGGCTCTGTGAACCAAGAGGTGAGTCCTCAGTCGCCTTTCACCCCTCCTGTACCATCACACAGAAGTTGTAAATCATTCGAGCACCAGGATCGCAAACTATCCAATCATCCACAAATTCAACATTGGCATGCCGCAGCTCAGCACTCTCTTTGGCCCAAACAATCGCCATTGCTCTTGTGGTCTTTGCAATTAGCCTGATGTTAGTTCTCTTCGTTTTCATCGTCAGACGCCACAGGAATAAACGGAGAGATATGCAGCAGAATCATGGTACGCTTGTCTAGCTATCCGTCTTCCGTCGCCACTCGGCCCATGCTAATTCCCCCCTCGCGTCAGCGCACCAACCCACTCTTAAATCGCTACGCGACTTCTTCCGGAACAAGGCGCCAACAGGCGTTCCCCACTGAGACAGGCTCCATATCTTACCAGACGTGTAGTAGCGCCCACGGGGTGGGCGCCTACTCTGATTCAATCTGGGACGACACGACAAACCCGAGAACGTCGTACCGCTCTGGGAATATACTCGAGTGCGTCTATGAGAAAGGGTCCAAGAATGGCTCAGATACAAGTTCAACGATGGAAACAGTTGAAGCCAAGTTAAACTACCCCCAGCGTGACTTATATCGATTTCGGTAATAATTTGTAATAAACTTTGTCGAGTCTTGGTAGCACGTTTTCGTACAATGTAGATTTTTTGTATTATATTTTTGCTTGACGGACAAGATGTAATATTCGTACTATTTACACTCATTTCAATGGCAGGGCTCCTGATAGTTGCCAATCTGGTGGTTTCAATGACCACAGGCATATGCGGGATAGAAGGATTGAATCGAACTTGAGGGATATCGTGCTCATTCCCATGGCCGTCGATCCAATTGGCCATTGACAATATTGATTAGTGAAGTCCTCCCAATTGCATTCTCATATTTTATGTGCCACGATTGCCTTTTGTCACTGGCATGGGAACCGACTTCATTTGTGGTCTAAAAGGCATTATAGGAGTGCTAAACTTTATATACAAGATTTTTGGTGTCAATAAAGCTGCAATAAAGTCTTCCTTTCCCATGCTCATAATTGGAGAAATGTTACTCTTGTGGTAATTGTACGGATGCGTAATTTTCATCAGTACTGTCAGCCTTTTGTTGCTGCAGAAAAGATAGTAAAAGCGCAGAATTCGCAACACATTTGGGACAACAAAAAAGCTGATATAAAGGGTTGGACTTTCCTTTTATAGGGTCATTCTTGCAACATGTCAGCCATGTTATGCTCCCCGTTCTGCTGGCGTCCAACGGCGTCCAACAGTTATCGACAGTCACTATCCTGTCATGATCTCGGGAGGGGCTGCACGTATCTACCTCAATTAGCATCCATTCAAAGTGCCTCCGACAATCACGAACGATACCCCGTGTCTTATAAATGGGCAGCGCTATCGATACGCGTCAGCAGACAAGATGCCTTCTGATTTATCACAACCTCATCGACGTTGCGTATACTTAAATGCAACATTGAACAAGATCTGGGAGAACAAATGGGGAGCTCCTTCCGCAGATACTGTACACTACTTTCATCGACTGTCGTTATATATTCTTCCTGGCAGTCTTGTTGGCGGCGCCCAGTGGCGAGTGAAGATCTTCATCCATAAGGTCCCCTTTTGGTTCGCAATAGAGCCTTATCTTGCAAGAGCTCCGCATGGTCCCAAGAATCGAATCAATTGATTGTAAATCAAGCATTAGTTGACTGGAGACGCTAACGGACCCATCATGGGACGGAGATGAGGGGGAACAGACAGTGTCGTCGAGCCCGGAGTTTGCCGACTTTCTTTCGCACGCAAAAGGCGCCCAGAAAGTGGTTCG
Organism: Cyclocybe cylindracea; assembly: GCA_013376435.1. Lineage (NCBI taxonomy): Eukaryota > Fungi > Basidiomycota > Agaricomycetes > Agaricales > Hemipholiotaceae > Cyclocybe > Cyclocybe cylindracea. Next base: position 22,923 of record MPNV01001486.1, on the reverse strand, counting down.
CGCCCTCTTTCATTCATCCTCAATATCAACTGGAAGTATACGTAGACATGTTCACGAAGTAAGTGAGAATTCAGAGAATATCTAATATTTTCAGGTCCGAGACATGGGTTCAGAGGCTAATGTTAGGAAGGACCTTCTGTTCATCGTTCATCCGTCGATCCCATAGAAGCCGCGTCCAGGATATCTGTCAGGTTACGATCATCTGAAAGAAGTTGAATGCGGTCCAGCTAAAAGGTTGCGTTTCACACCTGCACGCCATAGCATCGACGCTCACTTTCCTTCGTCAACCATGCAGCTCGACGACACCGACCCGAGCCTGGCCTTTACCGGTGCATGGGAGCATTTTGGACCTGAGTCAAGGAGAACTAAAGCAGCATATAATAAAACTCTCTCACGGAGCAAGAGAGCTGGAGATAATGTTTCCATAGGCTTCTTTGGTACGCGATACATTCGTTCTTTGCCCACCACTTACGCTTCGCAATGATGGTGAAACAGGAACCTCGATCACAGTCCACGGTTGGCTACGCCGCCCTCAAGCCGAACACTCAGTCATGCCGGTTTCCTCATATACGATCGACAATGATCCTTCCGTAGTGTACGCCCCGGACAAGGCAGCAATTGATAGCGGAACGAACGTCTCTAGTGCCGTATTCTTCTCCTCTCGGACTCTCAGCATGGGAAATCATACGCTCGTTATAAAGAATGAGAAGGATAATGGCCGATACATATTGGACTTCGTCATAGTCCGTAACTCGACTTCTCTACTCAAGGAAGTGCCCCCGGGCCTTGTGAACCAAGAGGTGAGCCTCAGTCGCCTTTCACCCACACTATATGTCACGCAGAGTTGCTAACCATTCGAACACT
>MPNV01001486.1:0-22014 GCA_013376435.1 Cyclocybe cylindracea | reverse complement strand
TCTCGCGTCAGCGCCAACCCACCCTCAAATGATAGCGGTACACGAATGACTCGCTGCGGGATTTCTTCCCGGCACAAGGCGCCGGCAGGATTCGCCCACTGAGACTATGGCAACGCCATACCATCCCGCTCGACCAGACGTGTAACCGCGCCCACAGGTTTAAGTGCGCTGCCTCTATGTCCTTAAATCACCCTCATAAACGGACGGCTTCCCTCACAGGGACAGGGTCTCGATGCCAAATCGCGAAGAGCCCTCCACTATCGGCGTACCGGCGCGCCTCTTCCGGGAACATATCTCCTACTCTCCTCATGCCGAAAGAAAACGCCAGTGTTTTCGCGCAGAACCGCCCCGCCCTCAATTAAGCCTATCTAAGGCCGACATTGCTGCCATGACAAGTAAACGATGACCGTCGGTGAGGGCGGGGCCTTCGAATCACGCAGACAACTTGTGTGACTGCTTCCAGGACAGAGAGACACAATGATACCCAGATACGACTCAAACGACGAAAACGGACGTCAAGGTCCACCGGCACAACAGTTCTCAACATAAACCCTCGCACCAATTCTACGCCGCCCCCCAGTACCTGCTCGAGCGCTTTAGGTAATGATTTTACTGATAAATCCAATTCTCATACGCGAACCCTGGTTACCCCCAGCAGTTTCCTATCATGCGGCCAAATACCCTGCGTCCAGCTGCACGCGCTTTTCGTACAATGTAGAATTGTATTAAGGATTTCTGCTTAACGGACAAAATGTAATATTCGGACTACTCACACTCGTTTCAACGGCGTGGCTACCTATAATAAGGATCCAGGACTTTGAAAGCATATAACGATATACCGTTATATAGCCCTCCGGGCAGGCCTGGACACGGTGACATAGGAGTTTCATTTACAAGTAGGGAGCCCTTTCCGAGAAACGAAAAATCGTAAACGAAGTCTGGCGCCAACGCCTTAAATGTTCCCTCGCGCGTAGGCGCGATGTCACAGTCAGCGGCTTTGACGCCTCGGCGTTAATTCAGTTATGCTTTATGAGAACGAACAAGAGCCCCTCGATGCACCAGGCGTCAATGTAATACTGCACGTCGAGTCAGAACGAAGAAGGAAATTATTTCTCAGGGTGCATTGCTATATTAAGAAATCGGGCATAACCTAGAACCTGAACACCAGGGGTGTCCAGGCAAATACCTCCGAGATGGAATGTTGAATCGAACTTGCTCTAGGGCGGTGTCCGCTAAAAGTATTCCCACGGGCTGTAGCTTGGCCATTGACAATATACACTAGTCAGGTCCTCGGAATTGAATTCGTATATTTCATGCACCGCGATTGCCTTTTTGTCTAACGTTATTCTAATAATTCTATTTTGATGACGAGAACAGCATCAAGGGCTGTGCCATGAACGAGAAGCATGTGATTCTGCTGATAAGTCTTACTCTGGGTCCTCGCCCCTATTTATGCTCCGTCAATTTCTCACTGCTCCCTCGACACAGTATGAGCAATGATTAATGAGCACACGCCTGCTCACCTCGCGGTCTATTTCCCATTTTGACACGTTCGATGCCCTCGCCGACTAGGTTCCGGAGTCGAAGAGGTCTAAACGCTCACATCCTTGTCCGCGAAGCTCTACTTGTGGGCAAAACTCAGAGCATGAATCATCAGGCCAGTCTCGATTCAAACACTTCTCGCATACTCCGTTCTTCCTTGCTCTCCTTTCGCAGACGGCGCCGCGATAAAAGCTCTACTGGATTGCGATCTTGCTCTGCGACCACGATGCCTGCTATCCTTCGAAACCACCGCGATAACATGCTCACCAAATCTCGAGATATTACCCCGTATCGGGTGCAAAATCGCCTTCTCCCCGCCCTCAGGCTCTACTCCGACCTTCTTGAATACCTTTTCTTACTCGGTGCCAACCTCGAAACCGACGAATACCGCCGCAGACGCACCGTCCTAGCCTACTCCCAAGTATGCCACGACTGGAGGACTGCCGCACTCGCCACCAAATCGCTTTGGGTTCAGCTGATGGACTTCGACGACATGTCCTGGAAATGGAACGAAGAGATGCTTCACCGTTCACATCCTCTGCCGGTCAAAATCGGCTCGTGCACGTTCCCACCGCGTGAGACGAACAGTGTATCCTCGGAGTTGGGATACCTGGGAAGGATCCGGACGTACGGGCTGGGCTTCGTGGGTGAGACATGGGAGGTTCTCAAGGGAAAGTTGCAGGACCCTGCGGATAGTTTGGAATACCTCAGCCTCGCGTACGTCCATCTCCACCCGTCGAAGACGCATCGACCGTGGTATAGCCTCCCTTCGAATTTATTCGACAATCGCGCGCCGCAGTTTAGGCGGCTGAAACTCGAAGGTTGCATCGTGGACTTCGGCGCACCCGTCCTTCGCTCGCTGACGTCATTGAGCGTGCTCAACCTCGACATCAATCACAAATTAGCGCCCAGTGCCTTCGACTGGCTCGCTCTCGTCTCCGCGTTACCGTTCCTCACCGAGTTCTTCATCAAAGATGCCATTTCTCCAGCATCATCCAGATCTGACCCCCATGTTCACTCTTCGAAGATGCCACCGTCTAAAGTCCATTTACAGCGCCTCGCCTCATTGCATTTAGATGCCACTATCGGTGCCGTCGCAACGTTCCTCAAGTACATCATCCTTCCAACATCGTGTAATCTAAGCCTGACGTGTTCTGGGGCGCAACCGGGGTCCGAGATGGAGGGCGTTTTGGCATCGTTCGTCGATGTCCTTGGGAGGACAAATCTACTGCGACAGGAAGCAGAGAATCTCTCCTTCCCTCTTCTTCTCTATGCCCATGCTTCAAGCCTCCACATCTCCACAGACGAAAGCGTTGTCGGACACGAGAAGGATTGCCCTAGTCCATCTTCACCACCTTCGTTGAACTTCCACCTCGAGTTCCACGCTCGCCTCTCAAGCGGCTGGGAACCCTTCCTCGCTCCCATTCTTTCCGCCTTCTCCGATCCTATTTTCTGTAGCAACGCCAGCAACGACGCCGGTCCCGTTTCCGCGAATAACGGACTTGTCTCCCATATTACCTCACTCGAGATACTCCTACCCTCCTGTCATCCGGCTCTCGCACCTTTCCTCCGCAAAGCTACGCGACTCGAGGCGCTCGTCAATTTCCCAGCGACACTCACAAAGAACTTACTCCCGGATCTACGCTTTATCCTGCCTCATCGGCCGCATTCGCCACCGCCAAACGGGACGCACACCACTTCCAACCCTCCTTCGTGGTCCAGCTCCCCGCCGGTATCCTTTTGCCCGGACGTACCGCTTCCTCTTCTACATACGATATCCTTCAACAATGACAAATCCGCATGGGGCGTGCCCTACGGGACCCTTTTGTCGTACCTGCGTTGGCGCTCCGAGGACGCCGACGCTCCGCTGAGCCGAATCATTTTCCGTCGATGTGCTTTGCTGGAGGAGAAGGTCTCGGAGTTGCAGGCTGTGGGCGTTGAAGTTCAGTGCGACCATGAAGGGACGAGATGGCAGAATTTATGACACTGGACGCTTAATTTATTGTACCATAGCAGGTCGATGGCGTTCATGATTCGTTTGTGTGCGCTCTGAGAGCTATGTATCACATTTTCCGACGCGTTCGTGAGTTTGAGCATTGAACTTGTAAGTTTAAATCTGTCTAATTGATCTGTGCCCGAGAATGCCCTGCCACGAGGTCGCTAACGAACAGAAGGGTAGCGATATGAGACGAGGCCTGAAGAACACGACTGAAATAGATAGAAGACTCACCCGACGGAGTGAATATGAGTCTCATTTTCATACGAGTGGCGAAGGCGCTCATAATCGACCTGCTTGACGACCCGTGCCAGAGCAAGCAGGCAGCGATTCGAGAGGAGAGATAAGATAAGTACATTTATTTATTTGTTCGCGATGGGAGTGTCCGAAGTTGATTTCGTTCGTCTCTCTCCTTCCAACGCCGCCCATTCCAAAGAGGGGTGAGAGCTTTGATTACATAAAAGTCTGGGCGGTGTGCCACCGACGTTGTTCCACGTCTTTCCACAACCATGACCGCTCTCCATGGAGCAGCTCGATCTCATGTGTTTCTATCCAGCTCAAAAGCCTTGCGTTGTGGAAATTACTATCGGTACAGATGCACTCGTCACAGAGCTGTTGGAGAAAATCCACAACGATCTCAAAGATAGGGACCCCAACTTCGATGTGGCCGAGTGCGACCTCTCCCTCTACAAGGTAGGCCTCCTCGCTCTGTCGCGGCCATCCGGCTAACTCTGAGCAGGCGAATCTCCCATCAAACCTTCTGGAGGGTCGCGCTGAGCGTGCGCGCCAATGGATCCTCGATAATCTAGAGAGCCCGCTTGAGGATGCGTACCCACTCGATGTCTACTTCCCGGGTCAGCTGCCTGGCTTCACATTTCATATTGTGATTGCCGATTCCGAGCGTGAGCGTTCTCTCCCTGACGCCCATCCACTCCTTGACCTTTTCGCGTCTTCAGTCCGGCATGAGCTCGCCATGGAACTCTCCTCGCCCTTGGGCCCAGAGTACAAACAATTGACCATGATCACGTCTGGTCGAGGCGTTGTTGCGCCCCGAGACCTGGTGGACAATAGCATCGTTGAGGAGAGTACCCCGCATTCACGCATTGTGGAGTTCTAGGACATGCTCCAAACCACCCCTCGCTATAAAGGCCTGGACTTGTTCGAATACGGTCTGTTCTTCCTCTCCAAATGCAGCTTCCTTCATTTCTGAAACGAGTCCAAAGCCGAGGGATATCTTCGAGACCTCCTAAAGACATCCTCCTCAAGCCCTCAGCCTCAGGCGGGCGTCGTCCCAGCCGCTGAAGACCTCTGCGCACGCGGTCTGTACCTCCTCCCCTCACCCAGTTTCCTTCGTTGCTGAGATGAGCTCCAAGGACGCAAGTTTATTTCTGACCATGCCCTTCCGCACTTCACCCGTGTCCCCAACGACAGCGCCAACCCGGACCCCAACAACGGCACCGCCCCTGACGGGAGCTCTAATGCCAGAGAGTGCAGTCTCCAAGAGATCGCTCATGTCAACCTTGTGCTGCTCTGCGATTTTTCCCAAAAGCTGGGCGCGGAGAAGGGCCACTATTGCGAACTCCAAGCCTATGCGGCGGTGTTCTCCCCTTTAGGGCTTCCAAATTGGGTAGTGCGTCGGTCTTTCGAAATTTCGGGTTCCTTCAGCTGACGTGCGCTGTTTAGCTGCACGACCGACTGGCCGTTCCATATTTTCATTGAAACCGACCGCGAACTCTACTCCTACCTGCCGAAGAGTGACTTTCAATTCTCACCTACTATTTTTCCTGTCTTCCTTGCAGAAATCCAGTCGGAGACGAATATGAAGGACGACAAACGCATGAAACTTCAAGCAGCGGCCCTTGTTAGATTCGCAAACGGGTACTTGAAGAAGCACAAGAAGAACAGAAGCTTCTTTCTCGTGACGGCGTACATCGACAGGGAGGGGGATCTGGAACGAAGGGTTTTCTATCAGGACCAGCAGCAGGGCAAGGAGGTGTGTGAGGCCCCTTCGTCGCAATAAGCATACTTTCTAATACGCCCTAGGTCAAATACACCGCAGCTAAAGTCTTCAAACTCACCAACAAGCGCGAACACCTATCGTTCCTCTGCGAGCTGTACAACCTCGCATCGTGGGCGGCGCAGAGTACTTCGGGCAATGACGCCCAAGACGAAAAAGTTCAGATAGAGTGGCTCGACGAGGCGCTCCATGAGATGCCGTCCCTCGCGGGGTGGACGAGCGTAAATAAACCTGCCTGAAAGGCACCGGAAAGTGGATTCGAGGGAGAAGGGGGACCCGCCCAGCGAGTGAGAACCGGAGGTGTAGGGGATGAGGGCGAGCTTGCTGAGCAGCTGGAGGCTTTAGGATACCAGGTGGAGCCTCTCGCCTTCGAGGACGCCTATGGAGTGTGGGAGCGGTTGGACCAGGTACGAAGATCCTCTGGTTCGCCCGCATTCTATCTCACAATCTCCTTTTTGCAGCCACGGCCGTCTAAGATCAGGACTGTGTATGAACAGTCGGACGTTGAGCGCACGAACCCCTTGATCGCCAAAAAAGCTAGCAAGTCATCGCAGGAGCTTGAGATTCTACAGCACCTCCGAGCCCAGAGCTCACCGCCCCAGTACATCGTCGCCCTCCTCCGTCATGTCGCTATTGGCGATACGACGTACCTTATCTTGCAGAGACTGGACCGCATCAGCGAAGAATCTCTGCGCGGCGGCAGGATCCAGCAGCCCTGCCAGAGCCTAGTTGCAGGCGTTGGGTACCTCCACAAGCACGGAGTTGCCCATCTCGATCTGAAACCCGACAACCTCCTCTACAACCCCCGCACTAGGGAGCTGAAGATCATTGACTTCGACATCGCCGTGCTAGTTGAGAACGAGGAGCAGGAGGTCGAAGGGTACTGCGGTACAAAAGGTTGGACAGCGCCCGAGGTGTGCGACGGACGGAGGTATAGCGCCATCCGGGCCGATCGGTGGGCCTGCGGTCGCATTCTCATGGTGTTTCTCCGGTATACACACAGCAGATGTGACCAGGGCCTCGGGAATCTTGCGCGTCAGCTGCTGGCGGGAAGCCCCCGCAATCGACCGTCGCTCATCGGGTGGCGTCAGGCTGATTCTGGAGCGTCCGTGCTGGGCAAGACGTCGAGATCCGCTGTCTTAGGCTGTGACAACGCTCCAATGCCCTCTTCAAAAAAATTGTGTGTCTGAACGATGGGTGTTCGGCAGCTTGGTAATTAGCAGTGTTTAAACAACTTCGAGTCGTGGATGATGTGCGTTATAAATTAATAAAGAGATGATTTCATGTGAGTATGCCAAGAACGAATAGAAAATCCGGGAAGACTTTATTCGGATGTTCAGAGACAGGTCTGCACAAAATTGCCTTAACAGAATCCCCTTCGCAGTATCGTCCTCGCATCTAGCTCCGTACTGTACAGAAAGGTGCCGAAGACGCAATGAGGCAAGCCCGTGCACAAGGCTTGTGAAGTTAGATTTGAACGCGGAATTTCGCGAGAGAAATCGATGAGGCGCAGGCCGTCTAGAGTCTTAGGCGCCATCACCCGGCTAACGACGCTGAAAAAAGAGTTCCCTTAGTTGATGCAACAATATTTACAATTACCACCCACCCCTTGACCGCCTCGACTACGACTGCGAGCTGAGCTGCGACCTTCGCAGAGAAGGCAGTCGTTCCACGGTTGAATTTGGCCGAGGAACAGCAGTCGATAAGTAGTACGATCAGGTATTTTCTGGAGAGGAGTGTGAGTCCAGACCGAATGTAAGGGGCAGAGCTAGGAGACGCAGGAACCTACGGTGGCTTAGATTCGTGCTCGGGGTTGATAATGTCGTTGAAGTCCCATGTAGAGCACCCGGGAACGTACATTGCTCACAGTGGGCATCGTGTTCCGGACCATGTATTCAGGTGATGAACTTCGAAAGTAGACTGCTCGATTCGTTGAAATACGTCACAAGCGGGATTCGTTAGGTCGAAGAAAAAGGTATCGTCAGACAAAGATGACGTTCGGGAAGCGGTAAATGGCGCATGGCTTCGATGAACTATCGGAGGGTCAATGAGCAGCGTCAACGAGCGGGAAAAGGAATAGTTTACCGGCAGCTAGGAGTCGGCGAGTATGCCACGGAAATCGAAATAGCTATATTTCGGGTTTCGTACTGTCGGTCTCGAGCGAGAAGCAAGGACGCCGAACTCGGAACGAGTGAGGGGTGAAGATACTGCATCCAGTTATTGTTTTTGTGTCGCTTCGGAGACTGAGCTCGATCCGGCGAAGCGGAGGAGGATGGGATTACTTATCGGCGAGCCGAAGTGCTCTTTTGTCAACGCGATGTCTTGACCGACCACGATGAGGTTGAAAACCAAAACAGTTCGAGCCTCGGAGAGCGTAGATGACGTCCGTTGGGCCTTCCTGGCACCGAACCAACCGAGACCGGCAGATGAGGGTGGGGAACTGTCTGCAACGTCCGGACGGCGAAGTAGCGGATCGGTGTCGAAGAGCTCACCTCTAGAAAGTTTATCTGTAAGCAGGATGAGAGGAGGGGCGTTGGTTTGATACAGAGGCGCTTTACGCTGAGATACGTTGTGTATGCCCCATCGCAAGCGGCGCCGATTGAGAAAGACGTTGAAGGATCTGAGTTCTGCCAATGAGGGCGAGACAAACGCGGGATGATAAGAGAAAAGAGCAGATACTGTGGTGCTGGATTACGTTCGCGTGCCGGGAAATCGGTGAGTGTTGTCCGGAAGTGGCTTGTCCTCTGCGTCTTCGAGTAGATAAACGAATGCGGACTGCACAGTTGGATTACGCTACTTTGAACTTGTCGAGAGGAAAAAACCGTGGTTAGATCGGGCATTGGATAAGTAGAGAATGGGCAGGTCGGGCAATCCCGTGCAGTGACGTTCGTAGGCGGAGCAGAAATCGTATCATATCGATATGATGGCACGGACTTGGACTAAACTTTGACGTTTGCATGAAGAGGACTGTTGCTGCGATGAAGTGTGAGTAGGGATGCGTTGGCCTTATTGGACACCTGCCACTGACAAGAAGGGGTGACGTCAGCTCGGCAGTCGAGCAAGGAGACGAGTAACATAAAATCCTCTAAACATCTGCGGCGACCTACTGCGAAAGGCGGACTGTAGGGGAAGACAGAGCAACTATTCATCTTGAGGCCCGAGAGGCAAGGAAAGCGTACCAGGAAAGTTACGTGGGGTCCTCAGAAATTCGTTTTAAGGTCTCTTTCTAGTATACGTAGATGTGAATAGGCTAGGAGATTAATTGGCGGGTGTCGAGGAGCTGGTGTTCGTAGGCGCGAAATGGGCGGCTCAGCGTTGAGGTATGAGATAATGGAACATGTTTACCGCCTGATTTCATCTCGTCAGGCTCGTGTTGGCTTGAAACCGGAAGGAATGCTGACGGTTGAACGTGGAACGGTGAAGTACGGCGAAACTCAGCGAGGATAGGGCGATAGCGAATCATATCACTGGAAATAAGGGATAAGTCAGCAACGAGATAGAGCAAGAAGGGGACGAAATACTTCAGCCAAGTCAAACGTGTCCGACTCACTCACCAGATAATACCGTCTCCAACTGCCACTCATAAGTATCTCTTGAAGCACACAAACACCCCCGTCTCAACGCTTTCTTTCGCGGCCAGGTAGGAAGGAACAAATCCGCGTCGCATTAGCCAGTACCGAGTAGCAATTAACCAAACACCCATGATGATACGCGTAGTCTAGGAATAAGTATGTACTTAGCGTAGCGAGCGCATCTACTCGTCCTTCTTCCCAACACGCTTCTCGGCCTCTGCGATCGCTGCGGCGTCCGTCTGGGGTCCAGGTGCAGCCACTAGAAACCATTAAACAACGTTAGGTCCGGTATCGAAACAGAGAATAGGAGTTGGAGGAATGGGGGACACGTACTGCCGAACATGCCAGCCGTTTTGAACGGGCGCTTGAGGTCTCCGGTGGCGGGCTTGTTGAAGAGGTGGATGGCGACGGGCTTGGCGTCGTAGAGGTTCTTGACGCCCATGAGGGCCTGGATGAAGAGCGGCTGGGTGAACTTGAAGTAGAGGTGCATGACGGCCATCATGGCGATGCCCATGTACGCGGAACGGAGCTGTTAGGGGTCGGAGAAGGGAGATAGATGTAGTAAGAAGGTGGCGCGGAGGTGAGAGAATAGGAGACGCACGAGCTTGGATGTCTCGGAGAGGTCGTAGTCCCGTATGGTCGTCGTCACTAGTTGCCCCGGTTCTTGTGTCTAGGATGAACGGTTAGGCTATGAAGGCGGGGTATTGGAAATGAGGGCGAACCATGGCCGCTGGCGGCTCCACTGCGATAAATATGAGCCAGTGGAAACGATGATTTGGTAGGCACACGCACCATATTTGAGCACTGTCTGGTCGTTCTTCTTTTTGATCTACAACTCCGTGAATAGACCGAAATCCCCCACTTTTTCGCGTACGTACAGTCATCGAGACGTAGTAGTACACGCCCAGTATGATGAGTTGCGAAACCACGTATCCGACTCGAACCAAGTTCAGAGTGTCCGGGTCGTCGAAGGGTATCCGACGCGCGGCTAAAATTTCTTTCGTAAGTGAATATCAGCCTTGGACGCTCTTGTAACGCACCTTGCATGGCAACGAGGGAGATTACGAGGTTCTGAACGCCAGACATTGCACAAGAAAAGACGGGACAACGGGGGAGGAGGTGGTTGCTGGCAGCTGGACACAAACTTTGCCGGCGACACGTCCGCTTTGTTTGGTCAGCTTTGCGAGCTGGGGTTAGGGTCGTGACGTCAACTCCGGCAGCTCCTCTCCATAAAGTCAACCAGAAACATTGCGCTCCCAGACCTTTGTCCCTGCCTCTCCCCCTCTGCACGCCATGAACGGGGTACACGAACACCATACGCTGAGCAGGGCGACGTCGAGGGCCAGTGCACGCTCGCTTGGCTCGACGATGTCCCGGAATCAGTCGCTCATCAAGAAGAACATCGAGTTGCAGGACTTGAAGCCGGCCGACGTCCTCATCGAGCGCTTCGTTGCGTGGAAAGTCATCGTAAAGCAGTTGACGTCGTATTTCGAGGTGAGTAGCAATATTCTAGGCTTGGATTAGCTGACGTTTCGTACAGGGCATCGCGGACATCGAGAACAACACGTCGCGAGAGCTGACGAAGCTCGCGGGTGTCATCCAAGTCCCGTTCAAAGCTGGAAACCAATTTCTAGGCGACGGCGGGCTGCAGGTATGTCTCAGTGTCCGTGCACTCCTTTATCTGCTTACAGTTCCTGTAGGACGTCTACTACGACATTCGAGACCGAACACGAATCATCGCGGACCAACATGCCGACCTCGGTCGAACCATCGACTCCTCCATCGTCCAGCACCTGCAGAAGCTGAGGGCGGAGATTAAGGCGCATATAAAGGTGTGTAGAAGTCGTTCGAGGTCTTGGCAAGGGATTGACTGTGCCGCAGAACGTGCAGAACGACACGGGCAAGCTCGCCGCGACTGTCGCCAAGGAACGCGAGCTGTCCACGAGGCTCGTCGGCGAACTCGCAAACAACATATCCACGTTCAAGAACACGCCTATGAACCTCCAGGCACGTCAGGACCCGTGCGTATTTCATTCTTTCCACCCCCACTCTCGCTTCTTGTGATATCGACCCAATTTACGCCCATCTTCGCGTTTCCCATCCTCCAAGCATATGTGATGTTTAATCATTTTACTGACATCTCATTGTCACCCAGCTACGTTGCCAACCTCGCTGTCTCCCGCCAGCTTCAACGTCAAGTACTCGAAGAGAACCTCCTTCAAAAATCCATCGTCATGATGCAGCAAAACTCCGCCGCCTTCGAAGAGGGCATCGTCCGGTCCATCCAATCAGCCTGGGCGACGTTCGACGAATGGCAATCCCGCGCTACGACCTCCACCCAATCCGTCTTCCGCTCGTTAGCAGCCCACATGGCCGGCCTTGCCCCAGACCGCGAGTGGATCCAGTTCGCGGCGCGCTCGGACCACCTGCTTGACCCGGAAACCCCGCTGAGGGACCCAGAGGCGATCCACTACCCGTTAAAGGATGACCCGTCGGTGAGCCCGGTGCATACGGGCCATTTGGAGCGGAAGAAGAGGTTCACGAGGGCATGGGCGGAGAGCTACTTCGTCCTCACCCCGGCTGGGTTCCTGCACTCCTTCGTGTCGTCCGACCCTAGCCAAACGCATACGCCGACGTTCTCTCTCTTCCTGCCTTCCTGCACGCTGGGCCCGCCCTCGCCGCCGAGCGCGAAGGCGCATAAATTCCACATTGAGGGAAGGAAGGACGGCGTGGGGACTACTTCGTCCAAGTCCGGCTCGGTCCGGGGTATGTTTGGGAGTCTGGGCGGGCATAAGAGTGGCGAGGGCGCGAAAGCGTGGAGTTTCAGAGCGAGGAGCCGCGAGGATATGATGGAGTGGTGGAATGATATTAGGATGCTTTGTGCAAGGTATCTGGTGGCGAGCGAGATGGTGGACCGGACGGGTCCTGTCGAGGCTGCGGTTAGGGCTGTTGGGTACTCGGAAGAGGACTTGGATGGCGAGGAGGAGGTTGAGGGAGAGGAAGAGGAGGGTAGTAGTGTTGAGGAGGAGGAGCAGGAAGAGGAGGTTGATGGAGAGGCAGAGGAGGTTGCGCCGCCGGGCTACACCCACCCAGAGAAACACTACCCCGTCGAGATTGGCCCGAACGGGTACGCTGTTCGTACTTGATCCCACTCTCTTTCGTTCGTGCACATCGTTAATACGATACCCATTCTATTTAGGTCGAGAAGAAAAGCCCGTCGGGGCACCACACATCTGCGCATGGAACGAACGGGACGTACGGTGCGACGAATGGGAACATGAACATCTCGAACCCCAGTCTCCGAACGTCGCCCCCGACGATGAATGGGGCGTATAGTACGGCGACGAACGTCCCGACGCAGCCCAACGCGAATTACCGTCCGTCGCCTGCGCTGCATGCGGGCCATCATCACCATGTGCAGTCGCAGCAGGCCTCCCCCGTCGTTGAGTCGGTGCACACCCCGAGCCCGCGTCATTCCCTCATCCGCGAGCCTTTGGCGGGTCGGGTAGCTAGCCCAGTACCGCGCAGTAGGAGCGGAGGTGCTGCTGAGCCTACTGTTGATGCTGGTGTGGACGAAGAGCCCGCTCAAGGACCTGGAGTGAGGAGGAGGCTGAGCAAGAGGCAGATGGAGAAGGCGCCGGAAGGGAGGGTCGTTGACCTTGGTCACGATGATGATGAAGAGGAGGCGAGCGTTGTGGTTGATGATACGGATGAGGAAGAGGTGGAAGAAGATAACGTTGGACCTGTGCACCATGTGGATGGGCCGTCGAGGACGTACGCCCCTCCTCCTGCTTTGAATGCTCCGAATCACAACGTCAACAACGTTGGCGCCAATCGCAACATTAGCGTGACGAACGTCTCGGCCGCTGTTGACACCGACTCGGAGGGGGATGAGGACGAAGAGATGTACGTTCAGCCCGTCGAGCAACCTCAGCCTGCCCAAGCCGCTGTTCCTCCTGCTACGAACACTTCGCGTACGGCTTCGCCTCGAGGCACTCCAGCTCCAGCGACCCCTGCTGCCCGTGTCTCTCCTCGTGTCTCACCTGGAGCTTCGCCAGCTATCAGCCCAGCGGCACCGAGTTCGAAAGCCGATGTAGCGGGGTACGACGTTGGCGACGGCGAAGGCGCTACTGAAGATGAGAAAGGGGCGAAGGAGACGAAGGACGTGAAGGCTACGGAGGAACACAAGGCGGGCGGTGGGTTGATAGCGTCGATTGGGCACGCTGTTTGGGGCTAAGGAGAGGATACGATAAGAGCTTAGAGCAGAGGTGTGTCGTACCGTTTACCTTTCTCCTCGCCACTCAGCCCCATCTTTCTTTTCACCTTCTCGCCGTTGCTGTGTGTGTTGGGTTTCTTTCCTCGCTGTCTAGTGTAGAACTTGGACTCTGACGTTGCTCTCTCGAATCTTTTCACGTCCTTATCCACGCATTCTGAAATTCGTTTCTTGCACTACGTCTTGTCTTTGGCGAAGAACTGTTTGCATCGGAACATTCATACATTATCTTTTGCTGTATCTATAGTCTGTCTACCTTCTTAAATCTTTTCTTTGGCTCGTGTACCGTGAATCGTCTTGTAATACAATTGTTTGATAATTGTTCGGATAATCGAAGCACAAATGGTAAAAAAAACAGGTCTTCCAACGATCTGTCGGGTTATACAACGGGCATGGTGGAGAGGATCTCTCGTTATTACAGGCGTCATGTCAAAATATGAACCGCCTAAGTTGCAAAGGTTTCTGGAGGTAAAAGGTGATATATGAAGCCTACAACCCTCATTCTATGGAGACATCGCGGGATGATCGATGGATTTTTTATACGACGCGTAAAATTAGAAAGATATATACAGAAACAACACGAGACGAAGTGAGAGAGCATGGTGTTTCTCATATGCTGAACTTCGGCTGAGAAGCCTCATGTTTAATGAAACGGAATCCAAGCTCTGCATATCTCGCGGGCACGTTCAGAAGTTGAAAGGAAAAAAATTATGATTATATTGCACCTAAAATGTAGACAAGTTCGTAAATCCACGTAGATTGTCCCTTCGTAAAGTCCCAAGTCTGACAGAGTCCCAGAAACACGAAACGCGAAGCGAAAGAAAATTTCGAGTCTGATGCTGAGGGGAGGACATGCGCCTGTCTCACCTCCTCAACATTGTTCTATATGGCGAAGGCGAGAAGGGCTGCCACAGCGCTGACAATGCCCAAACGAGCAACCTCCGTCCTTCTACCAGCGCCCGTCTGCGTAGCCGCCACCCCCCCTGAGCTGTTCGACCCACTCGCGCCCGCTGAGGTACCAGCGCCTCCACCACTTGTACCAACGCCAGAACTCGACGGCACAGCGCTTGTCGGCGTGCTAGTCGTCGTCGGTGCCCCCTTCGTCGGCGTAAAGCTGAGACTCGCAGCTCCGGGGATGGGCACCGTAACACTCGCGCTCGCGCCGTAGATCGCCGTGCTCTCGTACGTGCTGCACTGCGATGAGGCGGGTGGCACGGGCGCGCCCTGGCCTGGGGGTGCTTGGGAGTCGGAGGCGCAGGACTCGAAGGTCCCGTTCCGCGCGTTGGAGGGCGCGTTGAACCCGCAGCCTTGGGTGTCGTAGATGTGTTCGCACATTTGGGGTGCGCGGCGCCCGTGCGGGTCGCAGGCTTTGAGGCAGAATATGTTCGCGCCGTTGAAGCTGGCAAACAAAGAATTGAGAGGAGAGGAAGGATGCGGGCGGAGGAAGGGACGTACTTGTGCCATTCGACAGATTGAATCATGCCGCCTGTCCACGCGTTCGTGAATAGTAGCCCTCCCATCGGATTTCCTCTCTATCATACGCCAGTCATTTAAGCGTCGTTGGCCCCTTTCTTTTCAGAAAAGCAAAAAATCACTCACCCGGTCCGCACCATGAGGGTCCATCTCCCCACCTGCATCGCCCGCTATCATGTTTATCTTCGTCTGGTCCATGAACCCCACGACTTGTACATACTCCGGCGACTTTGTGAACTGGACTCCGAGGATAGTGCCATCGGGGATGACGCGCGTGCCGTGTCCGGGTTTGGTGCACCAGGCGATCATCTCGCCCTCGATGTCGCCCACGGTGTGTCCGGGTTCGGCGGGGGCCCAGAGGCAGAAGTCTATACGAATGAAGAGGAGCATGAGAAATGTAAGGCAAGGGTGAAGGGTGCAAGAAAGGCACGTACCGTCGAGGGAATTGATGAACGCAGTTTGGCATAGGGAAGATGGCCCTTCGGTCGTTGAATTGCAGATGTTGTATCCTTTTTGTTCGCCTCTGGGTTGGCCGACGTCGGTGTCAACTCGATATGGCTAAGGACGAGTGAATGAAACGGAAATTAGGCCTAGGAAGCAGGAACAGTGAGTCTCCGAGGCAACTCACGATGTTATCATAGGTAAACCTCTTATCGGCGAGAGGAACAATGCCTTGCGCGACGACACCGGAGAGTGAGGAAGCCGCCAACGCAGCGAGTAATAAAGAATTGGTCATAGCGACCTCTCAGCGAGTTCTATCTGTCGTGAAATTCGTGAATTTACGAGTCTATTGACCGCTTGAACGGAGCTGGGAGGAGGGAACCACAAGGAGGAGGTCGAAGGAGGCGATACGACAACGACGGGGTAAAGAAGGACGGAAGGAACTCTTCCCCCTTCTTCCCCACACACGACATGCACCTTAAAATAACCCAGCTAGCGAGGTCCACTGACAGCCCAGACATCGGGAACAACATGGTCGCCCTGCTCGGTTATCATATCCCCATCCTATGCGGGGGTGCATCAATCGGACTTCTGCAAGTCGCCCGAAGAGGACGAAGAGGCGCCGACGCTGGCGACTTGGGCGGCGAAGGGCTGTTCCATTGTGGCGATGGTAGAGTTGGGGAAGGGGAAGACAAGGAGGTTGAAGGGGAGGTGAAACAGTAGGTGCGCCTCGGTCCGTGAGGGGTAGGTATTTCCGTCGATCACGACGGAATGTCAGGCTCCGAGAAACCCTCGACGGTGCGTTATTTTTGGATTACATAGTTCCGGCTGTCAATTGCTGCAAGAGGTCGACGACGGCGGAATCGACCTGTCATAAACACCCACGGTGGACTTCATGGATGTATTGAAGATGGGTTATACGTACAAAATGCGCACCTTTTCTTCCCGCTGTCGGAGGCGATGTCTGAGGACCACATAGCCGAATTTCACCTGACACTGATCCTCAGCTGACCACTCGTGAAATTTATGCGCATGGGCACAGGGATGAAGCGCCGGTGTCGGTAGACCGCATGATCGGCCGCGAGACTAGCAGAGGTTGGGAACACTATGTTGTAGGAGTCCCGAAGGTTGTGATCGTCGTTGTTAATCCTGCGTGGCCGAAAATTTAGTATAAATGACGATTTGAGGGGAAAGAGAACAGGGGAATCGAACGAGATTGACATGTGACAAATCCCCGGAGAGGGCGGCCCGAATTACTCGTCAGTCTGTGATAGACGCTCGTAAGTACCTTGGCAAGGCCGCTACCGTCTTAGAATGCCAAGCTCTGAACGCGTCGCCGAGCTCGGTGAAGATCACGCCCGAGTCACAGGCTCCATAGGACATATGATATTGAAAAGAAATTTTAATGAGGCATGGAGCAAGAAACTAATAGTAAGGAAGAAGGAACTGGCTTCGCGATCGTCCTGCCCATCAGCCTTGAAAGAGTCATCAATGTATGTCCATGCATGTCTTCGTAAGGACCAAGTATCGACACGTCAACTTTGGAATGAAACTAAACACCAATGGGTCGACGATTTCTCCTTAGCCATAGATTATCCAACGCCGTTCAGCATCCTTTCCGTAGCTTCTGATAGTTGATCCAAGAGACTTGATTCTGAAATTCTTGGATCGAGGGTTCATGCGAAAGATTGATGGTGTTAGGTGAGGGGGAGAGCGGACGGGCAAGCATCTCCGTCGACGAAAAGGGACTCTCGAAGGAGAGAGCACGGGAGGGTAGTAAAAGGATGTGAGTAGATCGTGATGTCCTGGTCATCGAACGAAGCAACGCAGACCATTTTTGTCTAGCGAATGGATAGCTAGATGAGCTTCGGCGTTACAAGAGACACCAGAAGATGTACTCCATGGCCGAGGTTAACCCTCGTGTATTCCTTCGATATTGCATTCTCCGTGTTATAAGAATGAATCTTCGTTGGTTCAGAGAACTTTGAACACTTCTTGTGAAGAGGAGGATTCGAAGTACTGGACGAACATCATATTATTAGCCTCTGCTCAACGTCAACATCAGGTCGATGAGCGTACGGAAGTTCAAATACCTCAGCAGGCCCACAGCGAACCCAGGCAAAGCGGACAGCGGACGAGACTAAGCCGCATCGGCGATGGAAACGGCTCGGCACGAGTCTTGAAGGTTTGGGGTTCCTGCTCACGGGTTCGCCGCCGGTACCGGCAGCCTAGAAATCAAACAAAAAATGGGTTTTAAAAGAATCTCGCAAATGAAATGATAACGAAAGCAAATAAGACATGAATGTCGATGATACAGGAAGCCCGTCCTTCCAGCGTAATCCGCGAAGGGGGCGTATAGAGTGAAGTAAGAAAGATTCGACGTACCTCGCCGTAAATTGTGCGAATCATAGCACGAAGAAGTGATCTGTGCGCGCCAGTGACCCTTCTACCACGTCCTAGACTATATACCCCCGGTGAATTGGTGAATCGCGACGTATGGAATGATCATGAGCGGGTCGTCGGAAGTTACGCTTCGGCCTTCCACAAGTTGGTCTTTTTCCTGTCTCGAAGTCCTGTGAGCCCATGAAAGTTAGTGTGCATATGCTGTCTCATCAAAATTATGTCTAACCTACTCCCAGGCAAATAGAGCATCCTGAGCGGAAATTGAGGCCTCGACTGCACCGTGGTATGCTCACCTACCAGGTGGCAGGATGACCTAGATTTGCCTAAATGTTCTGACGGGAGAATATCCTCACCCTCAGGTATGCTTCGAGATTGAACAGATCATCTTCTATTTATGCTCGAGTACGACTTGAAGAACAGTTCTCTCTGCATGAATTCTCCCAATACGGCACGATGTGTCTGCTTTTCAAGTTCGGGAAGACCGTGCTGCTGCGCTGCGTCTTTCGCACTTGCAATCGTCGCTAGCTCACACTGGTTCATGACGACAGAGGTCCCTTTGCTCGTCCATTCTTTGCCCAAAATAAGGCTGGTCCATTGTAAGTGGCCACAAGCGCTCGCTTTAGACTCTCGCATGAATGCCGAAGTAGATCCTAAAGTATCCAAAGAAGGGCCATTTCGCCGTATTTTCACGAGGTGGCTCATCTAGAGCAATGACCTATGTACGAAAGTCCGCTCTGTCGCTCGTTCTTTTCGCCAACGACTTACCTTTCGCATAGTGATAGTCCTCGACGAGGCCCACCAAACCAATTATGCTTTAGACGGAGAACATCCGACGTCACGCACTTTCTAATCCCTGCATTTTTACTGGCTGCGACATTCCTCATTCCTCCTGCGATCCTTCGGAGTCTTGTTGGGTTCGAGCTTCTCCGCAGCGTGCGCGAGGCCAAGCGCCACCGACGCGCATGTACTTCCCAGCATTCCAAAGGCTTTTATTTTATTTTGTAAGGTCAAGAGGTTTAAAAGCGACGCTATTTCACGACTGGATGGCAGGATACCGCTTCCCTTCTCTCCAACTTCAGTTGACCAAAGCAACACTTCGAAATGCATCTTTTACCGTTCGCGTCGTTCGTCGTTCTCGGTTCCCTTGTGGCAGGTACGTGCTCCGGTGCTCATACCCGATCCTTCACCTGTCTATGCATCGCACAGCGCACACTGGCGGCCACGCTGGACTTGTCAACAGAGTAAGCCCTCTTATACTTTCCGAGACACGTTTATCAAGTCTCGATCCCATTTCCGTAGGCTCAACACGAGGTCCGGGCCCTCCAAGCACGTAAGTGCGCGCCTGCCATCTCTGAATTTGAAAGAGTTCGCCGTGAGCGACGCGAGCTGCGCATGGGCAGGAGGCAAGAGCCGTCGACCACTACCACGTCTCCGAATCCTCACTACAGCACCATTCAAAATGTACGTTTGGCATTTCTCATTGACTTAATTTCGTATGTCACTGAAGTCGAATTTCACGCGTCTCTAGTCGACTTGTGTTACTGCTCCGGAGGTCATTGAAGGCCCGTATTACATCGGCAACGAGTACATTCGATACGACCTTCGCGAGACGCAGCCGTAAGTAGAATCGTTCATTCACACCTTAACAACTCTCTGACACCTTCTCTAATGCAGTGGGGTGACTCTTGTCCTCGATCTCGGCGTGATCGACACGACCACCTGCGAGCCATTCGTCAACGCGTTCGTCGAACTCTGGAACGGTACGTGGACTCACGCACTCGAACCCTACATTTCCTGCTTAATATCTACGTTTGCCAGCCAACGCGACGGGGCAATACGGCGGGTACGAAGGCGGCGACATCAAGAAAGATACCTTCCTCCGCGGGGGGCACTTCACCAACGACCAAGGCATCATCGAGCTGACGACGATTTACCCGGGCTTCTATCGCGGCCGTACAGCCCATATCCATACGATGATCCACAAGGATTCCGAGCAGCAAGCTAATGGGTGCATTATTCTCCTCTTATTCTCTTGGAAGACGAGACTGACGACGAGTCCGCCTTCTTCCTTGACTTCTAGGACGATCATTTCCTCGTCGGGCACGCTCACCCACATCGGCCAGTTCTTCTTCGACGAGCCGTGGAACGATGCGGTCTACGCTACCGATCCGTATACAACAAACACGCAGGAGCGTACGCTGAACAGCGAAGACATGTGGATCGAGATGGCCGGTGATGGCGCTTTTGTCAAGTAGGTGGCCTCTTTCCCGTCATAATGCTCTATGGATATTGATGAATTCCTCTCAGCCTATCTGTATTAGTCTCCGGATTGACAGTCAATCCGGCTGACCCCCGGAACCTGGGCCATCGTTTCTGGTGGGGGCGTGGGGAGGGGGCCGACAGGCCCCCTCCCGCTCGTCTCGGCCTCCGCCGGCGCCTCCTGGCGGCGCTGGAGCCTTGTCTTTCTGGCACGTCGACGTCCGCCCTGACGTGCTTTTCGCAGATGGGTTCCTGGGGCTCCAAAAACAGCTTTTGGGTTTCGGGTCCCTGTCGTGAGGGCCCACGTCTCACGTCGTCCGCCTGACGTGCGCAAAGAACCTCACCGGATTGACAATTATCCACGCCGGCGGCTCTCGCTCGACCCAGCAGGGCCTTCAGCAGGTCCCTCCCTGCCTGGGGAGCCCAGACGTGCCAGGATCGGGCCAGGTCTTGGGGCCCATCGTCCGGTTGGACGTGCCCACGTCAGACCCAGCCAACGAGGCAGGTCGACGTCGACGAACGACGAAGGAGAGTTAGGGTTCTTGCCTTGCTCTGTGTGAAGTTAGGGTTCTTTTCTTTCTCCCTTTGAGGAAAAAAAAACCCCCCCTCTGCTGTGTGTGTGTGTGTGTCTGAGTGTGCTGCTTGTCACAGTGGTGGCTGTGGCCTCTCTGATGCCATCAAATTGCCCCTCTTGATCTTCAACCACCACCACCAACACCACCCACCAGCCATGTCCTCCTGCTCCCACTGCTCCTTCTCCTCCTCCCAGGATGTCAGCTCTGCACAAAGGCTGCAGAGGCACACCAGCAGCTGCCACTACTGGCTGCATGCCTTCTATGAGGCTGGTGAGTCCCCCCCCTTCTGTGTGGCCTTGATGGTGATGACCTGGCAGCTCTGCTGACATGTTCTCCCTAGCCCTATTGCTTCGCCAGTGGGCCACTTCGATCGTCCCACGCTCCGGGCAGGCTGTTTTTGGGGGGTTAGAAAGTGCGTTCGAGCGCGTCGATGGCCTCGCCGTGTCACGTGAAAATGTCAAAATCGGACCAAATGAAGAAGAACCCGGCCCAAATTTTAATTCCGAACGAAATGACGAATATCTGAGGGCTGCCTGCGAGCCCCACCGCCCCGCGACCTGCCCGCAACGGCCCCCTCGCTCGCTGCCCCTTCCGTCGTGGGTCTTGCACGTCGCTTGGTCCGTGCACGCCACAGTCTGCCCCCCCCCCCTTTTGCCTCCCCGCACTCTGCCCCGCTGCGGCCTCTGTCGCTGTTCCTCCCGTGGTCCGTGCACGCCCCGCACCCCTCCCTGCGACCTGCCCGCGATCTGCCCGCCGTGCTCTCTGCTCCCCTGCATGTCGCTTGCACGTCGCTTGGTCCGTGGTCGCTTGGTCCGTGCATGCCCCGCAACCTCTTCCCCCCGCGATCTGCCCCTTGCCTCCCCCGTGCCCCTGCCCGCAACCTGCCCGCACCCTGCCCCGCTGTGGTTCTCCTGGTCCGTGCACGCCCCGCACCCTGCCCTGCGATGTGCCCGCGATCTTCCTAATAATATAAAGGGCCCAGTAGGGCCCTACTGGAGTCAGTCTGTCATACTTTCAGCAATAAATAGTGAACATGGACCTTAATTATTGGTCAATAGGGTGTCAATCTGTCTCAAAAACTGATGAAAACACATCTTTCTGCTGTCAGTCTGTCATTCTGCAATAATTAAGGTCATGTTGTGCACTTCTTATGAGTCAATCTGTCATTCTGCAATAATTAAGGTCACTCTGTACATATTCTCTCAGTCATGCTGTCAAGCTTAATAACTTAGAAACATGGCACTTAATTATTGACTCTGTAAGAAAGTGTCTTATCCTCTTGTTTTCACAGTCATGCTGTCAGACTGCAAATAAATAAGGACATTCTGTCCATATTGTTGCTGTCAATCTGTCATTCTGCAATAATTATGGCTAGATCATCCAGTTTCATGAGTCTGTCTGTCTGACTGCAATAATTATAGTCATGCTGCACATATTTCTCTCAGCTAAGTTGTTATTCTTTC
>MPNV01000694.1:449376-460291 GCA_013376435.1 Cyclocybe cylindracea | reverse complement strand
CCACAGGGATTCAAGTCAGGGTTATCGGTATATTGAATCCGCCGAAAGAAGGGGAGGTAATGCCTACATCCACATATGAAATCGACAATGGTATCGCGTCCACATTCGCCCCCAACGCTCCACCACGCTCTTTGCCGTCCGACGTGTTTTATGTATCGCCTCGGCTAGCCGCTGGACGGCATACCCTGCTGATCACCAATACCGTGGATAATGGCTGGTATTGGCTGGATGAAATCCAAACTTTGTCGGCTTCTCCGACTATCGCCCCAGACCCAAGCAAGCCAATCTCGGTGGGCTTTATAGCTGGCATTGCCGTCGGTGGAACGTTGATCGTCGGAATTGCAACTCTAGTCCTTGTCATGTTCTTGAGACAGAGAAGGAAAGGTTTGTATTTCCATCTATGTTTCCTTGATGCCGCTACACCTTCCTTTAGCCCAGCCCAGTAAGAGTGGATTACAGAATCTCACGAAATTATTCACCCATTACCACTCGGATAGAGGTCGATCGCAGAACTCTGCGGTCCTGCTGTGCTTAGACAGAACGACGGACCCTTTCACCGCGAAGAGAGCAAGCACGACGGATCTTGCCCGATTATTGCCGAAGTCTTTCCGTAGATCAATTTGCGATAGTTATTCCATGATCTAATCATCAGTTGTATTCTCGCCCGGTGTTGGGACGAATACCCGAAGCGCTGCCGAGACTGAGGCCATCATGCAGGTGTCCATTCTACGGTTTTCGCTGCTTCGCTTTCCTCTGCTCTTATTTTTGACTTAAGGCGCCGTCAACAGACGAGATTCGATAATTGGGAGAGCTTTCTACCTCTCTTAGGAAACCATCGTCACGATGCTCAGTACTGACCGATGGCAACCTAGGTCTGCGCATTCAACTATGGGGATCAACTCGCGAATTTCTGACCGGAGGACATCTGTGAGCCGCCAGAGTGGCGCAAGATCGACCCGCAGCCGCTGTGCCGCGTCGTTGTCACGCTGGGTCGGTAGATGGTGGGAGAGGACGTTTGTATCTGCGACGAGAAGGCGGTGGGTGGCTGAAGGAGGAGGTCCAATCGAGGTTTCAGGAGCATACGGTGCGTACTTCGCGTTCTTGGGCGAGTACACTCCTTAACTGACAGATATTCCAGGGTACAGATGATCCATTATCTAGAAACATGCCATGACGCTGCATACCACAGTCGCAATGCAGAACATCTATGTCAGTACCTGTACGACACCCCCATGCTCAAAGCAAACATCTTTGTTCGGGCATTGTTCGCGCATTTCTCTATCTGTGGACCAACGCCGCCAGTACAGCCTTCGTGTACTCCATGTCCAAGAACGAATACCGCGCATACACGCGCATTTAACCTGTCGGGAATGCTGCGAGAACTCAATCATGCATTACTACACCCGAACCCGCGAACCTGGTCGCGTCCAAATTCGTTTGTCCTCTCTCGCTTGGTCATACTTATAGCTTAACGAGGGTCAAAACCTCCTGCTCGAGTCACAGACGCCCTCTCTAGCCCCATAACGCGGACAAGGAAAGGGTCACCGGCTTTCGAGTGCATGCATACGGGGCTATTCTTGAAGTTCATTTCAGGTTCTCTCGGTCGAGAGCTTTGCGAGGAGAATGTTCTTTCGGTACGTTCCCAAGTGCGTGATTAACAGTCCACTAATTCCAATCTGCCAATCTTATTCAGTATTTGAGCCAGATCCAGTTGGTGCTCTAACGTCTTCCCTCGTCTTCTTCTATGCTACGCACTCTATGGAGAGAACGATGGCTCGGAACGGTAGAGTTCCCTCTTTTCTTGCAGTTGGTCTGCCTAGACGATTTTATTTTCCAGTCGTCGCTCGTGCGAGCTATCCGAATATGTCGGATAATACCCATGAGTGCCGACCAAACCGTCCTTTTCTTGAGAGCCTGAAGCCATAAGTGCGTAAATGTGCCTCGCGTATACTTCACTCTGAGAATTTAATTGAATATAAATGTTCTTCCTGCACAGACATAATTCGCTGGAGCGATGGTGGGACTCGTCCTTGGAGATTGCCGGTCGTTCTAATGGACCGGATCCAGCAGTGCAGACTTTTGAGCACGACGACTCCATGGTACGTAGATGTTCTTCACATCGACACTTTTCGTCTTTCTGAAGGTTCGTTCCTCAGCGATTTTCCATCTTCACACCGCCATCTAAAACAAAAGGTGCAAAATAACGGAGGAAATGCACCAGCAGTCGATGCACGAGTCGCCGATTTTGTTGGCCGAAATATATCTACCGCAAAGGTGCTGTAATGTGTGGTACTAGTGTTGAATATATGTTGACGCGCTCGTTTATTCTCAGCATTGATCTTGACTGCACCTCTCTTGGGCCATATCTGATAGGCTGAACATGAACATGAATCCTCTGCCTCGAGGAGTCTTCATCGATTGCGCGAATCCATCAGGACACCCTTCAGGACCGAAACCTCCGTTCCCAATTCGACAGGGAGATAGATGCTAAGGCATGCGCGACCAATCACGCAGCTTATCCATGTGAGTCAAACTCCATCCTGACGAGGCGATTATCGATGCTATGATGACCCAGCGCCAACAATAGATATTCCTATTTATAGCGCTTCGCGACATTGTTTCCGCGTTCTATTTTCTTTTGCAGGAGACGACTATTCTTAGCCAACGCTTCGCAGTGGTGAACCATATGTCCGGTATATTCCTTACGTGCTACGCGCATTTTCCCTGTCTTATTGCTCCCTTCAGTCATAGCCAGTTCAAACGCCGGGTAAGTTCAGCGTGTTGCACTCTGTCTAGCCTAAATTCTGTGCCCTACAGTCATCTATGATAACTTCCGAGCTCCAAACGAGCTGTGAAAGGGCGAAAACCAAGCCCTGCGATGTTCGCCGGTCAGTAACGAATCTGCACACGCCCAAAATGCGAGGACCCACCACCGCCGAACCATGTTCTGGGCTTAAAATACATCCAGAGCGAGCACTCGGAGGTGTCAGGCATACTGACGCACGCGCGCACAGGCCTTTTCGAGGGTAAATTTAGGCCACCGTCCCTGCTGGCGGTTTCGCATATCACGGGCGATCTATTCATGGCTCGCAGCGTTGGTCCCCAATTCGCCTGCCTCGTTGCCCGCTTGGTCCCTGGACGGCCATTCACCCTTTCCTCTACTGCCCTCGGACACTTGTGAGCCTGCTGCTGGACGAACATTACTCATCAGCATCACTCGCAGCCGTTTGCATGGGGCTTGCTCGAGCTCATTGCCCGCGTATTCCTCTTCGGATTCGGATTCCAACTACGTATGTACGTCTCCTTCCCTTCCTCAATTTTGGCTTTTGGCGCTTGAACCCTCCAAGCGTTCTATTCTTAAAACATCACCCCTTCTTATTATGCTCCGACTCGCTCTATGCTGTCTGACGCCACGCATTCCTGCCCTTTCTTCTCCCCCTATATCGTGATGAGACGATTCGATTCCTTGGCAGTCCTCAACGTCGTCCTGTCTTGGCTCTCGTCACCCGGTGAAGCACAAAGTCTTCCAGAAATCCTCTCTCCTTGGTGCGTCCTGCTTCCATTCCTTCATCAACTGCTATCGCCGCTCCTGTGCCTTCCTTCCTTCTGGTTACGATCCCGAATTGTCCTTTCCACCGACCCGGATGTTCCTAATACTCGATCTACCCCATATTTTACTAGCGGACCTACAGCTGTAGCTGCGTACCGCCCTCCATCAGGAGCAAGACCCGCCTATCTCTTTGTGTACGTTTTCCGCGTCTTCTCACCCTTTCTGACGGCCAACCTAGTCTCGCCCCCATCCCTATCACCTGTCCGAATACAGTTCGACGCCTTCCTCAATCTCAAACACGACTTCAGGCTCACATGGCGCGAGATCCACATTATCACCTTCGCTTTCCTTGGGGTCTATAAGTCCCACTGCCGCCCCTCTTCTTGCTTCCTCCACCTCTTCAAATTCCTCCCAACCCGTGTCCACCTCTGGCTCGGATGACGACCCTTCAACAATGACCCACATTCCATCGCCTGTAGCGATGGTGGCGGGCTGTCTAGCTGGCTCTATCGTTATCGTGGCGGCGCTACTTGTGTTCTTCGTCGCGCGGCGCTGGAAGAGGAGGCGAAGACGGATGCTGCCTGAAGTGATGAATCAGTCGTGGGCAGCGAGGTTGGCGGCTCGTCATTCGGTGGGTAGTGTCGACTCCGAAGATGAGGAGGCGGCCGGAATGATCTTTAGTACGTCTGGGTTTCTTATGATCCTATTTCTTTGTGCAGAAAGCGAATGTGTTCTTCTTTCCTTTTGTGACCTTCTTTCTATGTCGAAGTCGACCGCCTAATTCAATTACATTCAAACCAGGTCGTAGTACTCTCCGTCAATCCAGAGTGCCTTCAATATCACTGTCAGGCTCAACAATCTCCACCTTAAAGAAATCTTCCAAGTCGAACCATCACCCGTTTCCGTCATCGAAAACACCCTACCCATTGAGACACGCCCGCACAAGCCTCGAAACCGACGATCTCGAGCTATCAAGTAGGCGAAGGTCGAATTTCCTTCGCCTGTCGTCCTCCGCGTCTGCTATTCTACCTCCACCGACCATCGTCGTAATGCCCCATGATGAACTTGATGCACCGAAGCCTGGAGGCGAGCCGGGTACCACACATGCTCTGGCCTCATCCTCTGCTTCGCCCCCGGTGTCACAAAGGCCGAGCGCGAATCTGGGTCACACCTTTGCGACACCCCCCTCGCCTCAAACGGGTGGTCGGAGGGCGTATGCTCGACATTGGGGCACGGCCTCGAGTGTCACCTTGACTTCCCCAACATCGACATCAGGTCCTACGTGCTCAGCGAGTCAGGGCATCGCAGTGACGGCGATTGGTGCGCATGCGTATGAGACCGTAGGGGTAGATTTCGCGATGGCGGAAGGCGACAAACGGCCGTGGAAGTTTGGGCTCGGGCGTCATGATGAAAGCATGGGTGTGGGGTTGGAGGAGTACCCTTCACCAGCAGTGCACGGTCGAAGAACTCACCATGAGTTAGGGATCTTGAGGGTGGATGATGTGCTGCCTGCGTACGAGGATGTATGATGAGGGTTTTAGTGATGAAGCCAGACACCCGCGTATGGCGAGTATTTAGGAAGGGCCGGGTGCTCGATAGTTAGTGCACTTGAATATCTAGTAGCGCGCGATTGAATCTCGCCCAGAGGACGTTTCAGGCTGAACGCTGGAATGAGGATTTGTAGCCGATTGTGAGTGCTGCCCGGCGATTGTTTGTGTCCATCTGTCAAGCGCCACGCAGCCTACTCGAGACCTTCTGTTTTTAATATCATGGGAGATGAAGGAATGCGTTGGGGGCGACGCCTCAACGCCCGGAAATTGGTGTCTGAGATCTGAGGTCTCGTCCCAATTGGCCCTGCGATTTGCTTTTCGACTTCGGATTGCTCATGGAGCAGGAACATCGCCCGCGGTGGGTTTAATGTCGTATTAGTTTCGTTCTCGGGACTCCCTGACTTCAAAAATGTGACCGAGTTGCAAGGGCATAAGTACTTATTGGGCAGAGATAAGAAAAGGGATTAAGAAACCAGTTATTCTTGCGTCTTTATGAGCTCGGGAGGTTTGTGGGTCCAGGGCCCTACACACTAACGCTGATACCACCACTGTCCATTCATTCGCATGAGATTGGCGCCCATGAAAGTCGATTTGCAGCCCACAGCAAGGTGGTGATCGATTATATTATTCGGTCTTTTTCGACGGGTAGTTCCCTCTTGGACAGTGACTCTTATATGTGAGTCAATTTAATTACCATGTACACGTACCATCTCGAACGACGATGAGTAAGTGCAAGCTTTCTCGAGATCTCAAGCGTAAGCCGTGGTCAACCTTAGGATGTCCGTTGATCACTGAGTGCAAAAGAGTTCCAAGTCGGCGGCGACTTTAAGTTGCCAATACCGACTAACACCGAACCACACTTCACGCAGACGGGTTTAATTCTCCCAGTAATTCTTGGCAAGTAACCGACTGCATACTTTCATGCACGACGGTTGACGAAGGGACGAGCCATGCCGAAGCAGTGCCAAAATCCTGGGACTGTCTTAGGTAATCTTCATCATCGGTGGCTCGTCCTCGAATGTTGACCTCCACTACTCGCACTATGATTCTCTCTAGCCGACGCGCCCTCCTCTACGCCGGTCTCCAAAAACACTCTTACCGTATTTGTGGGTTGCATTGCCAGAGAGAACGCCTCTTTGAGCCTCTCAGAGCGCCTGGAGAGCGATATTTCTCCGTCGGAATCGTAGAATGGGTATAGAAAGTGGGCTTCTTTTATGTTTTGGATTTCTATGCAGTACTGACAATTTCGTGTAGGTTGCGGTGCCCGTCATTTCATCATTTCGTGAACGACAAAGAAAGCTTCCAACGTGTCTTTTCCTGAGGTGAAGGGGGTGCAGAGTATCGGATACCAACAGATGTCGACGGTCGTCGTAAGCCCTCTCCATGCATTTCCGACATTGTTGATATCAGAACTATACCTTTGTTTTAGGTGCTCATTCTGCTCTTGGTCCTGTCTCTCCCTTATCGACAACCCTCGTACAGATACGCACCGTCTTCTTTCCAAAGATGGCGTCGTTTTTTGCCACGACTATGACGCTAGGAGATTCAATCGTCGCCGCCGAAGGTGGATAATATCGTTACCCGGGCTTTCGGAGTCTTCTTGCACCCAGAATACTTCGCAAGACATTTGAATAACGAGATACAGGATACTAGCACCATCGATTTTCTCAAGTTACTCCACCAACGGGCTCGACAATTTCGACCACATCAAGCACTTCTAACAAACGCAAAGTTTGCCTCTTCCAACACATGGAAGAACGATACGGCTCCAGTACTTATATCTGGTAGACATTGAAAGGCCACACGGGTACGTATGCTCCCATCATTCGTTGGAGTTCTGCACCGAACTGAAGATTCCGCGCTCGTCCCCGTCTAGCCCGACTCGGAGGAACAGCCCCGACTCCAGCTTCCATTACTCGCATTCGAATACTCGTGTTGGCTCATATCCTCTTCCTGCCACCGATCTTGGTCATTCTCCCTTCCCCAACGGTGTGCTGGATACCACGAAGCATCTCCTGGCTCCAAGCGCCTGTCATTTCAACGACGACAAGGAGGGCCTCTAGCATTTCTTTTCCTGAGGGAGGACACGGTGCATCGGATGCATGCGCACGCAGCATGACTCACCAGCGCCGAAGTGATGCCAACAGAGTTCCTATCGTAAGTCACACTGCGCATATATCTTCGATGTTGATTGATATCAGGATTATAAATTTAGGTACTCTTCGTACTCCACCGTATTTCTCTCCATCCCTCATCGACCATCCCATGCGTACCACCACCATCTTCCCACCAACGATATCGCCGTCCTCAACGACCACTACCAATTTGACATCGCCTTTCTCCATCTCTGCTCCCACTCTTCGCACCACCACCACCACTTCAACGCTCCCGCTCTTCGTGTTACCACCACCACCACCACCAACGGGTCCTGATACGAGCACCGCCCTTCCTTCCGTCGCCCCAATTCCTACCAAATGGCCGTCCATACCTCCAGGACTCATCTCTCCTAGTCCTCCAAATGTCGACGCACCAAGTCCCAACGATATAGCGACATCGGTATCCTCTTCTCCGCCTGACGGCGCGAACCCCGATGCAGGCGATCCCGGCTCGCCTGCCCCTCCAACTGGCTCCGCCAGCCCCAGGGTCGGCGGCCTCCTCAGGTCTTCAAGCCAACTCTCAATCGTCACCCACGACACTGGTAGAGGACATCCCACGAAGGACAAATGCAGCAGGTCGTGCGTCTGTCCACACGCGACTCGTTGCTGCGCTGGTTCTGCTCTGGTTGTCAGTCATGCAGCTGGGTTGGCTTGAGGTCCAGGGCTTCAGGTGAAGAGCGGCCGGGCGGCCGGGCGGTGTGGCTTTGAGATTCAGAACACCCTCGGCCACGCATGAGATTGGCGTCGACATCGGTGCTAGGCCAGGAGGGAGAGTCGTCCCCTGGCGGTCATATCGGAAGTTCGGACGCTGTATCGAGGGGGTGGAAGGGGTGTTGGAGGGGCCAACGACGGCGAAGAGCGGAATGTTGAAAAGCCTATGAGATCGCGGACATTATCGCCCCCATAGAAGAGACGTGGCTCCGGTGTGGTTTGGTAGGCTCGCTGCTTACCTCAAGTACGTTCCCACCACTCTAAAGCACCGTGTCATATTGAGAGTTTGGCCCCGTCCAGCACGAGGAACGGCCTCGACCTCAGCTTCAAGTGCTCCTCCACGAACTCGCGTTGGGCTGCATCGAACCCTCTCTCAAAGTCGACGAATCTCATCTCCTTCTTTGCCTCGCTGAGCGTAATCGTCTCTTCGACCTCCTTCAGCTGGAGCGTGTAGCATGCGTCCATTTCATCCCTCTGCGAGCGACTTCCAAATCATGAGGCCAAGGAGGATGCGGGGTATCGGACGCGTACGTCGCATGACACGAGCCCCAGCCCCGAAATGATGGCAACAAATTCGTTATCGTATGCAAGTATCTGTGTGTTTTTGGCAGCGATTGCTATTGGGTCCGTATATTTAGGTAGCCAGTTGGCTCTGGGTTGCTTTCCTCCCTCGTTGTCGATGACCCCCACGTACGAGTACTCCTTCGAATCCCAACGATGTCCTCGTCCTTGCCCTCCACTACCACCGCGATAGCCAGTTCTACCTCCAGTTCCTGCATCACCACTACCATGTCTGACAGCACCCCTACTCCGTCGCTCTCACTCTCGCACTCGCACTCGCCCTTCCCCCTCCCATCGCCGTCCTCAGAAAGCGGGACGGGCATGCTCAATTCCGCAGTCCCCATTCCTACTTCGTGGCCATCCATACCGCCGGCATTCGTTTCTGCAGTTGTCGATCCTCAGAATCAGAACGCTGGCATGCCAAATCCCGTCGACGCACTGCTACCGACACCAGCACGGTCATCCTCTTCGACCCCGCCTGATGGTACAGACCCCGATATAGGCCACGCCGACTCGCCTTCCTCGCCAACCAGCTCCTCGAACTCGTTAACCTCACTCTCTACTGGGTCGACGACGGGGATTCCTCCGAACACGAACCTCCCTACGGACGGAGATTCACCTTCATCGACACCGAGCCCGACTGCCTCTTCAGGCCTTCAAAGCAACCCTCCGTCTTCAGCAACGACGCCGGTCGAAGATATCCCGCGGAGCACGAGTATGGCGGGTCGAGTGGACATGAACACGGGTACGCGAGTCGTTGCTGCGCTGGTCGTTCTGTGGTTGTTGGGCACGTAGCTGGGTGGTGGGATCGACGTTGTCACGTCCGCTGTTGAACACCTGGAAGTTCGGCATCGGTCTCATGTTGGGAAATGCAGTCACTGTGCTACGACGCTTCAACCCTACCGGTCGACCGCAGCTCGTCGCCCCATAGCGCAAGAATCTCCCTGTTGCACAGCACGGTGGGTGTTCGAACTGATAGGTAACATCCGCTGGTGCTGACACCATACCGTGAAGGTGGAATCTGATGGAGAGGGAATTTCGGTCAGGAAATGGGAAGGTGGTGTTGTTCGGATGGACTCGCGATGGGATGGGATGGGCGGTTTGGTTCGTGATTCCATGGGTGCGTTCGATGCTTTTGGTGTAGGAAAACTCTGTCAACTTGGATGTCCTTGTCTTCCGTTCGGACGGTTTCTTAACGGAGCAAGAACCCGCCGTGGGCTGCGGAGGGGAGGAGACGTCGAAGTCGGAGGGGTTGAATGGTCGGATGAACTACCCGGCCTGTGAAGTTGGTGGAAGGAACTCCATCCATCTTTGCCACCCGTACTCGCACTAATCTAGGTGAAAGGTGCGGCCTCGGAAACACCTGAGCCAGCATATGTGTACGTGTACCCAGCTGATGTAGTTTTCGAGTTAAATACTCCCCTTGGTGCCATTTGTCGCCAATTCCATGGTCCATCCTCGCTCACGAGCAGGTCCTAGCGTCAGCGTTGGGCTTCCTCATCATGCCATCTTCGCGTCTGCTGGCTAAGCGCAGTGACAATCTTCATGGGCGCCAATCTCACCTGATGACGCAAATACAAATGGCAAATGGAGTTGTCGGCGTTCTTGCGTAGCGCCCTGGACCTGCAGACCTCCCGATCTCAAAAAGCCGAGAGTATTGGTGTGGTAAATGCTCAGTACCCCTCTGTTATTTCTACGTCCTTGACACCCACCCATGTCGGGCGCTGCACCAAGGAATTTGCCCTGGCCTCAACTCCTGGGACTCGTTACAGTTGCCAGTCCCAAGGTATCGCGAACAGTCCTCTCGGATCCTGCAAGGTTAGAAATCTTCGAATGGGTGAGGAATTTCGGAATATTCGTAGGTATATATACACACGAGATCGAACGTCCGTGGTCCCTCTTGGTATGCCCTCGTTGACCCATCCACTTACCATCGCTCTCTTCAACACGAAGCGTTCCTCATGTCCAATTCAGACGAGCTTCTAAGCATCGGCATTGTGCTCTTCCCACCTTCCCCTCGATCCTCTTCGTCTTCTCTTGGGTCTGAGCAGTCGCCGGCTCAGTCAACGCGAACTACACCACTTTCCTCGTCACACTTGTCGACTACATCGTCCGCCCTCGAAACTTCCTCATTCCGTCGTTACACCGTCATTGGAATCAGCATCTTCGGCCTCATCATCCTCTGGGCCAGCAGTCGAGCCCACGAACAATGACGGAAATATATCGCCAGGAACGATAGATGTCACATCGCCGTATGCAGCAGGCATATCGACCCTGGGCTGGCGTAGGGTCTGATTGCGCTGGTCGTCTCGTCGATCAAGCGAAGGGCGAAGAGGCCCAATCCGAGGAGCCAGTGGAGGGCAGGTCGAGCCGGGATCGCCTGCATC
>MPNV01000694.1:394492-447536 GCA_013376435.1 Cyclocybe cylindracea | reverse complement strand
CATATTCTGATATTGCGAACAACCAACATTAGTAATTTATCTTTATCGTGGATTCGATGCTGATCACAATGGCGAGCGAATCTATCGGCCGCCCGAGCCCGACATCAAGGTCCTCACCTTAGGTCCTTTGGGGTGCGACGGCGGTGTCTTGCAGATAAGGTGGCGCAAGGGATTTTTGAGGGGTTCTCGGGAAGGTGAGGTGGCGATCGAACTTGGGCTGACACCTGAGGGGGGGATGGACGGACGTGGGGGATCGAGTGCTCACCTAACAGCTGGAGATCTATTCGCGAGAAGTTTGTGTTGGAGAATGGTCGGCGGCCTCCTCAGGTCTTCAAGCCAACTCTCAATCGTCACCCACGACACTGGTAGAGGACATCCCACGAAGGACAAATGCAGCAGGTCGTGCGTCTGTCCACACGCGACTCGTTGCTGCGCTGGTTCTGCTCTGGTTGTCGGTCATGCAGCTGGGTTGGTCTGAGGTCCCAGGTTTCGGGTGAAGGGCGGGCGGGCGGTGCGGCTTTGAGATTCAGAACACCCTCGGCCATGAATGAGATTGACGTCGACATCGGTGCTAGGCCGGGAGGGAGAGCTGTCCCCTGGCGGTCATATCGGAAATTCGCAGGCTGTATCGAGGGGTGGAGGTGGTGTTGAAGGGACCAACGATGACGAAGAGCGGGATGTTGAAAAGCCTATGAGATCGCGGACATTATCGCCCCCCATAGAAGAGAGACGTGGCTCCGGTGTGGTTTGGTGGGCTCGCTACTTACCTCAAGTATGTTCCTACCACTCTCTGGAGCACCGTGTCGTATTGAGAATTCGGCCCCATCCAGCTCGAGGAACGGCCTCGACCTCAGCTTCAAGTGCTCCTGCGCGAACTCACGTTGGGCTGCATCAAATCCCCCTCTCGAAGTTGACGAATATCATCTTCCCCTCCTCACTGGGCGTAGTTGCCGCTCTATCCTTTAGCTGGAGCGTGTAGCATGCGTCCATTTCATCCCTCTGCGAGCGACTTCCAGGAGGATGCGGGGTATCGGACGCGTACATCGCATGACGCAAGCCCCCAGCCCGAAATGATGGCAACAAATTCGTTATCGTGAGTATCCGCGTCTTTTCGGCAGCGATTACTATTGGGTCCGTGTATTTAGTTACCCAGTTGGCTCTGGGTTCCTTTCCTCCGTTGTCGATGACCCCCACGTACGCGTATTCCTTCCAACGATGTCCTCGTCCTCCGCTACCACCGCGATAGCCAGCTCGTTCTCGAGTTCCAGCATCACCACCACCACCACCACCATATCCGACAGCACTTCTATTTCGTCGCTCTCGCTCCCGCCCTCACATTCGTCCTTCCTCCTGCCACCACCGTCCTCGGAAAGTGGGTCGGGCATGCTCAATTCCGCAGTCCCCATTCCTACTTCGTGGCCGTCCCTGCCCCCGGCTTTCGCCTCTGTAATTGTCGATCCTCAGAACGCTGGCGCCCCAAGCCCCGTCGACGCACCGGTACCGACACCAGCACGGTCATCCTCTTCGACCCCGCATGATGGTACAGACCCCGATATAGGCAGTCCCGACTCGCCTTCCTCGCCAACTGGGCCCTCGGGCTCGTCGTCCTTGTCCTCTGTCGGGTCGACGACAAGAACCCTGCCTACGGACAGAGACACACCCTCATCGACACCAGACCCGATGGCCTCTTTGGGCCTTCAAAGCAACGCTCCGTCTTCAATGACGACACCGGTCGAAGATACCCCGCAGAGTACGAGTTTTGCGGGTCGAGTGGACATGAACACGCGTACGCGAGTCGTCGCTGCGCTGGTGGTGCTGTGGTTGTTGGGCACGTAGCTGGGTGGTGGGATCGACGTTGTCACGTCCGTCGTTGAACACCTGGAAGTTCGGCGTCGGTCTCATGTTGGGAAATGCAGTCACTGTGCTACGACGCTTCAACCCTACCGGTCGACCGCAGCCCGTCGCCCCATAGCGCAAGAATCTCCCTGTTGCACAGCACGGTGGGTGTTCGAACTGATAGGTAACATCCGCTGGTGCTGACACCATACCGTGAAGGTGGAATCTGATGGAGAGGGAATTTCGGTCAGGAAACGGGAAGGTGGTGTAGGAGATGGGGCGGGAGGCTGGGGCGGGAGAGGGTTCTGCGGGCGAAGCGACGATCGGGAGGCCCAATTCCTCAAGGTTGTTCGGATGGACTCGCGATGGGATGGGATGGGCGGTTTGGTTCGTGATTCCATGGGTGCGTTCGATGCTTTTGGTGTAGGAAAACTCTGTCAACTTGGATGTCTTTGTCTTCCGTTCGGACGGTTTCTTCACGGAGCAAGAACCCGCCGTGGGCTGCGGAGGGGAGGAGACGTCGATGTCGGAGGGGTTGAATGGTCGGATGAACTACCCAGCCTGTGAAGTTGTTGTTGGTGGAAGGAACTCCATCCATCTTTGCCACCCGTACTCGCACTAATCTAGGCGAAAGGTGCGGCCTCGGAAACACCTGAGCCTGTAGTTTTTGAGTTAAATACTCCCCTTGGTGCCATTTTTCGCCAATTCCATGGTCCATCCTTGCTCACGAGCAGGTCCTAGCGTCAGCGTTGTGCTTCCTCATCATGCCATCTTCGCGCCTGCTGGCTAAGCGCAGTGACGATCTTCATGGGCGCCAATCTCACCTCATGACGCGAACGTGAATGGCCAATGGAGTTCTCGGTGTTATTGCGTAGCGCCCTGGACCCGCAGATCTCCCGATCTCATAAAGCGGAGAGTATCAGCGTCGCAGATGCTCCGTATCCCTCTCTTATTTCTACCTTGACACCCACCATTGTCGGGCGCTGCACCAAGGAATTTGCCCCGGCCTCAACTCCTGGGACTCGTTACAGTTGCTAGTCTCAGGGCATCGCGAACACTCTCGAATCCTTATATACGGACTAGATGGACTGTCCGGAGCGATGTGATGTGGATGTCCAATTCTTCTGGACATCTAAGCATCGGCATTGTTCTCTTCTCACCTTCCTCTTGATCCTCTTCATCTTCTCTTGGGTCTGAGCAGTCGCCGGCTCAGTCAACGCGAACTACACCACTTTCCTCGTCACCTTCGTCGACCACATCGTCAGCCTTCGAAACTTCTTTGTCCACCGTTATGCCATCATTGGAAGCGGCATCTTCGGCCTCATCATCCTCTGGGCCAGCAGTCGAGCCCACGAACAATGACAAAAACATACCACCAGGAACGATAGCTGCCCTTACACTTGGAGGAATCGCGGCCTTGTTCGCGATTTTTCTTGCCGTCGCCACCTGTCGACGATGGATTACTTGGAAAGGTACAACTTGTGGAATGTCTTCAACGCCACTTCTTACGTGCTTATGCACAGGCCGTACGTTCAGGGCAGGGAGTCCGAAGAGCGAAATGTCGACACTATGCACACCACGAGGCGACACGCCTGGCCTGTGCGTTGTTGAGGTTCCAACACCCAACGCAAGTCGGAATGCGAACCAACGTCCCCGATACCAACATTCGAGCGCTGGGACGCCGCCTCCACCATATTCCCAGGTTTCTGACGGACCACGCTGATGGACGTGGACACAGAGATCCTCAGTTCACAAGACAACTCGTGTTGACAAACGTCGTTCATCGCCACATACCCTGACGCCACACAATTTACGTATTGCCTTTTTTGATCGACTCATTTGCGCTCGATGGCATTAACAACCAGAGATGCAGATCATTTGAATATGCACCCCAGTGAGAAGGCGCTGTTTCCTAATATAACTATGCACAACCAAATAAAGGCGATGTAATCTTATCGAACGAAATCTAGCCTTCCACGTTTCTTCAATCGTCTACACTCACCTACGTATAACCACATCCATTCGTGCACCACATTCCTCGTATGCCGCCACAGATGAAGTACTACTGCGACTGTCCAACCCACTGTGCCAAGGGTGGCCGCGAGCCGAAAGAGGTGTCAAAGAGGACATGGAACGCCCATGCCGAAGACCGCAGGAGGGCACGGATAACACCGTACGCGACCTTCCTTGCACAGCACAGCCAAAATCAAGCACCTCCGACCCACGAATCTCAAGTGGCAGGCCCTAGTGCCAGCCACACAGCTCGATCACGAAGGCGCTCGCCTGCAGCGATTTCTCCGTCTCCAAAACGGCACCACCAAGATGATAGCGCACTCGACCATGAGCAGGAAGAGTATGATGACGAGCATGGGGACCCCGGAGTAGAGAGGCGAGATTGCGGGATGGAAGAGGACGACGTTGAGGGGACCGGTTTGGGAGGAATAGATCAAGATGTGAACGATTTCACTGGACATGAGCTCGGAGATGGTGAAGGGGATGCAATAGAGGACCAAGGAAGGAGATCCGTTTGTATAAAATTTAATTCAAAGTGTCTACCTTATAAATTAGAGCTGTCTACACAGGACGATGAGGATGCTATCGACCCCGGGAGTTTGGCTGACCTAACACGAAGGGGTGCTTCCCCAGAACCCCTGCACGATGGAAATCATGAACCCGAACCAGCTCTGGACCACGGAGGGGGGCTGTTAGATGATATTTTGGATCTAGACCAGGGCGACTTTGAGGTTGAAGCATCCTTGGAGGAGCTCAAGTTGTCACAGGGGTTCGTAGCGGCCATTCGGGCAGCTACGCTGGCTGAAGACAAACTCCCAGACACTGTCATCCAGTGCTTGAAAAATCCCGATGAAAGTATACTCAATCTCGACGATGAGCCTGAGCTTTTGACGGCGATTGAGCTCTTTCTGGACACCACATCCGCATCCGAAGATGTTTTCAACAATGTTCGGAAAACTATGCATCGCGCGTTCACACGGCTAGGCGTTGAGTACAATGAGCTCCCGTCTCTCTTCCAGACGAAAAAGCGCATTGAAGAGCTCACTGGAATCAGCTCCATGAAGCACGACATGTGCCCCAACACATGCACCGCTTACACTGGGACTTTAAATCAGCTTGACACTTGTCCGAAGTGTGGTGAATCTCGTTATGATCCACGGATTCTGGCAACAACCGGAAAATTTGTGCCACAGCGTCAATTCCATACTATCCCCCTAGGCCCGCAGCTGCAAGCACTATGGCGCACTCCTC
The DNA here is from genome assembly GCA_013376435.1 of Cyclocybe cylindracea. NCBI lineage: Eukaryota > Fungi > Basidiomycota > Agaricomycetes > Agaricales > Hemipholiotaceae > Cyclocybe > Cyclocybe cylindracea. The sequence goes on along the minus strand of MPNV01000694.1, from coordinate 442,436 downwards.
AGGGTGCCACCGCAATGAGGTATCGCCGGGAGAAAACCGCTGAAATTCTCACAAAAGCCCAAGAGAAAAACGGCATACTCGATGAATGGGATGATGTCTTTTGTGGCACGGCCTACCTCGAAGCCGTTCAAGCTGGGAAAATCAAGGAAAATGACATGGTCCTTCTCATGTCAATCGATGGAGCGCAGCTGTACCAGAGCAAGCAATCTGACTGCTGGATATATATTTGGGTCGTACTCGATTTAGCGCCCGACCTGCGCTACAAGAAGCGCTACGTTCTACCAGGTGGCTTTATTCCTGGCCCCAATAAACCCAAGAATGTTGATTCCTTCCTTTTCCCTGGTTTTCACCATCTTTCGGCATTGATGAAGGAAGGCTTGCATGTCTGGGATGCTGTTACTGAGACTGTTTTCCAGTCTGACCTTTATCTCCATCTTGGAGCTGCAGACGGGCCTGGACTAACTTATCTCAATGGTCTTACAGGTCATTCGGGAGCCTATGGCTGCCGCTTGTACTGTCCCGTAAAAGGACGTCGAAAAGAAGGCGGAAACCACTATTATCCTGCACTTCTGAAGCCACACACATTTTCTGTTGAGGGCTCTGATCACCCTGACGTCAATGGCTCTCACCTCCAGATTGGCAATCCTCGAGAATATCAGGAAGCCCTCAATGTCGTCTTAGGGTCCCAAAATCAGGCACAGCACCAGAATAACCGCAAGAACACTGGGATTACAAAACCCAGTTTATTCAGTGGTCTACCTGTGGGACGGAGTCTCCACATTCCACACTGCTTTGGTGTCGATCTCATGCACCTCGTTTCCCTCAACATACCAGATTTACTCTTTGGTCTGTGGCGTGGAACTCTTGAATGTGATCCCAATGACAACAAACGATCATGGGATTGGATGGTTCTCACTGGAAATACATGGAAGTCCCATGGGCAGCGTGTTGCAGATGCAACACCCTATCTTCCTGGCTCCTTTGATCGCCCTCCTCGAAACCCTGCCGAGAAGATCTCAAGTGGTTACAAAGCTTGGGAATATCTCACATACCTCTTTGGCCTTGGTCCAGGTCTTCTTCATGGAATTCTCCCAGACAAGTACTGGAGAAACTACTGCAAATTAGTTGCTGGTGTTCATCTTGTTCATCAACGAGTTATTACAAATTCCCAGCTCATTCGAAGCCATCAGCTCCTCGTTGAATTTGCACATGAGTTTGAACAACTCTATTATCAACGAAAAGCCATGCGGCTTCATTTCATTCGTCAGAGCATCCATGCATTGCTCCATACTGGACCAGAGATCCCACGCCTTGGACCAGGAGCATGCTACACACAGTGGACAATGGAACGAACTATTGGAAATCTTGGCGAAGAAATTCGGCAGCCCTCAAACCCATATCAAAATCTATCCGAACGAGGAGTCCGACGGGCACAGGTCAATGCCCTCTTTGCAATGCTACCTGGTCTTGAGAAACCAGAAGGTCTCCCACGTATCTCTGAGGATATCGGTGATCAATTCATTCTGCTCGGAGCAAGGGAGAGATATGCACATGTGATTCCTCTAGCTGAGGTTTCCTCAATTCGTGCATTCTATCAGTCTCACAACATCCAATTAAACCCCAGTTGGATACCAAAAGTAGTAAAATGGGCACGTTTACGACTTCCGAACCAGCAGATTGTTCGGAGTGCCTGGAAAGAGAAACAAAAGGCTCTCGAGAAAGTGCGCATGTCAAGGAACATCATGGTTTGTTCATTTAGGAAGGCTTTCGTCACATATCTCATGGCATTTTTTTTTTTTTTTGCCTTTAGTTTTACGACAATCCCGAAGTCAAATCTCCAAAATTTGGAGAGGTTCAGTATTTTTTCCAGCTCAAGCTCAACAACACAAACCATACGGTCGCACTAGTATCAGTATTTGATTCCCCAGACCAATCCCTGGCAGAGGCATCAAGCGGGGCACTTTTAGTTTGCAAGTATCAAGGTCTGGAACACCTGCAAATCATCTCAGTGAAATTTATTGCAAGCTGTATCGCAATGGTGCCATTCAAAAATCCTCCTGATGGGCGCTTCTTTGTTTGCGAAAAAATGGGACTAGAAATAGCATTTTTGAGCGGTGGACAGGAAGTTCTGGAGGAGGAAGAATAGGCAGGCATTTTTTAGTACCACACTGTGGACTTGTACTTCCAGAGCGGTTTGGTCATTACATAATCTTTTCCTTTTCTGAACGGAGGACAAGCCTCGTTCGTCCTTGTCTCTTATCACCATGTCCTCAACCTCTCCTCATCGTTTTTCACGTTCTCGCAGCATATCCCAACCCCCATTTCTACATAATCATCATCCTACCCACAACCTTGACCCTCGGCTTGAAGACTCAGGACAACCAGAACCTACCAGGCCTTATGGGCATCTCCCGCCTCGTTCGCGTCGCCCCAGTCGTGCTTTTGGTGGGCAATCAGAGAATTTTCCTCAACACTATGGCAATAGTACCCGTGAACTGGTGTGTTTATTTCTGTCTTGCTATTCCTGTATTATTGAGTGCATATATGCGCTTTTTTATGCAGGAATTCCACTACTACAGGACTGCGTCCCACAAGGATCTCCTGGCCGCCGGAAATGTGGTTTATAGCGACCTATACGACGCATATAACAAAATGAGGGCCTCTCATGAACAACTTAAGTAAGTTATTGCATCCAGGTCTGCTCAAACACATTCACCGGCTGTTCTAGGGAAACCCATCAGGAACTCCGAGACGACTTGAAATCAGCCCTTCAGCAATTGTCAAAGCCGTCTTCCTCTTCCCCACTGCATCCTGCTGTCACTCCATTAGAAAAACCCAAGCAAGACGACCACCCAGACATCAAGTTTTGGACTCAGCGTGAGTACACCACCTTCATCAATTTGAAAAAGAAGGCCGCTACAGTTGTCGATCCCACTTGTGGTCCATCTCGTCGAGGTGGTGCGCGGCTGGCTGAGACTGGCGAGAATGTCGCATCTGAGTACCTTGAGGACAAGGATGGCATCTCAGTTGACGGTAAAACAGCCCAGGCGATTCGTAGCTTCGTCCGGGGGGTGTTCCGGCAGCGTCTGGAGGACGACCAGACCCGAAAACTTCCTGAATCATGGTCCGAGGTCACTGCCATGGACCGCAGGTACATTCTTCACGAGATCTACCTCGAGTACCCTTACGTGCGCCTCTGCCAGAATGACTGGAAGGCTGACTATCTCGTATCACGTGTGCTATCGCAATGGCACAACAAGGAGAAGCGAAAGGCACGATGTTCCAAGAAATCGCGAGCCCACAAGACAAACGCCAAAGATAACTCTGAGGAGGATGAGCCTGTTCCCAGCCGATCCGATTCCGAATCTGAAGGATTCGACAACGACAATGTCAGCGAGGGCCAGCGGGCCGGTGACAAACGAAGGAAGACTTCTGCGCCATTGTCCAGGCAACAGCAGCCAGCAAAGCGCCCTCGCGTCGAACCTCCTCCTTCCCGACCAGCTTGTTCCCCTCAGCCCAGTTCCCACAGAACAACCACACCTACGTCGAGATCCATATCGCCTGTGCCCACCGTCGGGGCCCCCACTAGTGCGCCACCAGCATCACGCATGACCACAGAGCTTCTATTGGGATTCTCTTTGAGTCCCAGCACCTCATCTACCACCAGCCGCCCACGACCCCGCCCGCTTACAAAAGGAATGGAGAAGGCTGTCAACACTCTGAGCCACAAGCCTACTGAAAACGATGGCATGCAGCGAGCTACTGGCCCAGCCAGTGATGACGGCATAAATGGGGTTTCGACAGTGACGACAGAGAAGAGGTTCACCTTCGTTAACCCCCTGCAAGTCCTTTCTCTTCCTACTGCACTCAATATCCTAATTTTGTGCCAGGGACACCCTCTTCGGACCTGCTGCTGGTCCTTCAAGTCGTCTCGACGGTCTTCGTGCCCAGAAGGAGAAACCAACTTCCAGCGTCACACCGACAGCCCATGATAAGTCCCATGAGGCACACGGTATGTTCTTTAGGTCTTTCCTCTTCGCATGCGACCCACCTCTGCATATCCAGCCCCCTTCAAGCAGGCCGCAAAGAAAACTTTTGGCCCCGGAACAAAGCGTGTCACCACTAGTAGCTCAGCAAAGTAAGTCTATATCAACGCAATCCCACCGCAGTGTAACCCATCCTTTCCAGGAACCTGTTTTACATCGAGTACCTGAAGACCCACGACCCAATTACACCTGCTGCATTTGAAGCGATCTGGAAGGAGCTTGCGAAGGAGGAGATCAGAGTATGTCCTCTTTTGCTCCTTGTAAGGTTATTACTTACATGTTTACGCAGAAATGGAACTCAGCCAGCAAGTCGACCAAAGAGGCCGGGGAAAACGAAGCAAACGATGGGGTTAATTAAAGGTGTGTTCCTAGTCTTTCATTGTTATGTGGTCTTGTCATCGGTCTTCTTTTGGTTGCTTTGCTAGCTCTGAATCCTTTCGCCGGGCCTCTTTGCTATCACCTTGCCATGTCGCTCAATTTCCCGTCTCTATCGCCTTGCCACGCTGCTTAATTTCCCTTCATAGTATCACACCAGCACCTTGCCCAATCTCGCTTCACTATCGCTTTGCCCCCTCGCTCGATCTTCGCTATCAAATATGTTCAATTGCTCGCCGCCCAACCCGCAAACTCTGTTCTGATGTTCCTTCTACCAAGTTTGCCTCTCGTTCGCCTTATGGCCTTTCGTTTTTCACATTGGCTTGTCCTGATTTTGTTCTTTTGTTGTAGTTATCAATCTCAACTTCGTCAAGCCGTCGCCTGCTTATCTGTGCCGTTATGCTTTTTTTCGCCTCGCCTCTGTCCTCACCCACCCAGGCCGCCTCGCTTCAGTTCTTGCTCTCGCCCAGGAGTCCAGGACATCTCACATCCGTTCTTGCTCTCACCCAAGTCGTCTCACCCAAGCTGCCTCGCATCTGTTCTTGCTCTCGTTCAAGTCATCTCGCTCGCTGCTTTACTCGATACTCGCCTCGCTGCTCTATCTGCCCTGCTAGCCATCATCTCATGCCGTCTGGGACGTCCTGACTGCGATATTCCGCCTGTCGCCTCTGTCTGAACCATCTCCCTTGCCGTCTTTCCTGCTTCCCAAGAAACCACATCTTCTTCAAGCCACTTTTTCGTGCATGATGGTGCGTTGCTGGCTTTGTTTGACTCTGTTTTAGTTCACAGACATGGGTTCTACCAGGCATGACAGCGTCATATCACGTTCGATTCGGTTCTACGTATGACTAGCTTGTTAGTTGTACGTGGTTCTATAGCGTTGGGTAGAGTGGTTATGTGGTGTTCAACGTGTTTCTACGTAGCTACATACAATGGATCAATGTGGTTCTACGCAGATACCTGTGGCCTGAGATTTCGTATAACCACATCTTGCCCTGGGCAGATCGTCGAACCGTGTAGAAACGACGGCATGAGGTTCTATGTGGTTCTGTTTGGCGATAGCTGCTTCTCACTGGGTATGCACCCTGATCGTCGAGATAGTTCAGATTATGGCTATCCAAACAAGATTGGATCGGCGTCCTGCGAGTCGTCATTTTACGTTGGAGCGCAAATGATACGGAATGAGCAGAGAATGCCCGACGTCATCGAACGATTACATATGTAGACTACTTCTCGGATATACTGTTGGTTTATTCCTGCAACTTATAAAACTTCTGCCAGCTTCGCAGCGTGGCTATCGCTCAAGCTCCAGGTGTGGGTCTTTGATCAAACGATAATATTAATTTGTCTGTCTTCAGGTTCGCTAATGTCGTCTCTACCACTAAAACAGGCACTGGGATGACTTCACCCATAAATACGTTCTGAGGCAACATTCGCACGATAGAACAGTCACGTTTGACTTATGGAAGTGGCTCAAACAACCTCTCAGCAGCCGTGCTATCATCGGTCCCGATTCTCGAAGCACTGCCCTCCAAGCCTACAGGACGCCTCAATCTAGCCAACGTGAATAGAGCACAAATTCTCATTCTCACATTCAATTTGAGACGTATTCTGGGTGAAACTCAATCGTGTGCCACTGGCCAAAGTCAGGAAGTAGTGTAGTATCAAACTCAATGGAAGCACTAATCATCGAGCACCCGACCCTTCCTGAGTACTCGCCATACGCAAGTGTCCGGCTTCGATTATAACGAATGATACAGATATAAATGACAACCTTCATCCACATTTCAGCCCTCGAAAGAGTGTCCAGTTTCGCCAGATGAACTTCAAATTGCGAAAACCCTCATCGCACATCGGCATATGCAGGAGGCTTGTCCTCCAACATGAATTCGTCCCGAATGCTTCGAGCCGTCGGGAGGGCGTTGGGTCCCCTACTTCCATCCATTCCTCCCGCATGAGTCAGCCCAAGCTTCCACCGCCTTGTCTCGCCTTCCGCCCTCGGAGGCAGAAGCGTCCCAAAATCCACTCCAACAATCTCGTACGCATGCCCACCCATCGTCGTCTCCACGACGCCATGACCCTTCGCAGGCGAGGAACCTGATGTCGAGGCTGTGGAACTAAAGTTGTCGCTCAAGCTCAAGGCCGTGCTCCCATCTCGATCATGCGATCTCCAACCACCTGGTTGAGAAGGGGAAGGAGTTTCCCTCGTACGAGCCGTACTCGGACCTGTCGACACCGGACGCGAAGCAGAGGATGAGGTCAGACCATGGGCCGTACCCGGCTCAGCGTCAGATTCGTCAGGGAGCGGTACGACGATGGTCGGTGGAGGTAGAGTAGCGGACGCGGAGGACGACGGGCGAAGAGAAACCGACGTTCGGGGGCTCGATAGCTCGAGGCCGTTGGTTTCGAGGCTTGTTCGCATGTGCCTTGTCGAGTAGCGCATTTTCGACGATGTAGGCAGGAGGTGGTTAGACCTTGAAGGTTTCTTTGAGGCGGAGATTGTTGAAGGTGATATTGAAGGCTCCCTGGATGGACGGCGAGTATTGCGGCCTGGTTCGAATGGAGTTGAATTAGGCAGTCCACTTTGATGTAGAAAAAGGGACAAAAGGAAAGAAGAAACTATTCGCTTTCCCCACAAAGAGATAAGATCAAAGAAAACAAAACGTACTAAAGGTCGTTCCAGCCCCTTCCTCATCTTTGGAGTCGACACTACCCACCACCGAATGTCGAGACGCCAACCTCGCTGCCCACGACTGGTTCATCACCTCATGCAGCATGCGTCTTCGTCTCCTCTTCCGGCGCCGCGCGACGAAGAACACGAGTAGCGCGGCCACGATAACGATAGAGCCCGCCAGACAGCCCGCTACCATCGCTACAGGCGATGGGATGTGGGTCATCGTCGAGGGGTCGTCATCCGAGCCAGAGGTAGACGCTCGGGGTTGGGAGGAAGAGGAAGAGGTGGAGGAAGCAAGAAGAGGGGCTGCAGAGGGACTTATAGACCCTAACAAAACTGAAGGTGATAATGTGGATCTCGCGCCACTTGACTCAGAGCCTGAAGTCGCGTTTAAGATTGAGGAAGGCGTGGAACTATACTCGGACGGGTGATAGGAGGCGAGACGACGTTGGCCGTCAGAAAGGGTGAAAAGACGCGGAAAACGTACACGATGGCGAGATAGGCGGACCCTACTCCTGATGGAGGGCGGTATGCAGCTGCAACTGTATGCCCGCTAGTAACATACGGGGTAGATTGAGCACTAGGAACATCTGATCCAATGGAAAGGGAAATTACGAAGTTGCAACCAGGAGGAAGCAGAAGGAGCGGCGATAGCGGTTGATGACGGAATGGAAACAGGACGCGCCAAGGAGAGAGGATTTCTGGAAGAGTTTGTGCTTCACCCGATGACGAGAGCCAAGACAGGAAGATGTTGAGGACTGCCAAGGCATCGAGTCGTCTCATCAAGAGGTAGGGGAAGAAGAGGGAAAGGAACGCGTGGCATCAGACGGCAGTCAGCTTCGAGCGAGCTAGATATAATAAGAGGGGTGGTATTTGAAGAATAGAACACTTGAAGGGTTCAAGCGCCAGAAGCCGAAATCGAGGAAGGGAAGGAGACGTACATAGTTTGAATCCGATTCTGAAGGGGAGTAAACGGGCAACGAGGAAGCCTCGATTAAGAGTGATGCAGATGAGTAATGTTCGTCCAGCAGCGGGCTGACGAGTGTCCGAGGGTGACACAGGATGGGGAGAATGGACATCTGAGGAGCAAGCGGGCAACGAGGCTGGCGACTTGGGACCAACGCTGCGAGCCATGAATAGATCGCCAGGTTATGCGAAACGGCCAGCAGGTCCAGTGGCCTAAATATACCCTCTACAAGGCCTGTGCGCGCGTGCGTAAGTAGGCCTGACACCTCCGAGAGGTCGCTCTGGATATATTTTGAGCCCGGAACACATCCAGGGGTGGGTCCTCGCATTTTGGGCGTGTGCAGATTCGTTACTGACCGGCGAACACCGCAGGGGTTGGTTTTCGCCCTTTCACAGCTCGTTTTGAGCTCGGAAGTTATTATGGACAACTGTACGGTGCAGAATTCAGACTAGAAAGAATACAACACGATGAACTTACCCGGCATTTGGTGTGGGTGGGCTAGCGAACGGACCACACAGCTTTATTCTTGGAGCTGGCTACGACCGAAGGGAGCAATAAGACAGGGTAAATGCGTGTAGCACGTAAGTAATATACTTACCGGACATATGGTTCAGCGCTGCGAGGCGTTGGCTAAGAATAGTCGTCTCCAGCGAAAGAAAATAGAACGCGGAAACAATGTTGTGCAACGCTATAAATAAGAACGTCTATTATTGGCGTTTCGTCATCATAGCATCGACAATCATCTGGTCAGGGTGGAGTTTGACTCACATGGATACCCTGGGAGTCCCTTAGCATCCATCTCCCTGGGGAATTGTGGATGGAGAGTTTCGGGCCTAAAGGGTGTGTTAATGGACTAACGAAATCGATGAAAAACAGATATGGCCCAAGGGAGGGGCATTCGAGATCTACGCCGAGAATAAGCGAGCGCGTCGACATATATGCAGAATTAGTATACAGCACCTTAGCGGTAGGTATATTTCGGTCCGACGAAATGGGCGAGTCTCGCATTCACTGTTGTTGTATTACATAGTATTAATTCCATTACGCCTGCGTCTTCTGTTTCAGACGCTGATGTGAGGAAGGAAAATCCTTGCGGGGCGGACCTTGAGAGATGACGAAAATGTGACAATGTGAAGAACGTCTACGTACCAAGGAGGTCTTTGTTCCCGAAAGTCCGTGCTGCAGGACATAGTCCGTTAGAATGACGGTCGATCTCCAGGGACGAGTTTCACCATCGCTCCAGCGAGGCTGTGAGGGAAGAACATTTACATTCAATTAAGTTCCCAACATGAAGTATGTGCGAGGGGCATTTACGCACCTGGGGTCTCAGGTTCCCAAGAAAAGGACAGTTTGGTCGGCGCTCATGAGTATGATATGACATATTCGGACTCATACGAGCAACGACTGGAAAATAGGAAGGCCGGCTGCTAGAATACGAGTGGCCTACCGGAGGACTTCGCCATTTCGAACCGTCCTCCTAGCGGTAGAAAGGACGACGGAAATAGTTGAAGTACCATCTGGATTTGGCTTCGACGCGTAGGGATGTGAACTTAAATTCCAGAATCAAAAGCTGATTCAGGGTCAACACTGATTACTGGAATTAGCGGCCAGTCAAGAGTACATACCGAGGCAGTTCATGCACCGAAGCCCTTGAGCGGAAGAACCGGAACTGAACCTCGAGAATAGCTCGAGCGCTGCAGCTTCAGGATATCAGGTGTGCATCCGTTTGAGGGTCGATAGCTGGAGAACGAGAACGAACGACTCAGCGAAGCGTGCCCATAGCGCTAGAACTCATGGTAGATGAGTCGAGAAGGAGATATGATATACCTTCTCATATTCGCAATAAGCGAAGCGTGTGTGGAGAGGGTCATTTAAAGGCGCAAGGAGCTGCTATTTCAGAATGTCATAATCTGCCCCACACAGACGCAAAGGCGGTGAGAATAAGAGTAGTTTTCGAAAAGAGAAAATGAAGACGTAGCTATGGATTCCATGAGGGGGACGACAACAACAGTCTCGACCACTGACCCAAGAGAGCACACAAAAGAAGAAATGACAAGTGGGGATGTGTCGCTCGTGCCAATGGTCCTCTCAGAGAGGAGAAAGAGCACCGGACTTCTAATACCCGAGCGCATGGATGGTATCCGGGCATTGAGAGAGCTCTACGGACCCGAACGTCATGCACACGTGAGGCGAAGTCGGCCACTTCCTAGTCAGAGAAGGCAACGTGGACAGAGTAGACATTGACGGCGCGCAGCCGAGGTATTTTCCCATATATCGGCGGAAATGGGCGGTTCAGTCTATGGGGTATTGAAGCGGGTGCGTAATCCCTTCACGACCAGGAATTCATGGAGATGCTCAAAGATAGCCACGTGCGAGCTAGGCCTAGGCAGATTGTGGTGTGGCAGAAATCCGAGTGGCGGGACATAAGCGGGCGGGTTTCTGGAAGAGGGATGGAGGAAAGAGCAGGGACGAGCAGGGCGACATGGTGGGAGGAGACAAGAAGCTGAAACACGTCAGCTTGAACGCTAAAGATCGGACGATAAGATAAGATGGGGCCGATAACAATCAGCTTCCGCTTTCTCGTCCGATGTCCAACCCGAAAACGCACTTTCGCGACTCACCCCAGTTGGGCTTCATCCGACCAATTCTATAGGACGTCAGCGGCGAGACCATCCAGCTCACCATACTCGACGACAAGGTTTCTCTCAATGTAGAAACGGGCACAACGTCACAGCCTGCGCAGTCGTTCTCGACTTCGAGTTTGAAGCGACAGCACTTTCTACCCTTTAGAAACGTCAATTCTGCTGATCATGCCACCGTCGGACTTGTAGAGCGAGCTCGTTGCGCCACTCCGTAGGCGGCGGTGCGGGCTACTTCTCAGATGGTGTGGCGAGAAGAAGTTGTTGGCGTGTAAGACACCCATATTCCTCGTTCGTCATCCACTTTTTCATCTACTCTCGATCTTGTCTTCCAAGCTGCCACGGTACTTGAGTCCTGAATCGAGGGCCTTAGATGGTGGTGTTCTTTACTTGTTGCGCTGTTCTGATAATCTCGACATTATTTCTTCTTGACGTACTAATTACACCTTGTCTCCTAGGTTTTCGGGTCTCGACAACGATATCAACCTAGATCGAGGAGGGCAGTGTTTTTCTTGTAGGTTTTTCCTTCAATCTCTGGGCCTTTCCCTCGTCTCTTCAATTTCGTCTCTCAATTCCTTTCTTTTCCGCCCGCTAAGTTTTTCTTTTGTGGTCATTTCAGCTTCCTGACGTCTATCTTTCGTTTTAACGTCAGCCAGAAACACGTAGAACTACTGACGTCTCTCTCGACCCACCTGCTCCAGCCTCAACGGAAGAAAACACCTACCACCCCTCGACCTTCTACCCTGCAGCCTCTTCAGACAGGCCCACAACGGACACACAGTTCACTTTGGTTTCCAACACGGCGTCAAATGCTGTATCCCGGCTGGACTTTACCTGAGCAAGGTCACCACATAGAGGCGTTGGTGCTGTTTTACAGCTCGGATGGGCACGAGCGGAGGAGGAAGGAGCGACTGACGCGAACTTCGGGGAGATGGTAGGAAGGATTCGGCGTCTGGAGGTGGATAGTGGCGAATCGAGAGCGTCGGTGTTTCGGGTCCGAGGTTCAAAGGGTGCTAAGTAGGGTGAGTTTTGCTCGTTCATTCATCTATCTTCATTTCTCCTTTCTCTTCTTCTTCGTTTCTCCAACTCAAAATTCAGAGGCAGCGTCCTTTCTTTGTGTTTATCCTTGCCTTCCCTGGTTTCGTTTCACATGTTATTCTCTCGAGCTTTCGGGCTAACGTTCGTTTCCAGTCGATTCTATATCCTCGGCAAGTGGTACAAGGTGAGACGGGTTCTTCGATGTGTTCTCCGATTTCGTCCTCTGGTCATAATCCTCCGGTACGCTCCATTTCATGTCATGATCAGCTTGCATTCCTGACCTCAGTCTTTCGTTTTGCTAGGCTCGAAAGTATCAGCGTCAATTTACGACTTGTTATCGCTAGTTACAGAAATAGACCCCAATTTCGTAGACCTCAATCCACATCTAATTCGGCGTCTTCACTTTCAGCTGAATAAACCATGCCAATGAAAGCAGTGGAGGGAGTTACTAGAGGAACCCCGAAAATGGCGCCCTGAACACCCAGACGCGGCAGAAGAATAACAGGGGAAAGCCTCTCGTTATCCTCGTTTACGTGTGCATGAGTGTACCAGGAGGACAGAACGGGCACGGTCCCACCCATTCCTCCCCACAAAGTATGATGCGATGGAAAACTGGAAGTGCGTAGTACGAAAGACGGAGGGCCCAGCCAAAACGCGTTAGTTAACAGCGAGCATACAGCGAAACGGTTATGAGCATCTAAAGTCAATAGTGATGACCATGGAGCGAACGAGACTGCGATCAGGGTAAGACCTCGAGAGCTCAATAACTGAATGACATGTAAGATTCCAGGCGGTGAAAGAGAAGCACTCTGTCCGAGAGGAAACTATTGAATAACAAGGGTATAGAAGCTTGCGTGATCCGTGAAGACGATCCGAGCTACCGTGGCAGCCCGGGCGGTGTATAGGGCGAGATGAGAGGAATCGTGATGGATCACAGATATGTGGGGGAGGGGATTGTTGAAAATGGAGGTCTAGACTGTGAGAGGAAAATCTTGAGGCAGGCGACGTGGTGGGAGGAGGCAAGGAACGAAACAACACGAGGCCTGCCCAAAATTGTTGTTATAGAAGTCTGAAGATTTCAAGATAAGATAAAGCCTTCCTGATAAGATCCTCCCGCGATGAAGGAGTCAGCGCTCAAGCACATTGCCTCAATCATTTACGATGGCCGACGGTAATCTATTCCGTGCATCCCACAACGTGAAGAACCCTCCAATAATGTATCTCGCCTGCATTTTCACCTACATGGTCGGAGCGAATGTCGAGCCTACTAATAAACAAAAGGGATATGACTAAAGATAGTACGTTATGTCCATTGGGAAACCCTTGTACGATTTCCAGATTGTCGGCGAGGTATCTCATCCGACATCGTCAAACACAGTCGGAGTCACTACGTGCGCAGTCAAGCTTGGAATCAAGTGTTTCCATCATTGATCTCGTGTCTGAATCCTTCTCGGAGCCGTTCTCAGAGACGTATGGCAGGGTAATTCCAGAACGATATGGCGTCCTTGGATTTGTCACGTCGTCCCGAACGGAATTGGGGTAGGCACTGACTCTGTAAGCAGTGCTACACGTGTGGTAAGAAATGGAGCCCGTCTCAGTGGCGAATCTCGTCGGCGACTTGTGACGGAAGAAGTCACCCAGCGAGCCATTTGTCTCAATGATCCACTTGAGCGTGGGTTGGTACGCTGAAAGGAAGAACAAGCTGACTATGAGTCCGGAACCATTGGAAATTAGTAGAAAGAAATATACCCATATTCTTCTCCGTGTATCTCTGCTTCCTCCGGTGGCGCTTCACTGCCAGGATGAAGAGAATAAAATACGCGACCCCAATTGTGGAGGCCATAATGACGATTGCGATTCTTCCTCCAGGGGAAAGTGCTGAGCTGCGACATGAGAAGGAATCTATGCATACAGGTACGGATAATAGATATGGAACCTTCTGTGAGAATGGGTGTGAAGCCGATTACACGCAAACTGATTCACCTCGACTATCGCAACCCGTGGAATTGTCAATAGCACCTGGAACAGACAGACNATCGGAGATGTGTGCGCCCTCAACTATCCTGGTGCGTGGTACTTTCATTTCTTCTCTGTGATAATCCCCGTACTCGTTGAACACCGTCTTCGATCTCAGGCACGGTTGGGTGAGCAGACCCGAAGACGAACATCGGAATACGCAGTTTATCCTATAAGCATCGACAATGGAAAACCCATGTGGCATATGCCCCAAACGACATTTCGTTTCAGGCCAACCTAGTCCTTCGCCGCGTGGTGATCCTCTCCTCTCCGCAAACTAGGCCCGGGAATGCATAACAACTCGTCATTAGGAATGAAAAGAGACAAATCCCATACCGATTGCGACATATTAAGATATAAGCAACCCGGGTTCTGCTCTGTTCCAGGTGGCTCATTGACAATCCACGGGTGCGTATAGTCGGAGGTTCTCCATCGGGGACTTTTTGGAGGAACCAAATTTCGACAGCGAGGATGAAGACCTGTGACAAGATCTGGAGGCAATGAGCAAGAGGAATGATAGACCTTTGCTTTCTTATCAAATTGTATATATATGTCAGCCACTCGTACCGAGTCGAAGTAGGTCTGGGACGGACGTGGTATGAGTGTCGCAGTATTGTTTAACCAAAATAAAGTTTCATAACATATACAATATACAATACATATCGGCGCTCTTCGAGTCGGTTACATATGGCTGACTTTAGCCCAAAATTCTTCTGGCCTCTTGCCCTACTGATCACTACCTAAAATGCATTTCTGCCTGCATCAGCAAATCCTGATTTTGAGGGTCAAAATGACCTCAATTTCAGCGTTATAGCGTGTTATGGCGCGTTACGTAGCGCTACGTAACACGCCATAGCGCTGTAATGCATCTTCTTGTCTATTGAGACACTTCCCAATTACGGGGTGCTACGTACCTTGGTATAGTACCCATAATGTAATCAGGAATTGCTGATGTGACTTTCGCATGCGAAAGTCTGTGGAGTATGGGCGTAGATGAGTATCATACTGTCCGAACGAGAGAGGATACAGAAAAGTTAAGGGTAATCACCTCGTTATTCGTCAGACGGGAGGGAAACTGGGCGCACCTCAGAATGCAGATACGAAATAGCAGCAAGGAATGGCGACAATAGAAAGAAAACGCAAACTATAAAGGCAAAAACGGACGGATGAGAGGAATGAAAAATCAAGTAGAGATGTGCCCAGGCTGCCCGATATAGCTGCGAGAAGGAAGTCCACCCGCGAATCACACGTTAAGTGCAGGGATAGGTGCCGCGAGCATACGGAGCATCCACGGACCACAGTCTCATGCACGACTCGGAGAGGCGAGGCTAGTCTCTTTCTCGTCATATCAGGCAATTTGGAGAAGGAGGGGGATATGGGCAACACCGCCTCCGAGACACCCTAGTAGGGTGAGAGACGAGAGAAACGTCATGACGTTCATTGAAAAGATGGTTCGGTAACAAATGCTACGCCGAAATATTATCTTATCTTCGGACGGTTCCGCCAACGTTTCGCCGTCTCACAAAAAAATACCAATACTCCGCAAGGTTCGTACCTCGTCCATCCTCGCAAGACTGACTCATGAACACCTCATAAATGCAGGTCACCCCGCGACGACGCACCTCTCTATTCAAGCCCCAGCCACCCATGGTGCCTAGCTGTCGGCATCGACAATATTCTCCTTATGGCGATCCTCAATACTTCTACCACCGACACCACCGTCTTCGAAATTTATGTCCAATATCGCTTCAATCAGTGAATGGAACTAACTCCTGACACTAGGCGCATCCCTGTCCTCCGTAACACCTTTTAATTAGGCAATGCTGTGGTAGCTGGTTCCCCTCCATGACGACTTCGAGCACCTTTCGGACATCAGGACACCCCGTGAAGAAAACTATGCATATGCTTGCGCAGTACGACACGAAGGATGAACACCACGTCGCATTCGTGTTCGGTCGAAGGATTTGCTTAGGGCAGCAGGCTTGGAAAGATAGTTTGCATTGGTGGGGGGGATGGACGTCGAGTACACTGTGTAGCAGCCGCATGGACGAGGGCAATTTTATGCGAGTTCGTTGTTTTTCGTTCATGTTCTATCGCTATCCATTGCTTCGAATGGCTTTTCGTTTCGCCTCTCCATCTTCTTCTTTCCTTTTTTTTTTGAGCCCTTCCCTTATTTGTGGTGATTATCCGAACTACTGAATAACGACCATTTTGGTAGTCATTTATCTGCTCCGTAAAGCAAGTACACACTTAACATTCGCGCCACGTTCCCGAGGATATTGTGGAGAGTTGGGAGTTGGGTAACAGTAATAAATTTTGCTATTGGCTGAACAACACTCTTTCCGTCGGAGCCAGCCCTCTCTGCGGTCCCTTTCTTCGCCTTCGAAAGCTACAAGTTGAGCGGGAATCTAGAAGATTATAAGTGTCGAGTGCTTTAATATACGCGAAACACCTCTCCCTCAATGGAATCTAAATGTAATTGTACTGTTCGCAACAATTGGCGGATCGACGTCAAAGAGAATTAAACTCTCGAGTTTCCGGCTGTGCCCTACACGTAATGGGCAGAACCGTGTTCACTCTGAGATCTGAGCATTGTATCACATTTGTTGGCTCGAGAAATGACAGCTAATGCCTTTTTAATCGACCTGGTTTGCGATTCAGGGTACGCTCGCTCTAGCTAAAATTAACAAGATCAAAAGATCTCGATTACCGAATGGCTTCTTGGGTCTGGGGAAAGAGAAGCCTCATGCGCACGATTGAGGTATTTTCCAAACTGGGATGTGATCGGGCCTCGATCGTCGATCTTCGGTCGGTTCGGAACTTGGTAATTGTGGCGTGGCCGCCTCCTGCTTAGAGACTACCGCAAAAAGTATGCAGCAATCTTGGATGGATATCCTATGCGTACGCATTGTAACTCTACTACTTTTCCTTCTCGGGGGCGCCTGTCGTTTCTAACATGCCTTCACTTGTGGACGAGTGGTCTTTCTTGTGAAATAGGGGCTATTTGGACGTACAGATGTAGCCAAATAAAGATGCCATTTCGGCTTCCGTCCCTCCCAAATCCCTCCACGACCGACGACCACCCATTCTTCACGCTTCGGGGAAGAACAGACCGCCAGCTGCTCTCTAATTCATACTCAAAGTGGCCTTATGGCTTTCTTCCTCCACCCAACCTTCGGGTGACGATCATAGGATTCCGATGACGAACAACCAGACGCTTCGATGGCGACGAAGGAAGACCAGGAAACTCTCCACCTGCTGGTCCAGCACGCCTCGCGTGCATTCCATAAGCCGAATCACACGATAACCAGCTTGCCAGGCATATGATGTGAGTGCGACTTGCATCGTGGTTGGCGAGTGAGCAGGCTTTTGTGAACTCGTTTCCACCGTTGACATCTTATCCTCATCTCGCGTTGTGGCACCATTTCAGCCTCCAGGACAATAAGTTGATGGGTCGAATGGGGCTCTAGCCAAAGGAGCTCAGCAAACTCCTAGCAATGTCGAATGACTCGCTCGTGAAGACGTGCGTATCGCCTAACCTACCTCGTTTCTAGTCCCACTCACTTGTTACGCGACAGCCACCGTCAAGACGAGCTGAGGGAAGGTGCTCAACGGAGTGTCTGCCGACAGTATTACCGGGACTACTACGTTGCTTATGGGCACTTCTGCAACGTGGCGGATCGCGAGAATGAGAACCCTTCCCAATGTATGTTCAAACGTCAAGTCTATCGAAAACTGTTCTTTATGACCTGCTTTTTAGGCCTTCGAGAACAGCCACTACATCTGTCTCAATGCAAGCAGTCGTATACAACCCTTGACGTGGGCCAGCTTCCGAACCTTTCAAGGGGTACCCCGATCCACGGGATCTACTCTGAGGAGGTACTAGGTACTGGCGAACGCGGAGAAGTGGACCGTGGATAGGATGCAGAGGTTCCACGATCGGGTCAGGTTCATCCGAGAGGAACTTCAGAGGAGCGCCGCGATGACTTCACCAACGTAGGTGCTCCATCTCACGTCCTATATCCAAGACATTAATATGTGGCCATAAACTCAATTAGATCTGACGTGGCGGCGTGGATCAACAACAACACCGACGAGACCCAGGCGAAGACGAGCTCAGGCAGATCGAAGGTTGCCGGTGCGTCGGAGGACAAAGGATTATCGATTAGGTGTGATGATGGCGTTCGACGAAGAAACAGACGCGACGAATAGAGTGGAATCAGAGTGGAGTGCAGAAGCGGAAGTCAAGCGACTCCAGAATGCGCTACCGACATGGCATCTAAAGAGTACGATTGCAGGCGACCCGACGACATTGAGTGTAAAGGAGAATGCGAGGGAGGCGACCACTATTACCAGATGGCAATTAGCAATACTCCAACGCAGCCGGATGTTATTAGCAGGTCGTCATTGAGGAATTTGCAGATCACGAGCAGCTTGATGGATGTTGGGCCTATGGACGTTGCGGTTAATGTGGCGTATTTTCCCTATTTTTTTCTTCTTCTCTTATCCTGATAATGTTATAATTCTCAGTGTATGACCAGTACTACCCTTCTCTTGCAGCGGCCTCTGTTCAGCCTCCACCACCAGCCACCGGCGTAGCCTCCTCTTCCTCGCATTCACTGGTGGTCGCCGTAGCCCAAGACGTCGACGAGGAAGAGGAATACAAGAACTTCGACGCCTACTATCCGGGCTCGTTCACCTATCGGGAGTACAGGAATATTTCAGCAACGACAGCAAAGTGAAGATGGCCGAGACGAGGCTCAATGCAACCCGGAATGGTACCGGCGGGGTCGATGGATGGCTGATGAGTGGAAATGGGTATTCTGGGGTGAGCGGGGATGACCGACGAGTACGAGCTGGACTGTGGCGGTTCCAGGAAGCAATCATGGATACTCCACGGGACGTATCTGTGGAGTTTAAGGTACCTGAGGACGACCCTACGGTCATGGGTGAGTTTATTCTACATTTCGTGTACCGAGGGGTCGCTACGGGATAATTGCTGACGGGTACGTCCTCCACAGTCAAAGGAATACAGGCGAATCTTTGTCATCCACTCAGCGAATATGAACGCTCGCCGGGCGGCGAGAAATAGTGATTAATGCAATAAGTAAGAAGAGCGAGGCGTGTATGTCTTGGCGATGGAGGCATGAGATGTCAAGATAGCGAGCTTGTCGATGACAAACATAAGACATAAAATCATCGAAGCAAAGGGACCGCTCCAGCACCTGGCAGAAGGATTTGGCAGGTGACATGGCATCATAGGCGAAGTTGGGCCTTCATGTTCTACAAAGAAAGCATGCGTAAGTGTCAGTGTGTCCGTTGTAAGCGATAATGCGCACCAGAGGGTGATTACTAGACATCTGCGTAGCATAGGAAATTCAACTTATTAGCACAGGAACAAGGGAGACGGCTGAGTTCGAACGAACCTGAGGTTCCCAGCTCCCTCTGCAACTCTTCTTGATGTCCGCATATGGGCGGTTCATAATACGAGAGAGTAAAGTAGGGTGCTCGCTCTGGATGCGCTCGTCGACTTCAACTATCATGTTCTCCTTCACCTTGCGAGCGTGCTCCCTGGTAACGAAGAAAAAAAGGCATTAGCAACGAGGATAGATTCGGTACCACTCCACGAACCTGGCATTCTCCATGATCTCTTCCAATGTTGGCCGCCTGTTCGAAGTCTCGAGGAGGGATACAATAGACTAGAAAGTCGGGCCGAATTAACAAGGAGCGTGCACGATGCTTGAGCCCATACCTGGGTCATGGTTCGATGTTCGCACCTCCCAGACTCGAAAGTCTGCTCGTGGTCCTTGCAAGCAGAGATGCAGATCTGCTCAGATCGATCACGATCGGTCAGTAGACACGCGATGAAGAACGCGACACTTACTGCCAAAGGCTTCTCGCTGATCCGGATCGGCAGTCGAGGACAAAATCCTGAGCAGCTTCTATCGGTGTTGCGGATCTTCTTTGTGAGGCCTCTGTGGCGTAAACGATTGAAGATAGGCTCGACAATCACTGAAGGAAATGAATTGGCATTGAAGACAAGTTCGAAAGCTAACGAGAGAGACGTACCACGTCGAGCAATGCGGCGTACTGTGAGAGCAACGTATAAGTCAAACCCAACAGCGACGATCAAAGTCCTGCCAACGCACGGGTACTCTTAATATCGCCAGCTCGATTGCAACGTTGATGCCACAGATCTGTGGATCCTCGATCAGCGGGAAATGAAGAACCCGTGGCGAAGACGTACTGAGAAGAGTTCCGGAGTGGCAGGAGTCGACGATCGCCTGTATGAACGTGAGCAAAATGTTCGTGCAAACTTCAATAAGAATGACTTACCATAAGTCGACAACCCTTCCTAAGACGCTTTACTAGCAACCTGTTCAACACCTTGGAGAGCTGTTGAGACGTTGAGAACGATGTAGAGGTAGCAGCCGCACCTTATCTGTGATAATCTTCTCTTCGATAATATGACTATCGCTAGGGTGGATAGCATCGCATGGGATGATATCTGCAAGGGGGTTCATATCGAATCGCAAGGAATAAGTACCAGCAAATACGTACACTCCTCCTGCCCATCTTCTTCGATACCTGCGGCGTCTGCGCGTTGAAATGAATGCCCCGAATCTATGTCGGTATCAGACGGAGAACACGCATTGGACAGAATCAGAGTAATACGCACAGAGAAAGAATTAGTCAACGTTGTCCTCGGGCAAGATGAACTTCTCGAGCTGGGTCCGCTGATCCACGTAGTAAGATAAGAAGGGCAGCAGTAGCGACAGCGGCGAAGGAACCTACGATATTGTCTTGTGTTGGACGATCAGACGAGGAATCGCCCTCCGAGAGCACGATGATATCTTCCCTAGCGAACTTGAAGCGATCTGAAAATGAATGACGAATGAACACCCACAACACAAAGTTAGGTCATGGAAAACAGACCTAATAAGACCCTTTCCACACAGGCAACATCGTTCGTCGGCTCTGTCAACTTCCACCCAGTGCCCGAGTATGTAATGCCGACTAAGAGCGCCCTCTTCCGACGTTGAGGCCTTGACTGGCAGTGAGGAATGGCCTTAATGAGGTTAAGCTGCAGAGAAGCGGCGTCTTCAGCGGATGCGGGAGAAGGGGACGGAAATGCAATACTTACAGACGCATGGACCAGGGCCTTGAACGTGATGGACGGGGGACGGAAGGAAATGTTTGGAGACATACTCTGGGGCAGAAGGAGAGACATAGCCTGAATCACTCGTATTAGTATCATATTCTTATCGTATAGGCGAACTCGGATCGCGGACGTACCACTGAGGCCCGTGGAGAATGAATGTGGTGTCGAGTGAAGGCTGAACTGAAGCTTATGCCTTTAGCTCCTGGTCAACGACAACCGTGATACCTCCAGATGCTGGAGGAGAAGAACAAGAAGGCCAGAGAGAGCATCATCTGCTGCTCGACTTTATAACGGATTCGCGAATCCATGGGCTGTGGAGGAACACAGCCATTGAGGCAGAGCAGGTGTTCACTGTGCCATCGCGGGCGCCTATCGTGCGTCATCCTATCGTGCGTCATCTTGATAGGCATTGGGGAATTAGGCGGGCTGATAGGCGAGGACTGCAGGACGGACTCATGTCGTGCGAGGAGGTGGTAGGTGGTCAACAACATCACCCAAGTTTCGTGCCCACGTTGTAGGCACGTGTGAGTTTCGGGTCGCGTAGATAAGATCTGAACGGTGTGAATTACACCCGAATGTTTGCCCTCTACCAACCCCACTGAAGCGTGTCTGAGACTCTGAGAAACCCAAGGTATGAAGTAATATAGATTCAAAATCGGGAGGCTATAATTATGTCGGACACGGTCGCAATACATGCGGCCTGCGCTGTGTACAGGGTAGTGTGATAGTGTCTCCGATGCACGCGGCTTCCAACCCTGAGTCTCATTTCTTCCAGGCGCCGTCCTTTCGAAGTCACCTCGAGGCTTCCTCGAAAATAACCTTGAAATATTTGCTGCGGAAGGCGGCCATCTTATCGCCCATCTGCAAGCTTCATCGCCGCCCGCTGGACCAGTCGCCCGTCTCCTCTGCTTCAACACTTCAACGATCCGTAATGAACGGCTCATTTCCTCGACTTTACGACCGTCGCCTTTTGGTGTCGGGCGTATATTTTTGTATACAAATTCCGCCAAAATAGGTCATCTGCTCCTTCGAAATGGGGATTTTTTTTACGACTGCTCGCGATGGAGCTCCACATTTTGAATGCGAACCGAAGTCTGTTCTTTTTATCCTAAATTTGTTCTCTTTTCCCCTTATTTTAGAGAAGCCTGCTTCTCGGTTTTGCCACCTTCGTGACCGACGATTGGCCTCCACGAATATTTCAAGGGCGACCCACTCTCTGTCCTCTCGGAAATTTCTCCAGACCCAAGGACAAAACAGCGTGCCTATCCCATTTATTGATATAAAATGGTGCAAGGACAACTAAGCATCATCTCGAAAAAGGCATTCCTAAGCAGGCAACGTCTTCCACTTTACCTGGAGCTCGTCATGATATATGAAAGCAGTCTGGAGTGACCTAATTATACTCGGAGTACTCCAGAGTACGGACGGACGGACGAGATATCAGAGACAGGCTCTAACGGCAGCTCTATTTTCTGCTGGCATTCCGTTGTTATTTAATGAATAGGCGACACTACCTTCAGTGCTGTTTATTTGAGCACCTTCGATGACGTCGAGGACGGCCCCGGTTGTCCGGGCTGATTAGATCGTGGATCATAATCTTATCTTGACCCACGGTCCGTCCCCACATTTTTTTCCATGAACCTGCACCTGGCGATTTTCAAACATCGCAAAGTGTCGCATCTTCGGCCTGCAACAAATACGATTCGCATCGCTCTGAACGACTGTAATTTCCTCCTGCTGTCATTAGAACCCTAGAAAAAGCTTGCCCCTCCTTCTCGCCCATGCATGCAGGTTCAGAGGTGAGTATAACCTTCTTCCTGATGGTGCTCGCCGAGCATCGGCCTCTATTTCTTTCACCGACGACCATTGGTGAAGACACGTTCCCCCAAGCAGGCCATAGATCTGGAATATGTACTCGCGAGCAAAGAAACAGATGTTCTTTGAGATGTCGTCTCCGTGAGCGCGACGAGGCACGAAGGTATCCTGGTCGAACGGAAAGCTAACAGGAGCTAAACTGCATCCTTCCAGGGAGTGTTCCAAACCTCTGGCACAGTATTGTGAATGTCAGGGCGCTAAAGAAGACCGATATCAAGCTCACCAGGCGTCCCCCTTTGAATTGGGACGGAGGTAACAAGGGTTGAAGCCATGGGTGCTGCCGCGTCCCGGCAGCTATTCTTGGAACACGAGGCATGTTTAAATCCTTTCTCCATCCTCGGATTCTCACTTCTAATTTTTGAGTAGACCCTACGATACGCTTTGTACTACAGCCTTTCCTGATTAAAATCTCTCATAGGCAAATCGTGCAAAGGCATCGAAGCCGGTCTTTGGGCTCCAATCGTCTGGGCGCTGGGGGTGCAGCACGTCTATTTGACAGGACATGAAGCTGGATAAAAAGAGTATAAGGATCATGAGGTGATTTTAAGCTCTCCGTTTGTTCAGATGTTTTCACTTATACTGAGCGACGCGATTTACATGTCTTCAATTCCCTCCCTCTCGCCTCTCGCTTTTCGTACCTTGCCCAAATTCTACGAACACAGCAGAATCCAGATACTTTACAGTGAGTAATCCCTACGGGCCTCCCGATACCCCAGAGGATGACGATAAACTCATCTAGCTCTCCTACCGCCCATCGACAGCGTCTTCGACGATGGCAAGAATCCAAGATGTCTCAACCGAGATCCTCATAGAGATTTTCCACTTCGCACTGGAGACCGAAAACCCTTTATCCACATCGCCATTCGATACCCGACGGTACATCGGCGCCGTGTGCTCGTTCTGGCGTGACGTCCTCAACGGCACCCCATCTTTATGGCAGTCGATTAGTCTTGCTCCAACCTCTTCCCAAAGCGCTGACGAAGGCCGCGCCATCGCCCATGCCTGGCTTCAGCGCAGTCACAACACACTCTCTCTTGATTTCTGCTCCAAGCTGCCCCGCCAGCTGCCCGGTCGCATCGAAGACCTCCTGTTCGGTGGCGGCGCTATCAGCATCGTGGAAGATATTATCCGCCCAGTCGCTTGGAGGCTCGTCTCCCTCACCTGTATCCTCACAGGCTGCAAAGACGATATTCGCGCCTTCCTCACCCTTCCGCCGGCCACCTTTCCGAGTCTCGAGAGCGTCAACATCGTCTTCCTCAACAACGTCCAGAACCCCCGATCGGATTTCACTTTCGACGAGAGGAGGTCGTTCTCGGTGTTTGTTGATGCCCCACGCCTCACGAGTGCGAAGCTTCATCTCCTCAATGGCGTTCATCCACTCGACTTGCGGCTTCCGTGGGGCCGGATGAAGTTGCTGGATTTCGGTAACATTCCTATGGCGGACGATGTCTTCATGAACATCATGCAGATGTCAGCGGCCTCGCTCTGCGACGGATCATTCAACGTTGCCTTCGAGCCGCAATCCCATCCTCCACTTGCTACGACCTTCCCGCAGATAGCTATGCCCAATGTCATCAAATTTCGACTTATCCTCGGTCGCCATCTCGCAGATCCAGATTTATTCAAGCTCCTCAAATTTCGCGCTGTGAAGTATTTACAAATTGAGAAAGCTGGAGGTTTTACAGGCGTCGATCTCGAGACGATCGCGCCGCTCATACGTCCCATGTCAAGTTCTCTGGAGCACTTTACCATCCTCAACCCCGACGAAGAGACGAATACTATACCACGTAGTCACGTATATCACCCAGAAATAGCCGCCATGCTTCGAGCCGTTCCAGGCCTCATATATCTTCATCTACCTCGAGGGATTTTCCTTGACGGTGCAGTTCTCGAGGACATCGCCTCGGGGCGTGTCCTCTCGCGTCTTGAAGCATTGGACGTGGCTGTGAGCAGCCTTGAGAACGGCTACCGAATAATCGAGATGGTAGTGGCCCGAAACGATGAAGCTCAGTGCCTCGCCTTAGACTCCCAAGCATCCTCATCTTCCCAAGTCTTCGACGTTGCGATACCCCGGATTACGCCCATCGTGCGCCTCCAGTTGCAAGTGCCGCTCGCGGACAGAAATGGTCTGGAGGAGTTGCTGACTGAGTTCGTATCTTCGGGTCATTTGGCAGACACGGTCGTTCGGCTCGTTGTTTGAGACGGAGATTTATCCACAGCGTCGAAGGGAGAGGGCCGTGGCTGATGGTATTAGACTTGCATGGTTTCCTTTTCTTGAAACTTCGCAGCAGCAGATGGTGTTTGATTCTTTCTTGTGGACTGATGTATCTGGTCGTGTTGATTAGCTCTATTGATCTTGTAATTGTACAATACGAATCATCGACTTGATTTACCAGAACAGCACCAGGAACCTGTCCAACTCAACCGATTATAAAACACTAAAGCGATGATATTGGGACGTTTTGGTAGGCGGGTAGCGTGGAGCAAAACAACGGATAGGAGAGCGAGAGGAAAGTGAAGATTTTTGGGCGAAATGAAAGGTCGGAAGTATGATAAAAGTCGATAGTGTAGGGAGCGAGCACGGGCTACAGGGATGATGGAAGTGCGAATAGGGCAAAGTAGCCGTAGAATGGAAGTAAAGAAAACCGTGGAGTTGTCGGATCCGAGGAGCGTAACGATGAATAGGGAAGGAGAGTCGAAAGAAAGAACCTTGAGCCTCCGTGTACCTGCGCCTTATGTCGAGATTCAGGCCATTCGAAAGCTATAGAGAACGAGAAAGGTCAGATAAGACTGGCGACAAGAAACATTTAAGGCCCACGCACCTAGCCGTGACTTCCAGAAATTGCTCATCTCACGCCCGTCGTCCTCCTTCGCGTTCCTACCCGTCTTCATCCTCTGCTGTTGGACACCGAGAACGACCCCCGGCGATGCCGAGCCTTGACATAAAGGTTCAGGTAGCGCCGACAGATATCGTGGCTGCAGACACGGACTCATAATGAGAAACATACCCCGGACGATTCGCGAAATGACAGACCTGATCTACGTTAGGATGTTGCGAAGAGTCGTATGAGGTCATTCGCTGTCGGATCGACTAGCTTGGATGAGGACCCTGAAGTTGCGGACGTACTAGAGGGTTGGAAAGAGCCTGCGTCGCCGACGTCCCATCGACACCTTGCGAGACAGGTTGCAAGTCGCCAGCGGGCGACGAAGAGACTCTATCGACCTGGTTTGCACCGTCTCGTCCGAAGGGCGAATTGCCGAGCCTCCGGAGCAGTCAAGGATCGGCGACTGAGCAGGATGTGGGGTAGCGGGGTCGATGGAAGAGGACGGAGCGAGTCGGCGATGACGTGTCCTCATCTCGATAGGAGCCCGGGCATGACGTCGAGCACCAAGAGTTGGGCTGTGGGGGCGTCATAAGCTGCTCGATGGAGGTCTGTCTCCGCGTCCGCTGGAAGGGGTTGGCGGCGATCCTGCGCCTTGTTGCACTGTGCAAGTCCAGCTCTCTACGGATCGAAGGCGACAAAGGGCGAAACGTTCATGACCCGAGAGATCAAATGATTGACGGCCAGCTACCGTTCTTGAGAGCTGTGGTTAGCTGGCGAGAACGACGATGGCTGAGCTCAGACTCACAATTTTGGTAAGTACCACGTCAACGTCGTTTCGTTCGCCTATCCCCATCTGACAAGCCACGACACATAGACTCCGGTGGTTCGAGAAAAAAATGAGGACTTGATGAACTGAGGATCAAGAACAGCCTCAAAAGAGCAAGAAACTAGGGCTTACAAAGCAACGTTCGCCATACACGCGCGATGAGTAGGATACGAAGATCCATACGACCAACGAGTTCCTCAAGAAGCAAAAGGAAGTCGGTCGACATGTCCTGCTCCTGGAATGGCGGCCATTCATGGCACTGCATAACTAGAAAGGATTTTGAATTCGCTGGTGTGGAGCCAGTGGAAGGGAAACGCACGTGTATAGCTCCGACCCTCCTCTTCCCTAACATCGTTCTTCTAGGCATTGTCGATGAGATAGTTGATGGTATAAATCTAGAGGCGGGTGTACATCAACGAAGCACATCTTGATGGGTCATACGACGTTCTGACTGGCGAATCGGTTGCAGGTGCCCAGCGTAGGTGGCATTTCGATGTCGTCGGAATAGTTGGGGTATATAGCTATCTGGCGTTAGTATTCGGGCTCGCCGTCGAAGATGCTTATCAACTCACCAATCGGCAGGTCCTTCAGAACTGCAACGTCCGTGTGAGGTCCCTTCGAAGTGGGAAACCCCTCCATCTTGACGATCTCCCTCGCTTTCGTCTGTGTGAGCGGCGGCTCCAACATGGACGATACGGCAGCTGAAGTGCTTCGGCAACTGCATATACCCCAACCAGGCCAGGGAACCGTGTCTCCAGTGGCGACCTCAAGTTTCGGGTCTCTGGCAGAGCAAACGGGCGACGCGAACCCTATGGGCGTGATCACGAGCCGGGGATCTTCATGAATTACCGACAGTTGGCTCGAAGGAAGGGCAGGGGAAGAAAAAGATCGTTCATGGCGGCTGGATGTGAGCGATGGTCGCCAGGAACTTGTCTATAAGGCAGATTCACTTCGCATCAGCGCCCGGGCGTACAAAAACGAAGACGAAACGGAAAACTCACACAGGATTCCTGCTATTGTGCTATCGGGATGACGGTTGCGCCGGATGAACCTAGTGTTCAGAACACAGATGTAGGCGCTGATGAACGGCGAGGATGTGATTATGGAGGTCCTTGTCGTCTTAGAGAGGCGATTTCGAAGAAGTGAGAGCATGTCTGGAGAGAGAGCTGGCGGAGTGCCTATAACGTGAAGTTTGGTTGTGGTCGCGTTGCCGTGCGACTTTAGGGCCGGGTAGATAAGATCACAACAAACGGAATCAGGTCAGGACAATGTACCACAACCGTCGGTGTTAAAAAAATAAATGTACGTCGCCTATGACACCCATTTAAAATAATGACGCTGAACCCCTTGTACAGACCGCCGTAAAGGGGCTGTAATTTGCTTCTTGATCCAGCGTCAATTATGTTCAAAGGGGTCCGGTGCTCTCTCCCAAACGTCTCTCTCCATTGTAAGAGGCGTATATCGAGGTCGCTTGTTTAAATTATGTGAATACATAAAAGATAATTGGTAAATATTACCACTCTTTCCGTGGGCTCGTCCTATCTCCACAGTATCTCGCCGACCTGATCCTCACTGTAACCGCCTTCACACCACGACGGCGCATTCTCAGTAGTTCGTTCCCCGGATATTCGACCTCTCGCCCTGTTGCTGAGAATAAATTCCTGGGACGCTCCAGCTACTGAATCCTCTGTGTATGATTGAGTCTGGAGACTGGGTGTAGCTCCTCCATAAGGTCAAGCCTTCGTCGCCTATATTTTCGAACGTCAGCACCCCGACATCAGCGACAAGTCTCTCATTGTCCACAATCTCGAATAATGGGCATTCGGAAACTTCCACGGCGGTGTTTTTCTTCTCTTTCAGTTCAACAAAGTAATACGGATTTCTCCTCTTCGCCGTTCCAGGCGCGGAGCTATTTGGGTTGACATAGATCCTCAGCTCCTTTGGGCCATTCAACAATTGCACCGCTTTGAAGTGCTTCTCATTCTCCGAGGGCCAAGTCTGCAACGCTATTTCTCCAAGAGGCGACCCACGTGGCTATGAATCGCTTTCGTGATGCCCTATTGAGGTGAGAGGAAGTAAACCCGTAGACAGCATTTAATATGACTCTATTCTAGGTGGTCACGATGCTAGCAATAGAACGCCTGCGGAATCTTCTCGCCTGCGTTTTCTCTGGACTAAGTACATACTGCGTTCTTGTCGTTGTCCTTCTATTTCAGCTCTACAATACTTGCTAAATCAGGGAATTCTTATTCTCCCGCGTCGAAGCTGTTCACTCGCGTGGTTGTTAGGCATGTGACAAGCCGACAGTAATTCATAGAAATATCATCAAGATCGTTAAATACATAAAGAAAAAAAGAACTAACTCGTAGCCAGACGTGTGGGATCGTATGTAAGGTCATCAAACGGGGGATAGGGTAATGGTATACGGATCATTAAATAAGACAGACGAGATGAAGGCCGGGGCGATTGGACGGGATCATCATCCTAGTTTAGCCTCTCGCGGCTAAAAATACGCGTTACTGGAGTAACGAGAGAGTTCGTTTGGGGCGGTTGAATCTTCGTGGACGGAATACGATGGAAACCGAGATGAACAGAGACGAAGACCGGAAACGAATACTGCCTGGTGGGACCTGCGTCCGACCAGATGTCCGTCCACTGACTGGACGGCGGGTGGGTCGATGGGGGAGGCTCGATGAATCATGATGAAATCGAAACTTCATGCCGATGACTGATGGAATTCCGGGTGGCGGTTCCGCCGCTGAGCAGCTACGTGACACTCAGGTGCCACTCGTCGGGGCGGCGCGAGCTGTTGGCGATCCCGACGAAGCGCGTGCGGCCCATGAGGAAGTCGACACGCTTCATGCCCGACCGCTTCTCCTCCTCGTACTCCCTCGAGCTGCGGAGGCGTCTGTACCGGTGCTCGTACGCGCGCGTCGCGCGGCGCTGGTCGTGCTCCGTCGGGAAGGAGCTCCACTCGTTCGAGGTGATGTTCAGCCGGAGCGAGCGGTAGATGTAGTCGAAGACGTCGCCGACCGTGACGTACCGGCCGTTGGACGGGTACACCTTGATGGTCCAGGGGAGGTAGGGCGAGGTGATGTAGAGCGCCGAGAGTGCTGGGGTGGTCGCTGGCTCGCGCAATGCGCTGCTAGAGACGAGATGATGGTGACGGGTGATGGAGGCCGGCGAATCGATCAAGTCCCAAACGACGGCCGCGTTCTCGAGGTAGTGGTGAGGGCGGACGGTTCCAGCGTGTCTCGACGAGCTGGGTGCCTTCTGTGGCGCGTAGGATTGCACCTGGGGCACATAATAGTGGGAGTTATGGCTCGGAGTCTTCGAACCGTGGTACGAGGAGGCGCGGGGGAGCGGCGGGGCAGTCGAGGGGGGTGTAATCGGCCCCAGAGACGACTGGTTGGTCGAAACTGAGTGGGACAGTGCTGGTAAGGCTGCTGGTGGAGAGTAGAGGATATTCTTGTAGGCGAAACGGACTTGCTTGGGGACTTTGACTGGCATTGTGGAGTGCGAATTTTGTGGGTTCGTTGAGATCGTTTGAGAGTGTGTACGCGTTATAGGTTGTTATATCGTGAGTGGGGGTTGCGTAGAATGGACAGAGGGCGGTTGAAAGTCGCGTCTTATATTAATAAGGAACAGAATGCGTTGTCAGGTCCATACCGCCTCTCGTTGACCGAAACTTTGAGTGGAGATCAGAGCTCCCCTAAAGGCACCGCCATCAGCCCAAAATTTGGCTATGCAGCGCCGATGGTCTGTCCATGTACTGCTATGCTTGTCAGGTTGATAAGGCGTCGTTAAGTGTACAGTCAAGTAAAAATAAGATCGCCTCGGAATGATAGAGCGCAGATACAGTCGGAATGTGGGGGGAAAGAATGTTCGAGGGACTCTCAAAGGTCGGAAAGCTCGGGAACCATAATAAAGTTCCGTCCGGCGTCCGCAGTGTCGTCATCGTCCTAACAGGCGCTTGCGGAGCGCAAGGATTTGCATTGGCACTTGGAGCGGAGCCACGGCATCGTTCGGCGTCTGCGCCATTCGTCATTCGTGCTCTCATTCTTGGTGATTAGTGCTGACAGTATGACTGGTGGGGCTATAGCATTCCACAGTCGACCCGAGCCCCGATGCTCAGAAATGAACTGCGGAGCGAACATCCCTGGGTGAGCATTACCCACTCCCTCGTCGAGTGCTTCTCGCAGTGTATGGGGGGGGACGAATGGGCGATTGCCCAGGATGAGGCGCTACAGAATGGAAGGAGGATACAGCCACACAGCCCCGTAGCCTATCCCCATAAGTCCGCTTCCTATTTTCGGCGCTTCCGGATTGGCGACGCAATAAGCGAAATGCACACGCCCGAATATAGGACGAGAGCCTCGTGCAGGCACGTAACGAACACGAGGCAAATATGTGTCCATTTCCGCATTCCCAACTCCAGTGGTGTCCTAGGATGAGCGGAACTGACTCGACCGACTTAATTAGATGACTACCACTGGAGAACGTTCGTGAGCGCAGTAGCCACCGGCTCCCAGGCCCTACGTCAGCTTCATTGTCAAATAAGGAAGACGCGACCCAACAAAACACCTTTGCCGACGTACTGCTGCTGTGCCCGCCTTGGAGAGCTCCATGTGATTATCATTGGGGCTGCTCAGCGCCAACTAAAGGCTATACATGGGGCGCATCAGCTGCCAGTCACATAAACTTACAACCTTTCAGTATCGTCCTCGATGCACTACAGAAAAAGCCTTTGAATGCGTTGAAGCACAAAGATAAGGGTTTCATTCGAGGAAACGACGCAGTGTGCCAAGCTCTCGCCGATTGATTGTCCGCCTGTAAGCTGGAAACAAAGGAAGTGGGTGGCTTCGTGTGTCCGTCAGAATCAATGATGGACGGACGGCCACAAGTGTACACTGCTACCTGATGCCCATAGCGTCAAAACTCGACAGTCATTTCGTTCTGTTAATAGACTTGATTGAATTAACACCCTAATAGGTTGAAAGTGGGGTAGAAGACAGAACGCGAGGCGTTCCCAAGAGCAATGCAGCCCCGCGTCACTCACACTCGTTATCCGGAATACATACCTCAGCTTCTCGAGAGGCTATGTGCGCCTCTACCCACAACCCCTAAATGTTCCCTTGCGAGCGGGCATTTTTAGCCTTCGCCCTGTACTCATCTGTACAGTAGTAATGCACCTAGATCTAATGATGATATGCTTGATCTTCTTTGCATTCCACTCTGTGTTCGTGTCCACGGAGGTGACCCTTAGCCCGGTTCTTATCACGAGGGTCCCGGATGACGACCACTCTCGCCAGACTTAATCCCTGTTCTCGTTATTTTACCTCGTTTCTAACGCCTTCTTTCACATAGCATCTACCCTGTTCCTATCGTTTACATTGATACGCCCTCTTCTTCATGCTGGTTTCAAGGGAAGCACCCCTACTTATGTTGACGCCAGCGCGTTGAGTTCCAGTCTCCTCGTGGCATGGACAACAATTCGCTCAATGTGTTAAAGTCTTGCTAGCCCTCGAAGCTTTGTCGTACGTTAGTCACGGTACGTTGCTATCCCTGCTCTCCCCCTTCCACCAACTTATCACCAGCACAGCCTTGTCTATCTTTTGTCTCCTTTCACTTACGTGCACTGCACTGTCCATTTCGCCGATTTGGATGACCTCTCAAGCTCAAGAATGCCGGGAGAGGGATCTTTGGGAAGTTTTCTCGAGTGATGCTCTACAGGTGCGCCCCCCTCCTCTCGCACCAATGGTCAAAAAGCCCGCCTCACTGTCCTAAGCTTGGATCGGATCGGTGCCCCATCACACGCATGTCCCAGAAAACGTCGCCTTTGAAGTGGAAGAAGCCCATGCCCAAGGCACTTAGGTCATCGATCTGCTGTCTCTGGCGACCATTGCTAAAGCCGGGGTCGAGACGACTACGGGTACGTTCCATTCAGACCCTCTCTCTCTGCACGTGTCATTAATTAAGCCTTCCTCCGAGACAACGATAATGCGGCTCGCGTCTAGTTTACCTCGGGCAACGTTCGATTGGAGGATAGCCCCGAGATGGGGACGTATGTGAACCTCTTCACGGGGGAATCATTCCTTTGATGCCTTTGAGGTTGTTCTCTCAAAGCACCTGTCCTCGTCTGCATCGGCTCCTTCAGCGCGGACTTCTTCTACTCACATGGCCACGCGTACTTCGTGCCCATTGCGTACCGGACCTTGACGTTGCGCCGTCACAGTCGGATTCCGAGTCTCGCACCCTCTTGGATCTCCCCATAAGGGAAGTATCCTCATTTATCCCGGAATCGAAAGCTCACCATTTGGTCAGGGTCGGGCGCCTATTGTTCAGGTCAAAACCTGCATGGCGGAATAAGCGACGGCTCACGTATTTTGACTTCGATTAGGCGACCTCACCTTCAGCAAATTACTTGTTGCCACAGTACCTGACCATTTGTTATCCCCATTGAGCAGGGCAGATCAACGGAACCAGATCTTCCTGTGCTAGTGTTTGCGATGATTTGGGTTTATGGGCGTATTCTCTTACTCCATGAGGCTCAGGTACGAGTGCTCGAAAAAATTGTCTATTTTTCAGGATTTTATGGAAGAGAGGGGGATGCGCGCCAAGCACCTACGTTGATAGCGCACAAGTGGCGAGGACCATAGCGGGACACCGTGAGTGTGCTGTTGCTTCTTCACAGAAAGCGCTCCAAGGTGAGTTCGTTTACTGCAGATAATACGGATTCGACGCAGGACGGCGGGGCCGAGATTTGGATGATTGTGCTTTGGCCAATCAACTACTTAACGTCTTCCATTCAGCGACACGGAAACCATGAACACTTCGAAGTGAATACGCACAAATCTATGGACAGGCTAGATCCCGTGAATAACGCCAAGAAGACGCCTCGTGTCGTGCTTTGGCCCATCGACTAAACGCGTCGCCAACTCCGACGCTCCCTACCCTAAGTGACTCGTAGCACACCCCCATTTGGACGAAATTTGCGGAGAGTCTTCAGCCATCTCATTAGATTACGTTCTGTAGTCGTTGAACAATGGAACTGACCGTGAGATTGACCGGCCGCGCAGGGCGATTAAACGCGCATCCGCCCCTATTCGACGAGTGGCTCGCGTTCGCGCTTTGCTATATAACAACGCTTTGGCTATCTTCTGCACGCTTGTCATTTCCCCGTCATTGACAGTTCACTTAGACCCCCCATCTCCTATCATTCAACTCCCGACCCCATCCCCGAGATGTTTAATAATCTCTTCATTTCTGCTGATAGCTGGGACTTCTTTCTTCCTCCCGCTCAACACTGGTCGGACCCGTTCAACGTCGGGGAGTGGCATGTAACTAAGTGAGTATCTCCTTTCATCTCTGGCCCAAGCCACAACTAATAATACCCAAAGCGATGACGAATTTGGCCACCTTTTCGACGTAGATTTCGACCAGGAGCTTGCAGCATACAACCCCGAGTTCTCCTTCGAACTTGTACAGCCGAACGACTACAGTGGCAGTCTTTCTCCGCCTTCTCCTTCCTCCGAATATGCCTCTTCGTCTGCATTGCCGATCTCTGCCCACTTGGACATCGCAGAGACGTACGAGACGACTGCTGTATCCTATCCAGCAACTCCATTCCCATCTTCCGCTTTCGTCTTTGAGGGTCCTGGACCCAAGTTTCCATTGAGAGAGACTCTAGCCACGGTTGGAAATGACGCGGATGTTCATATTCATACTGTCAACCCTTTGTCACACCCTGCCACCACGATCAAAGCTCTAGCAGAAAAAATGCCTGCCAACCGCAAGGGAAAGGCAAGAGCACGTCCATCACCACCTTCCGAAGATGCGGAGAATGAAGAGCCTCCACGGAAGCGCCAGCATCGTGTCCGAACGGAGGCACCTCCCCCACCGGAGTGCACCCAGAGTACGGCCAAATACTACAGGCTAGGTCAAAAGTACTACTGCAAGGTCTGTCGCGAGGCCGGCTATATTTTCTCGCAGCAATATGAGCGCGATATCATTCGCCACCTAGAGGCGAAGATGCACACCATTCCGGAGCACGTCTGCACCGTGGAGTTCAACTGTCCTTGCCCCGACAATCGTGCGTACACGAGGAGGGACAGTGATAAACGCCACGTTATCACGTACGTGAGGAAGGCACGAGCGGCGGCGGTTAAGGCTGGAGACGCGGTTGAACTGAAGGAGCTCGATGCATATATCGCGTCCGGGGTCCAGAAGAAGTGGTGGGCAAAAAATAAATTTGATACATAGTCTTTACAAATGAGGCATGATGAGACCGAGTCATAGTCGCTATTCATGATGCCGGATTGCTCGTTTAAACGTAATTTTACTGTAAGAAACGATCCTCAGATACATCATGCAAACATTATACTCAAGCTCGACTCTAATCGAAGTTATGATTTAGAGCTATTTCTCAGACTGTGCTGTACATCCGGATTAGCGCTCGGTTAGACGCAGGTCGTGAAGCTAATATTGAAGAATAAGAAATGAGATTCTTTCCTGTTTCTTTCTTGGATATTATTCGACTCGCGTCGGGATTGGCATTGAATCGGCATCAAGTCAAAGTACGCCTTGAATTATCCACAGTGCCTGAGCATAAAGGACCGCCAGTTCTCATCCTGAGGATCTTGTAGTTGTTCTGTCCTATGCGACGTCGGATCCCAAGCGTCGAGGAGAGGATGCCCATGCCTCAGGCGGGTTCCCTTTTCTACAAAATCTACTCTGGCGGTAAACCCAAACTGTAGACGTATCGTCTTGATGAACAGACCGACGGGGAGATTTTCAAGTGCTTCCTTGCAACTAGTGAGAAGGCGTAGAAGATTACAAACGCTGATTTAGCCGACTAGCTGGCCCCCACGGATTGAATCTTGCGTAATTTAGGTGATAACTTACCCTTCAACCTTGCTTGTGCCAGAGGCTACGACATTCCTGGAATTTTAGGCTGCTTTTCCATCGCTGGTGACGATGTGGATGTTCGATATGGTTTACTTTAGCAATTGGGAGTTTCGGGGCAAAAGTACAAGGATATTTGAATACTCGAATCCTCCGTCACGGACTTGCGCTCGTCAAGCTTTTAAGCATGACTAAAATTCCAATACTAGAAATTACAGCGATGGGACGCCGAGCTCGAGACTAGAATATGTCGGGCTAAGGTCGTAGATAAATCAACGGTCTGCTGATAGTGGGGCTTGTGAGGAGGAGGTGGTAAAACCTACTTATCACGCTTCGCAGCTATCTCGTCCCTCCAAGTCGTGGTTTCGTCGTTCCCCGAGCCGAAATTCGACTGGCCGTGCTGCTTCGAATGGGGCTGCGTTTGCACCGCATGCATCTTCTATGCACCATTCACGCTCGGCACCACCGCCTCTCGCGATTCCTCCCGATTTCCAGCCTGCGTCACCTGGCATCGGTGTTTCTCCGCGAAGAGGGAGGACACTCGGTCCTTCCTTTGCACAGCATCACCGTGACGCGATGCACAGGGAGCCCTTTGAGTCTTCTAATCACGTCGAAGATCCCAATATAACTCACTATCTGGACCCTATTCACAATCAGCACCCGAAGTGTTCCGCTGCTCAGCATCCTTCGATTTCTCCGAATGCGCGTCCGACCTACAACCGGAAACGTTCGAAGTCCTATGACCCCGCCGCTTTTAACTCCCGGGAAGTGAACGACTACGCGAATCATCCATATTCGGCAGGGAATCACAGCGCGCCGAGTGATGGTTACCGTGAGGCAGAGTTCAACCCGTACGCGGCGAATTATACGACTATACAAGCTTCGTCGACGTCTCCCACTCTCGTCCATCCATCATCGGCTCATCCACTTGTAGTCCCTGTCAACGACGGTCGAGATGGCTGGGTCGTAGTTCCCGGTAAGGGACAAAGTTTCCGGGTTCTGGTACGCCACTTCCTTTCACCTACAGCTGAGCTTCTCTCACTCACCTGAGACCGAATAGAACCAGAAGGACCAATTGTACGAGCGAGAACATCAGTCGTTCTTCGGGCGCCTAAATTTCAGAAGATTCCGTTCACGCTCTCGAAACAACAAGTCGTTCAATGCTCCGGTTCACGTTGGGCATGAAGGGGTGCAGCCGATACCTGTCAGGATGATGGCTAATCCACCCCTTGGCAGGGGTCGGCGCGATAGTTCTTAGCAGGACGCTTTTGAATATTGGCACTATCATTATGGTCGATATGAAGTCTTGTGAAGTGGATACTCTTATAGACATTCGGGAAATATGGTGTACAATTTTGTCGTTTTCAGGCCGTCATAGTTTCTGGTTTGATCCAAGCCTTGCTGATATAAAATATAACAAATGTTCCTTTACCCGATCCCGTGTTCTGTGTGCCAAATTACGTTCCATTGGGTTAATTTATTGGAATGGCCAACTTCAATAGTGACAGCAGACGCGGGGTCGTCGCGTTTCAGACATCAACTGCGGGAGACGCATCGAAAATAGGGGCTTATCATGTGATTGCTTGTGAGAATAGATCTCTATTTCCAGTCACGGTGGCGGTAAGCGAGCACTCGAGCACCTCCCATCGTTCTCCTCCGACTTCATCGAGTCATCCATAAGGCCTAATGCCTCAGTCGTCACAAACGATTCATAAATGCAGAAGCGTTTGCGGAAAACTCGCTTATATCTTCGCCGGTGGGAGACGACCTCATGATTCAACGTGGGCCCTCCCAAGTAAGTACAAATATCCTCAATGATGATATGTTGGTCACATAGCTTTCGGTTTCGATGGTGCGTCCAAAAGGCACATTTTCTTGACAAAGAAAAGGTTAAGCTAATACTCCTCTCTTTCAGGCATCTAGATGCGACCCACAACTCGTCATCTTCTCAATCCGCTCTTCATCGGTCTATTAGAACTTTGAAGTTGTGTCCATTCGATTTTCTTCAAACGGAGAAGGGGTAGAGATGCAGGATGTGGGGGCGGACTACGGACGGTGGGTCAGGGGAGTCCTTCGGGAGGTGCGAACGAGGTACGTACCATTACTCTTGCACTCCCGCCTGCTAATGGAGTCCGTGCTAGAGCGGATAGAGATCGACGTCAGCACCCCCATTCGAGGGAGGAACGAACAGCAACTTACTTGGTCTCCGAAGGCGCGAATCGGGCAATAACTTCAAGAGCAGTAACTCAGCGGTCAGCAGCGTGTGGTGTTCCAACGAGGTATGTACCGATATACACGTGTCCACGCCCGTCAGCTGAGTCGTTCTACAGCGCACAACCCTCGACGTTAACCACAGCCCTAGTATAAACGGCACCTACTCACGTCGTGGTTGACGGCGCGAGTTGGGGAATGCCTTCAAGAACCATCAAAGCCCCCTTATCAGTATCTCTTCCACCGCGAGCCAAGGACCTCATGATCCAACGCGGGGCCAGTGGTGCTCATCCGAAGTACGACGATCTTCGATGATGACATGACGATGTCATAGCTCTAAGCAGTGCGTCCATGTTTTCTGTGCAAGCGACCCAGTTCATATTCTTTGCTTTCAGCATCCATATACCCCTCGCGACAGCTTGATTTCTCGACCGATCCTTTGTTGATCTATTCGAAAGGTGCGTTGATTTATTTTTCTTGAATTTGACGGGTATTGAAGATGTTGTCGTATTCCAAGTTATCTTGACGTTTGGAAAGCCATCATCAATTCATCATGAACACACCTTATCCTCAACCCGGTCTTCAATCTACAACTGTATATCCAGCTACGGGTGCAACGTCGAGACACCGAGGGCTTCGGACGCCTGTTGGAACTGGCATGAACTCCTATGGAGGAGGCTACGCCTCGAGCTATGCGACCGAACATACAATTCCAACACTGGCGACCGCTGGATCGTACGCCATGGCACCTGGTACCACAACCACGATCATCTATCCTGGCAGCTCGAGCGCCATCCCAGGCCCGTACGACGGACGCCACCACCATTACCACTCTTCGTCATTTTCACCTCGACCCTCGTACAACCGTCGTCGGTCGCGTTCGGTCGGTGCCACCCCAGCTGTTTACACCATCCAAACTCCAGCCCACGTCCAACCCGTACAGGCTGCCATGCCCAGGGAGTCGTATGGAACACCTGCTGGCGGATATCCTGGGACGTGCGGTGCAGGTAGCATGGGACATGGATACGGAAACCAAACGCCGATGCCAGCAACTTCCTCCACGTACTCCTCCGCGTACGGCTCTTTTCAAGGATACTCGAGTAACTACCCATACGGAACCCAAGCGGCGATGCCAACGACGTCATCAACGTACAGCTCCTACCCAAGATATTCGAACAACTATCCTTCGGGTGCCACCTGCGCAAGCAACACTCTTGCATCATCCACTGGTCGCTTCCTCGACCGTGTCTTCGGCCATCGGGCCCACCCACACAGCGCAGGGGCGATTGGTGCACTTCCACCTTTGTATTCCCGACCGCAGGTGTCCAGACCTCAAGTCGTCGGACACCCCACTACAGTCGTGGTTCCGAGTTCGAGGAGGAGACGTAGAAGGCGGCGTAGTTATTGAAAGCCGTTGAGTTCGTTTATTGGAGCGTGAGTACAGTTTTTCTTTGGTACTTCCGCCTTACATCCAACCACCTTGTTCTTCAGTTCCGCCATCAAATTGCACCGCCAGGTTACGTTCTTACATGCAGCAAGACGGAGACGCCTCTGTCGTCTTGTCGGGTGGACCGTACATACCCTCTTGCATGTTACCTTTGTCATTTTATTCTATTGTGCAAGTCCTACGTACTCCTTCTCCGTGCCCCTCTTCGCTCGATTCACCCCGCTCGACAGTGACGGACAAAACAATCAAGAAAATCTATCTATCTAATACCCGAACCTAGAGAACAGTTTTGACTATGGCGCACAAATTTGTGTCCTGTTCGATGACGACGAAGCGCGGGAAGTACTTAGAGGCGAGAGGCATCAATTGGGCACGCGTTAACCGTGCTCGCCTCCACTTTTCCCCTGCCCCCACCTGATTTGGCTCTTGACATATTCTTGGTTAGCCGAGGCGGACACTGTTCATGATGCTTGAGGCGGCCTTGCTGAAATTCCGCTTAGCCACTTTGAATAAATTTCTACCATCGAAAATTTAGTGGAGATACCCTTCTCGGTGAGGTATATCGTGGTTTTCTTCTCACGCTGCTTAAGCCTGTCCTGCGTTCCCGTCTCCTGGCATTGGGAAGGCAGGCAGGAGTCTTGTTTACCTATAATGTCCTTGAGTACGTTGTCACAGTGTGTCCAACCGTACCGGGGTTTGAGGATAACTATTTATCACGACGTGGAGTTTATTGTTCGACGTCCGTAGTTGAGCCGCCGGCCTGAAAGAAGTAATTAGGACCCAACTGCCAAATATGGGTGTGGCGCGATGCCCTAATTCGGCAGTGCTTTGGTTACCAACGCGCTTGGTCGTCACGCAGGGCACTCAGTCAAAGCGTGCCACAGACAATGTGAAAAGCACAATGGGGTTGCATGTAAGAATACCTGGAATGGTAACATTCCGCGCTTTGAGATTGGGCCACTGGAGAACAGGAGACGTATAAAAGCCGCTCGGACGAGGGACATTTCCCAGACTACACCCCCCCATCCTCTCGATCCTCTACTTCCCGTCTGTAAAATTTTCTATGACCGGTTTCCAAACAAATCCACCGGCGGCTGCAGCATTTGCTCCTGAGATTGCTGTGTTCCCCTCTGCGGTCCATCCGAAGTGCTCGTAGTCTCTGCCCCTCGCCGCCTGCATCGCGAAGATGCAGTGACCCATCGTGAAGGACGCAGCTGCACCCTCGTCTCGCATCGTGACTGGCCCTCGTGTCTCTTCCGTATACTTGCCCTCCTCTGACCAGGAGGACAGCAACTCGGATGAAGGTTACCACCCACTGCTGGTTCGCGCAAGCGCCAACGCCCCAAAGACCTGCGGCGCCACCTATTAACGCTCCCATCCTCCGAACCATTGATTAGCCTCCTGTGGACGGCGATTACAACGACGCCGAAGTGCTTCGCTTCGCCATGCAGAGTAGCGGCACCCCAGCGTGCTGCTCAGCCATCGACCGCTTTCACCCGATCGCGCTCCCCTTCTGTGCCACCCACACAAGCACCTGCGCCTGCACCCACAGCACCAGCCGCCGACGACGCGATGGACACGCTCACTGTAGCACTCACGTTTGGGATGTCGATCGAGCAGGGCGGAGACACCGACAATGAAGACAACGACGATCACCCCAACGCAGTCGCATGGAAGAAGATCGTCCACCTGCCCCCGAACGTCTCCCTCCACCATTTCAACCCTCGAGAGAATATCGATGACATCCTCCTCCATGAGTACAAGCAGCAGCCATGGGTCTAACCCCAGAACCAGACCCTCAGCAAGAAGTACTTGCTCGAAGAGACGAACGAGGAGAAGAACAATGTACAGCCCAAGAGGCTGTCCTTCAGCGACTGGAATGTTGACGACTTGTTCGAGAGGACTCCCATCCCTCCAGCCCCCGCTCCCGTCCCCGCCCCAGCTCCTCCTTCGGTCCCTCTTTCGTCTCAACCCGGTACACGTACGAGAATTGGACGGATATCTCTCAGCTGGCATGATAGAGTGCAATGACAATTATTTGAGGAAGGAGAAAGCTCCAGGCTATTTCTAATTAAGTATACGTCCATTCATCCATCCTTTGTCTTAAGTTGTGTATTATCAGTGTACAGCGATGTTTTTCGTTCCATGACTGATTATGACATTCCGTCTCGCCTCAACATAACACCTCATATTTGTCTCCATATTTCGTCAAGTGGGAGTTCGGTCAATTATTATACACTATTTTCCTCATCGTCACCCATCTCCTTCGCCACCCATCTCGCCCTCGCCCTCGCCCGTGCCCCCCGGCGCTCCTCTGCCTCCTTCCTTCTCATGGCGCACAACCTGGACGACGACGTCGATGCACAGTAACATACGCACGGCTGAAATGAAACACACACCGCTCCGTATTCCGTACTCCGTACCCCATAAAATATATCTCTCGTCAGCTTCTTTTCTCCGTCGATTGCCTTTTTTTCTCTCCATTCGTCTCCACTTCAATCGCCCTGCCGAATTAATGACTAATACTCATTTATCTCTATCTGAAAGACAGAGCTTGATCTCCAGCAGCACTTCCCAAACCCACTCAGGAAAAACGGCTTTCAACAAGATTCGGATTCAGTCGCATTGAGCTTTCGACTCCACTGACGGAAGGAAGGGAACGAACACATAAAAGGAAATGCACCGAAATTACTTAAATAGAGAGAAAGAGCGAAAAAATCGAATAGCGAGGAACGGAATCGGAAACAGATTGAGAAAAGGGATGGAGATAAACATATCCTCAAGTGGAATGTCGCGTACCGCCTCTAAACCTCCTCAGAGCAGCGAATCGAGCTTGGACAGCACGTCGAGCACCCCTGCAACGAGCTCGAACCCAAGGTCCTCCTCGCCGCCCACCGCCTCCTTCCTTACTTCCTGCACCAACCCCAGAACGACCTCCCGGCCACTCGTCTCGCCTCCGATTCCACCACCACTCGCCAATCTCGACGCCTGCC
This sequence comes from Cyclocybe cylindracea, assembly GCA_013376435.1. Lineage (NCBI taxonomy): Eukaryota > Fungi > Basidiomycota > Agaricomycetes > Agaricales > Hemipholiotaceae > Cyclocybe > Cyclocybe cylindracea. The sequence goes on along the minus strand of MPNV01000694.1, from coordinate 400,438 downwards.
TCCTCCGCCCAGCCGCCGTAGCCGGTGTGAGCGGGCCGCCCGCCTGGATGCCACCAGAGCCAAACGGGTACGACACGAACTCGCCCAGGATCTCGTCGCACCGCTGGAACGCCGCCTCGCGCTCCTCGTACCCCAGCCGCCCGAACGCGTTGTCCAGCACGCTCGCCGTGTACGCGGCACACGCCAGGCACACCGCGCGGAGCACGCGGCACTGCGTGCCCTCCCTGTCCAGTGCCCCGGGCGGCAGGGCGGACGTCGAGGAGGTGAGGAGGGTGACGACGCGCGTGATGATGCCCTCCTTCGTGCGCACGTCCGCGACGGGGTGCGTCGCCATGTCGAACAGCAGGAAGTTGCGTTTTTCCGTGCGCAGGACGCCCTTGTCCACGAGCCCCTTGGCCAGCCGTTCGCGGACCTGCTTCAGCTGGAAGCCGATTTTCATCACGTTCCACGTCTCGCCTGCGCACCACACCACACCACGTCAAGATCGCCTCGGGTGGAGAGACACGGGTACGTACCACTCATCAGATCGATCCACGAGTTGATGCTCATCTTTTCGACCTCCTGCTGCGCCTTCATCATTTTGAGGGCCTCGTCCAGGAGGGTCTCGCCTGTCTGTCTGTCGTCGATGACCTCTACGATGCGGTCGGCGATCGGGATGCGTCGTCGGTTGGGGTCGCGATCCAGGGCTATTCGTCGGCGCAGGGCGAGTTCGACGAGGATGCAGCCACGAAGCGCGTACGAGATGTTGTCGTTCCAGAATGATAGGTAGCCCTACAAAGATTCAGCAACGATGCCAGAGACGACACGGTGGTGAAGAGACGAAAGTAGAACGAGACGAAAGTATTAACGGATGCACGGGGCCCAGGCCCCAAAGTTTCGGTATGAGGAATGTCGCTTTCTTTGAGCGACACGTAGACCGCATTGCCTGCGATTGGCCTGGTGCGATACCCTGTTGACGAGCCCTGGTCGACGTGCGAGACGAACCCGCTCCGTCGAACGTGGTGTCTCCGCTGGAGGCCAGAGCACGGCTGCCCCATCCCCAAGAAACCCCACACACCAAAAGCATAGAAAAAACGCAACGCAACAACACACGAATCCGAACACTCACCTGCTTGTCCTTAATCCCCAACAACAAAACCTCCTCCATGATCGTCAACCTAGGCATCTTCCCGCCAATCCTCGCCTCCTCGCTGGCGTCCTGCTGCAAGTCCCTCGGGTCGAACGCGATCTTGCTGCCGCCCTCGAACGCCGACCCCGCGTGGTAGTGTGTGCTGCCCCCAGGGGGCGTCCCCGACCTGCTTGCGCTGAGCGAGTGCCCGTTGGCTGGCTGCTTCTTGTCGTCGTCTTCATCGTGGTGGGAGGAGCCGGCGGCGCCACCTGCGCCTACGCGGCGTCGTGAGAGGCCAGCCGCGGATGCCATCGGGGAGGTAGTGGAGGACGTTGGTGACTGACAGCGAGCAGAACCTTTGCAGAACAGAATCACTGCGGCAGCGGAGTGTGATGACCGAGTTTGGATGCCGAGGTTCGGCAGCACATATATTCGCACGGTCCTTTGGCGTCGCCTAGCGTTGGCGGGACGTCCACGGCAGACTTTCCACTTTTGCCGTTGATGTTTGGCCATTGCATCGGTCATCGCTCGCTGTCCCCAGCCAACGCTAGTCTCGATGACCAACCAGCCAACGCCAGGTGCAAGGAGGAGCATGTAGGGCGCGTCCCGTATCATTCATCGAAACTAGACATTTCCTCATGTTCCGCACGGCATCGGGGGGTTCAAATATAACAAAAATACAAGTAATTGGAGTCTATTCTACTTGAATCTCATTTGACGCTGCTCACTGACGTGTTGCAGATTCTTGGCGGATTCACAGGTTGTTCGACCTCTTTTATTACTGCGCACTGTATACTGTCCCGATTTCTGGCACGTTCGATTATGATTTATTTTTCCTTGCTTTGACAATTTATCAGAATAATTCCCTGGCTGATAAAAATTACTTATGTTGGGGTGTGAAAGGCTGCGAAGGCATCTGGAGAGATAGACAGGGCAACACACGCTGGCAGAGTGAATAGGAGCAGACAGGCTGAGCGAAAAAGAGAGATCTGTTTCCCTTTCTTTATTGCNCCTGACTGACTGACGAACTCTGTCTCTAGCGTGCTCCTGTGCGTCGTATCTTACTTATTCCCTATTTGCATCTGAGCAAGGGCATCAACATATACAGGCCGGATCCTTCCTCCAACGCCTCCTCAATGCGCTAACACTCCCGTACGCCTCCCATCCCCCCTCCTCCTCCTCTTTCACTCACCCCCCTCCCTCCCCCGTCCATCCATCCACCAGCCTCTCCGGCCTAATGACCGCCCGCTTCCTCCTCCACCTCCGCGGATGGGAGTACAGCACCTCGCACGTCGTCGACATGGACCCAGACCACCGGCCGCACTTCGGGTCGTCGCTTGCCCAGTCGCACCAGTACCAGTCCTACCTCGACACCCAGATCCAGAGCCAGAGTCAGCCCGGCATGGGCATGGAGCTGCACTGGCCGGTGTCGCCGCGAGACGTGGACCGCGAGTCGGCGTGGGACGCGCGTGACGTGAATGGGAATGGGAATGGAAGTGTGAAGAGTGGGAGGGCGGATGCGGACGCGCTCGTGCATGGTATCGCGAGTTGGCAGGCGCCGGAACACCAGACGGTGGTACAGGTGACGGTTGAGGAGAGCACGATGGTTGTGCGATGATGATGATAACGAATGCCTGAAAGGGTTGGTTGGGTTCTTTCCTTCCTTGTGAGCTTTGAGAGGAGGCTGTCGGCGTGATTTTATTTTGGTTTTGGGGTCAAACTAGATTGTACTTACATGCGCACGTTCGTTCGTTCGTTTCTCTCTTCTCATCTCCTGAATTCGTATTATGATTCTTTGGGATGCTAAACACTAATACCACGCAGTAAATATTCGATACCGATTTCTTATAAATGCAAATCACAGTTAAGTAGATAGTCAAGTAGTATGTACATTGTTACTTTCGAGGAAACAGTTCAAGTGGAATGGTGCAAGTGACGGACTGCCCATTGACGGATAACCCGCGCCGGAGTGTGGCGCATGGCACGTCGATTACGATCACGACAGACAGACAAATATTCTGCCCATGTCGTGTACATACTACATACCTTTCTTCGTGCCCTCATCTCCTTCTGCACGTTAGTGAGCTTCGTTCTCTCTCCCCACCCTTGCCACATGCCCTCTTCTGTTCATTTCTTTTTTCTTTTTCTCGTTTCTCGTAGTATCTACTCGCTCTGTGCCGGCTTGAGCTCGGCCCATTCGTTGGGTTCGTGCAAGAGAGCACGGGCGGCCAAATGCCATCCCCATTTGATCCCAATCCGCGGGCACTTCGTGCTACGCTTTTCCATTTCCTTCTTTCTCTTCCCCTCTCACTGCAAGGCATAGACCGACGTTCTCCCGAGCTTATCTCCAGCAGCATTTCGCAAACCCACAGAGGAAAAAGCCTTTCAAGATTCAGTCGCACTAAGCTTTCGACTCCACTGACGGAAGGAAGGAAACGAACACATAAAAGGAAATGCACCGAAATTACTTAAATAGAGAAAGAGAGAAAATCGAACAGCGAAGGAAATGAATCGGGAACAAATTGAGAAAAGGGAGGGAGACAAACATATCCTCCAAACGGAACGTCGCGTACCGCCTCTAAACCTCCTCAGAGCAGCGAATCGAGCTTCGACAGCACGTCGAGCACCCCTGCAACGAGCTCGAACCCAAGGTCCTCCTCGCCGCCCACCGCCTCCTTCCTCACTTCCTGCACCAAACCCAGAACCACCTCCCGCCCACCCGCCTCGCCTCCAATCCCACCACCACTCGCCAATCTCGACGCCTGCCTCCTCCGCCCAGCCGCCGTAGCCGGCGTGAGCGGGCCGCCCGCCTGGATGCCACCAGAACCAAACGGGTACGAGACGAACTCGCCCAGGATCTCGTCGCACCGCTGGAACGCCGCCTCGCGCTCTTCGTACCCCAGCCGCCCGAACGCGTTGTCCAGCACGCTCGCCGTGTACGCTGCACATGCCAGACAGACCGCCCGAAGGACGCGGCACTGCGTGCCCTCCCTGTCCAGCGCCCCAGGAGGCAGGGCGGAGGTTGTGGAGGTGAGGAGGGTGACGACGCGCGTGATGATGCCCTCTTTCGTGCGCACGTCCGCGACGGGGTGCGTCGCCATGTCGAACAGCAAAAAGTTGCGTTTTTCCGTGCGCAGGACGCCCTTGTCCACGAGCCCCTTCGCCAGCCGTTCGCGGACCTGCTTCAGCTGGAAGCCGATTTTCATCACGTTCCACGTCTCGCCTGCGCACCACAACCACGTCAACATCACCTCGGTGGAAGAGACACGGGTAACGCACCGCTCATGAGATCAATCCACGAGTTGATGCTCATTTTTTCGACCTCCTGCTGCGCCTTCATCATTTTGAGGGCCTCGTCCAGGAGGGTCTCGCCCGTTTGTCGGTCGTCGATGACCTCCACGATACGGTCGGCGATGGGGATGCGTCGTCGGTTGGGGTCTCGATCCAGAGCTATTCGTCGGCGCAGGGCGAGTTCGATGAGGATGCAGCCACGAAGGGCGTACGAGATGTTGTCGTTCCAAAATGATAGGTAGCCCTACGACGCCCGAATTAGTACAACGTAGAGTGGAATGTCGCCAAGGAAGGTAACTGCGAACGGAATAAGTTTAAGAATGGAACTTGGTATAACCACAGATTGATTATACACTTCCGCGAGCGTCGACGGCAACCCATCGGCGTTCCAGGCTCTCTACATCCTATGAATAACCCAACAGAAGACGTTGGAAGCCAAAACGGAGACGGTGATCTGAATCGCCACCCCGCCCTTGGATTCTAACCGAGAAAGAAAAAAAAAACCAAAAACACAAATCCCGAAAGAAATGAATCAAACGGAAAAGGTAAAAGGAGAGCGAAGCCCAGGAGCTGTTACTAGCTCTGAAAGCCAATAACGTGTATCACAGCTGCCCATGAATGACAACAGAAAGCTGTCATCGATGCAACTTGGTTCTGAGTGAGGAGCCCCGACCTCAACGCCGACGAGCGACATGATGAGGAAAGCCCAGATAAGCGTCAGAAAGGGCGGGTATCGCACCCCACCGACGCCGTCTGGCTGGTCTACGAGTGTAGGTCGTCGAAATTCCAGAGGGTAGATGGGGTCTGCTCGCGGCTGATATTCCTCGATCCCCCCAACCGCTCCAGGGCCGGAGGGAGATCCTACGCCACATATGTCGAAGACGATGCCCCAATCGAAGTTCCCCATCCAGCCTGGAGGTGGATGCGCTGGGCACGCTGTTGGCACTGGCGGGGCCCAGACCCCAAAGGGTCGGCATGAGGAATGTCGCTTTCTGCGAGCGACACGTAGACCGCGTTGGCAGCGATTGGCCTAGTGGGATACCCTGTTGACGAGCCCCGGTCGACGTGCGAGACGAACCCGCTCCGTCGAACGTGGCGTCTCCGCTGGAGGCCAAGAACCCCGGTGCCCAATCCCCAAGAGTTCCCCAAAACAAAAGCAGAGAAAAAAGCAACAATACAACACACGCATCCGAACACTCACCTGCTTGTCCTTAATCCCCAACAGCAACACCTCCTCCATGATCGTCAACCTAGGCATCTTCCCGCCAATCCTCGCCTCCTCGCTGGCGTCCTGCTGCAAGTCCCTCGGGTCGAACGCGATCTTGCTGCCGCCCTCGAACGCCGACCCCGCGTGGTAGTGTGTGCTGCCCCCAGGGGGCGTCCCCGACCTGCTTGCGCTGAGCGAGTGCCCGTTGGGCTGCTTTGTCTTGTCGTCGTCGTCTTCGTCGTGGTGGGAGGAGCCGGCGGCACCGCCCGCGCCTACGCGGCGTCGTGAGAGGCCACCCGCGGATGCCATCGGGGAGGTAGTGGAGGACGTTCGTGACAGC